>BHFW01000074.1:0-523052 GCA_017312325.1 Pleurotus citrinopileatus
CTGTGCGAGGACCAAGAGTTAGGGCGAGCTACGTACGCAAAAGGGTAGGAGCTCACTGTTAGGCATAGACAAGATTACATTCTGCATTGTGCATCCCTGTCTTAAAATATGCATACGAACCCATCTCCCAGTCGGCGATCGCATGGTTATGACCGCTGTGACAGGGTCAGGGTGCCAGGCGCAAAGCGCGGAGGACTTCATGGCGGTTACGATGCGGATATCGGTTACTGGGGTGCGAGTCGTAGTAGTGGATCTGGCAGGGGTGCAAAGTGTCTTATGTCGCGAGACGTAAAGGCATGCTGAAGAGCTGTGACCAATTGGGCAAGCCTGGCGGTAAACCGTGCAGAATGATAAAGCCAAGAAGCCCATTTCTTCCAAGCTCGTAGCCACGAACGACAAGTTGTTGTGGAACACGAAAAGGTCGAGGTGCATGGGGGTGGGAGAGACTTGCCAGCGATGACGTAAAAAGGGATTAGGCCGCCGATAAAGCAGTTAGTACGGCGCATGACGGATTCTACAAAGACGCCTAGTTGAGGAAAGAACAGCTCTAGGATGGAAGCGGTCTTGACACGCTTGCTGACGACGAAGAGGTAATCAATATTGCACACGTGACTACACTGTCGATACGAGTGTAGGTCGATTAAAGAAAGGTAGAGCAAAATGGACAATCTTGTCTCGATGGAGAGGTCGATGTACATGGCCAGGATGATGGAGGGGTAGAGTTAGTGTCGCGCAGTGGACGCTTTTAAATCGTTTCAGACTCGTAGGTGGAAGGATGCACCAACGCATGGTTCGAACACCTGGTGCGTGGCGCAGGTTAGGTCCCAGTATCGCACCACGTTGGTCAAATTATATGAACGTTTAGGGGGTAATGCGAAGGAAGTGCTCCTGAATCGAGTGGGACATGAGGTTGCTGTGAGTGGGCATGTCCTTTACCATACAATACAGTGGGTGGTTCATTGTATTATGCATCAGGATACATTCTACGTATATCGGGTTCAGCAGCTTCGTTGCATGTGAGCAGGAAGCGGACACCAATGCCCGGGGCACGGACGCCTTCTGTGCCTTCCGTACGCTTTATTACCCACGTTTTGCGTGTCCCCCAATGGTTCTTTGCACCGATTGTGTACGGGCCTGCACGAAAGGCATCATCTGCGTCTTTGAGATGTGTCCATTGTTCCGATATGCAGGAAGGAACTTGTGGGACAACGGGGAGATTGTGGCGCAGTGTGACGGACGATCGTAGTCCCAAGACTGCCCGAGGGAACACGCTAACAATATGTTCGCCGGAGATGTAGTTCATGAGCAGCGCTGCGTTGATGCTTTATGTCATGTCGTTTGGCGAAAATGTGAAACGACTCACTCGAAGGCATTGCGCATATGGCATCGGAGAAGGTTTTCTCGGGCCGCAAAATCCAAAGGCATATGCGGTGAGCCTCCAAGTTGCGAAAGGAGACGACTGCGAGCAAAGGTGCAGGGGATCGGACGTTACCAGCTGCATGGTTGGGAGGGAAGGAGGATAAGGTATAGAGCCGACAGACTCGGCCACGTGCAGAATGTCTTCGTAGAGCTCGTCCCATATGACTTGCTGGTTCTGGGAGGTATACGGAGTGTATCCGCATCTGGTCAAGAAGCGACCGATTTGGTTTGAATAGCAATATGGGGTATACAGGTCGAGGGGAAGATCGAGGGACTCATCACGAGTGAAAACCGTTAGAGCAAATGCCCCAGCGATAACGAGATCATAACGGATTTGGAGGTCATGAAACTGGTAGGTGAGGCGCAGGCTGGGGAAATAGGGCCTCAGGCGTTTGTCCACGTCTAATTCAAACCGATGCATTGATTGTTCACGTAGAGCGTGGCATACGAGGGAGTATGAGAAGGCATCTAAGATGCCTAGTTTGTCGAGGATGGATGTGCGAATTTCGTAGGGGAGGGCGATGAAACCAACGTGAGCCATTGGAAGTGGGCTGCTGAGGTTGCGTCAAATCTTCTTATACGGTTGTTTCGCAGGAAATGGGGGATCCGGCTGCAGTCTGTGTTGATAAGGATTATGAAATCCCCGTGGCCGTCTTCCAATGCAGGATAGTTCCTATTCTGGGGTGATTAGTCGAATAGGCTCTCATATATACTTTACAAGCATACCGGGTTCACCGCGTGGTAATATGGCCGACGGCCTGCGATATGAAGCCATTGTCCCATTGTCGTTACATAGCCTTGACTATGGTTCGATCACCCGTTCCGTCGATTGGACTGGCAGGGACGTCACGAGGGACCGAACATTAATTAACCGATCATGATCGCGGATGATGATGAATGACATCACGATAGGTCCTGTGACATTACGTAATTAAAAAGGTGATTGGCCCTAGTGCTGCTCGAGCGTCTGGTCACCCGCTACCAACATCATGCTGTCCAGAAACCACACCCCCAGTCGCCAGAGTTCATTCCAGACGGCTAAAGGGCAAACACCGACCGGAGAGAGTCCGAGGGAAGATACCGGTACTGGATCTCCCGAGCAAAGTCAAAACCGTCAATCAACGCCTTACAGCAATCGAATTGCCAATGCTTGGGATGAGGCCAGAGAGTCGTGTCGGGCGATATTGGACTGGGAGGGTGGGGAAGAAGGAGAGGAAGAAGAACATTACAGAGAGTTTCTCCGAAAGATGGAATCGAATGCGCAGGAAATCTTGGCTAAAGTTGCCTGTGCGAGGCTGAAATGGGGCGAGAAACCAGACATAGTAGTGTTGAAAGGTAGGTATGTCTCTTTCATTGCGCATACATGAACCAATTTGATTGCATATAGTCATGAGGCTTTACCTGGCCGAAAATCCAGAGGAGTTTACAGACAAAGATATGAGCTATATGGATACTGATGACGAGGGCCTTTCCAAAAGAACCTCCAGAAAGCGGCGATCTGTGGACATAGATTCGTCTGAAGGGGATGGAGGCACCGGAGTTCCAAATGATAATGGTGGAGAGAACGATGAGCACCACATGAACCCTGGTGACAACGGGACGAGGGGAGAGGAGATAGCGTGGTGAATGTGCGTCCGCAAAAGAAGAAACGTATGACGGAGGAACCCGAACTTCCAGAAGCGTTGGCCAGTCAAATCGACGACATCAACGATGATGGATTTGAGAAAATCGAGGTGAGCCAGGCGTGCATATCACCACGTGCGGCAGGTGAATCCATAGCAGGACCGCTTTCGTCGCATATGGAGCATTGTCGCAAACGCGCACGAGAAGCTAACGACGAAGGATTTGGCTACTTGTATACGAGATCATGCTCGATCTATAAAATCGAGAAAGGCTGGGCTGAGGGCAAACATGGAGAACGAGGCCATTGCGAGGTTGATCCGGGGATACGGTGAACATACTCTGAACGATTTGGTGAGTTACTGGCACTAGCGGAAGGGGCTACGAACCTTACCTCCAGGTAACACAGGCCAGAGAGTTTACTGCGACGTCAGCTTACTACACAGGCTCGCCCAAGGAGATCAGACGCCGCATAAAGGTATGGGAACAAACCGCCGAGGTATGCGGTCGAATTGAACAAGCAGAAAACGTGAGCATGCTCGGCTCTCATAAACGCGTCCATAGCTGAGATGCGGCATTGGCAGATGTTGATCGACGTACACAAAGAAGGCGCTGTGTCCGGATTCCTAGGGTCGGTGTGCCTGACCCTTGCAGAGATGAAGCTGGTGGCTGACTGGGATGCAATGGGAGATAGCGAAGAGGCGAAAATATGGAAAAAGGGGCGAAACGACGCGGCTTTCGAGCGCGAGTGTCGTGAGGAACTCCGTTCGTATGGGGATAAAGAGAAGGCAAAGCTCCGAAGGAAATGGGTAAAAATACAATCGAAAAGGTACACAACGAGACGCATTGTACTGACGATGTTTAAAGAGGTGCGTGAGGCATTGTAAATGGGTTATAGACATGGCTGATGGCCTTTATCAAGTTTGGATGGGCCGTGCTATTGGACCCTTTATGGAGGCCTGGCTATACGCACACTTCGAACACAAGTGTATTGCTCAGGTTCGTGTGCTCTCATATCCTCACACGCAATGCAAAGGAAGGGGAGAGGGTCGACGATGGTAGGGATATGAGGGAAGAGGGGGATTTGCCCGAGACCGTGCCATGGAACAACGGCAACAGGGGAATGACAAACGCATGCTAATAGAGGCGGTTCGGTATTTCGGGAACGACGACGTGGCGACGTTCGTGGATCAGATGGGCACCAAGATATTAAATGAATAGCACAGTAGAATACGATCATTCTTCACTAGAAAGGCCATGCTGTGGTAACCACTGCTTACTGCGATACAGGCGAATGAAACCGAGGACCACTGTTACTACATTGACATAGGGACAAAATGGATCATCCCTCCGTGCGCACCACGGTGCGAAATCCTCAGGCGTCGTTGGGAACCTTTCACGTATAAGTCCGGCCTCTGCTATCACCTTGGACTGGAGGGTCTCTCCGGCTTCTCCTAGAACTATTGGCAGCCAGAGTATAGCCCAAGCGGCTGGTATCACGGTATCTTTGCGCTGGTTGCATGTGGCGTCAAAGGAACCATGTTGACCTTCAGAGTGAGGGAGGCAGCATACAAAGCACATTGCGTCCCTTTCATGGAATGAAATTAAACGCCTGATTGGTACGAAGCATGCTGCCAAGTTTCTGCCATCGCTGAGGCGGTAGGAACATCGTGCGGGGGCAAAGAGCGCATAGTGACATTTGTATACTGTAGGGCAACAACGCGGAGTTGCGAATACATCGCATATAATGCATCGGTCTTGCCTGAAGAGGAGATAATTGAACGGGCTGGCGAGCAGGGCTTCTTGCTTTCGTTTGGCTGCGGCATCTTCTATGTTGGAAGCAAGCTGCGCCGCGTGACTAATAGCAGGAGCTGTAGGGAAAGACGGGCCCGGCATAGCCGTCCGCATGGGGGCAGGCCGGGGATGGATGCTCGCGGAGGGCACCTGCGATGGGCCAGCTGCCGCAATGGCCAAGGGAGTTGTGCGTATTCGAGGGTTTGGCGCGAGTCGAGAGATATCAAAGGATAGAGGCGGAGAGGAATGCGGAGAAGAAGGTCTGGCATCGGAGAAGACAAGATTTTGCTGGCGACGGACGACGAGGAGGCCGCAGGATTACTGGACTGTGCGGCAAGATCAGATACTGGGCAGAGAGTGCAGCGAAGCAGACTTGCCTGAGATGGAGCAATGGTACGCGTATCATCCGCGATAGACGTAGCCGCCAAAAACTCCGTACGGCCGCAGGTTGGAACTTGGTAGGAAGGAGGTACGGGATACGGGATTCACTGGACTGAAGGCATCGTATGTCTGAGAGTGGTTCTAGAAAAGGTAGACAGGAAACGTACTAGTCGTTGAGCACAGTACCAACACTTCTGAACACCATGGTATGCGTAGCAAGAAAAGGATTGGTCGTCAAATCGTCCGAGAATGAGTCGGGTACACGTTTCGACGGTGAGCAATTCGTAGAGGTCATGTTCGCCTGCGTGGTCCTCTGCCAACGGGATGGCGGGCATTCGGATGTGTTTTTTGCTGGCAAATATGATACAGCGAGCAATACTACCATTACGACCGGCCCTCCCTGTCTGCTGCACCACGCCGTTTAGGTTGTACGGGTTGACCACGAAAACTCGAACTACATTGGGGTTGTCTATGCCAGCCCCGAATCCAGTGGTGGCAACGACGGCTGGCGGACATCCAGCCTCCCACGCGGTTTGTATGTCGCTCTTGTTGGCTTGGAGAGCATCGTCTCCGTCCTGCTTATACTGCGACTTGTGAACAGGTAGGTCGAGCATTGTGCCAATGGTATCGCACTCCGTATATGAGCGAGCGTAAATGATAAAGCGGTCTGCAGGGGTTCGCTCGGCATATGCCCGTTCAAATGATTCCTTTAGGCGGTCATATAGCGAAGTTTGGCTCGTGCACGGCCGGACGGAGTATGCTAAATTGAGTCTTGGGGTAGGGGCCAAAACGAGTTCAAGACTCGTGAGCTTGAACTGGGACGCCAAAGTGGGAATACTGCGACGATATAAGGTAGCAGTGAGGAAGACGAGGGTGACACCGAGTCCCAATAGTTCGGCAACAGTATCGTAGCACTTTCTATATTTTGAGGACAATAGGATCTCATGCGCTTCGTCGAAAACTATACGCTTAATTCGCCCCGTTTTCTGCGCGGCCAACATCCAGTTCTTGATGGTGGTATGTTCGAGCTTGTGTGCGGATACAACGAGGAGACGAAGCTGTGACAGCTCCGCAGCAATATCGGGCCATTGTGCAGCGTTGATGCCAAAACGTCGTGCATCTTTGTATTGTTGCTGGCAGAGAGCTGTGAACGGACTGATAACGATAGTGATCCCAGAGGGTTCCGTGAGAGGAGGTCCATAAAACACGATACTTTTCCCCCACCGGTCGGGAGGATGCCAAGAACGTTGCGTTGGTTCTGGAGGACTAATTCGAATAGCTTGGCCTGTTGGGGGCTCTTGAACCCCGAGGCTTTACTCCCATACAGTTTCTTCAACACTTCACGGCGGGATGGGTGAACGACGACAGATGATGTCGTGATAGAGAAGGCGTTTGCGCCCTCAACCACAGTGGACGAAGGCATAGGTTGGGCGAGATCGGGCATGTTGGGATTAGGCCGCAGAGCGCTTATCAACGCATTGTATACAGTTGCGTTCAACGAATCGGAGACAACAGGTATCGCCTGAAGAATGACAGCTTGCAGATCGCGGGAGAGTCGGGTCGTGTCGAAATGTGAGGCGGAAGCGAGACTATCGCCTTGGCGTGATTCACGTTCAGAGGGGTCGAGCATCAATCGCGCAGGGATTTCTTTATACCCAACACCAAGCCACCGATGGTACGCTAGCGAAAGCATGTGAGACTTGGTAACATCGGGGGAGGTGATGTCTGTTAGCGTGTTTTCCTCAACGGCGTAATGGCGTTGAGATGTCTTGGACGAGTGCCCCCACAACTTGTCCAACAAGGTATACAGTTCCCCATCATCCTGATCACTGCTAAGCGATAACCCGACAGAATGTTTGAGCACAAACTTCATCAGGTGCCTACAGTCTCGAACCCCCAACGGATAGTGGAACGTCTCTTGAGTGAAACGCCGCAGAACGTTGGTCATCCCCGTGGGTTCAAGGGGATGCCCGCGGTACACAAATATGCACCACCCATAGAGCGCTGCGTGCTCCGGGTTGGTCTGGATCGAGGCAAAGACACGAGCACAGGGGTAGATGACAGAGAGGAGGATGATGATGACGCGCGCAAGCCGTGGGGGAACCGAACGAGGGATACAGGTACTGCGACCGGTGTTGTGTTGCGTCTTGTTATAGTAGGTGACGAACGTGAGTATACCATTCATGAAATATAGATTGCGCGGGCCATGTCCATTGTTGAACCGGAGTCCCTCAATCTCAGTACCGCGAGCGGCACCTGCCCAACTGAACACAGTCGCGGCGAAGATATACCCGACAAGCTCATCAACATCGTCAAGGAAAGCGAGCAAGGCTGTGGGAATGAAACACATGCTTTCTCCCGTACCTACTGCGTAGGTATCGCACCCATCGCGGAGGAAATGACTGAGGAGAGCATGGTCGTATCGATCGAACTGGTTCAAAGGGTCTTGGAGGAAAGAGTACCCTGGTCGATCTTCACGAAGAAGGTCGTGAAGCCATCCCTGAGGCTGGCCGAGAGACAGGGCTTGATCAATGCGACAGTCCAAGGCGGTGATATCCAGGCCTTCCAGCAGGCCATGGAGGACGTTTTCGGAGGCCTCGATCATCCCTGCCGCGAACGTTTTGAATTCGTTCATGCTGAATGGGTGAGAGTCGAAGGAAAATGTATCCATGTCCGTGGCCATGAGGAATCGCGGGAGGTTGGGTTCGTTCATAGATATAGATGTGAGGAGATGAACGAGAGATCTTAGGCTGGCGAAAGGGGAATAGGTGGATTCAGTGAGGTACGATTGAACCTGATCGTGGTAGATCCTACGGGGTGCATGAGTATGTGTCGCTTCGAAAGAGAAGAAGAAAGACGGAGAAAAAAGAATAAAGAGTGATTGAGACTTACCCAAGCTCCCCTTTGGTAGGATTAGTGCTAGCCTTGAGTTTGCAATGCTTCAGGGCCATGGCTCGCCAGCACCATTGGATAGCAATCATGGTATGGCAGATGAGACCAGCGGCCTTGAATCGGTACCCTCCCCGCGTAGAAATATGGTAGGCTATTAGAAACCGCGTAATCGGGAGCTTGATCTCGTTGTGGCCGTCGGAGACAGGAACATCAGTGAGGCACGCCCAACAGAACTGATGTATCAAACCCCAATGGTCGGATTGAAATTCTTCGACAGACTTTGGGAGTTTCGAAAGATTCGGGAACGTGTCCAATTGCTGCTTGGTGAATGTTATCTCAAACCCGGGGATGGGAGAGTCACGATTGCAGACGAAAAAGGTCATCATGCACGCAAAAGTGACCGAGTAGTCGGTTATGGTCTTGGGGTTCTGAGGAAGTCTGAACGGTGTCCGATCCGTAAACAGTCTAGAAGACGTGGGCATCAGCGCTCGGACGGGGTGTACGGGGACAAGGCTTACTTGTCCGATGAGTTGATAAGCCTCAAGAGCATCGTGTTGTTGTCGCCTTCCAGGGTAGGCGTAATGTAAGTGGTAATATAATGTCGGAAAATACCATATAAGAAAATATAGCTAGGCTCCTCTTCGTCTGTAGGAGGTCGGGCGTATAATTGTAGATCAGCCGTATCACAGCCAACCAGGGCCGTGTCCCATGCCGTGGCACATTCCATTGGAGTCCTCTGCATCCGCGTAACAACCTGATCCGTTGGAACGCTCAAACGCCCCCGTTCCTCCAACCTCGCCTTGCACAAAAGCCAGCGAGTATCCCCCGAAGCAACTGGCTGCATTTCAGACGGCTTGATCACAACATATCGAGTCAAGCTCTTCTGAGCGTATACTTGATGGACGTTAACCGCCTCGAGCGAGCCCTCGTACCCAGCATGGGCATCCTTCTTGTGCGCATTCTTCATCGAGCGTGAGCCCAAGACTAACCCCTTACAAGGGCCTTCAACAGTGCATACCCAGCCTCGCTGAACAGGTAGGCCGAGGATGGGAGAGGTAAGGCCTCCAAGCGGCAGCTCAAGATCTTGAAAAGCGTTGTGAGACTGGAGCGCGGCGTTGAGGTCCTGAGCGTCCACCGTGTATGTCTTTCGACACGAACCCTTGCTCGAGTTGATGTGACCGAGGACATGCGGGGCGGGTATGGCAGTTTTACAATCCAGGCATACGACGATGTGCGTGAGGGGATCCACGTAGATACCTATACGCTCTAGAGTCAGGTCGGTCAGTCTGACTCGACAACTGGATTGAGTGGAAGCGAAAGTAGGCGGGATTATGGGTGAGTTCGAAGATTTGGGTTGGGGCAGCAGTGGTTGAATTGCGTCAGGGGAAAATGGGGGATTCGGCGTCAGGAGGGTAACAGACGCAAGGGACGACGGACGAGGCAAAGAGGCCACAGCATCGGTGTTTAGTCGCTTGCGCTTTGGGGAGGAGAAACCAGAACGCCATTCCTCAATATTCCTCTTCAGAGAGGACGGAGAACCCGCGGAAGAGTGCTGCCGCGGAGAAGAGGCACCCTGAGAGGAACCGTCCGTAGGATGGCAGTGTGTAAGATGGCTGCGCAAGTCATCTTGACGGAAGGTCGTGAACGGACATTGGGGGCAGACATAGGTGTTGTCCTCATTACGGAGAACAGTGTACATGGTACAGACTAAGCGACTTTGAGTCAGGGAACGATAACTATCATAGCGGCGATGCTTACAATTGGGTTTTATGTAAACTTGGGGGGGGTGTATATCTTGCTGGTGTCCCACCGTATCCTCTCCACCGCAGATCAGACAAAGGCGCATGACTGGATCAAAATTGAAAAAAAAATCGGAAAGGTATATGAAATAGAGGTGAAAATACAGTTGATCCAGGTATTCCTACAGTGACCGTTCCGAGACCTATAACTACGCGAGACCTATATCTATCCGAAACAGAAACACAGACGAAGCAAAAAGCCACACGCAGTCAACTACCTGAGAATCTTAGAATCAGGGGTAGAACGAGACAGCGTTCGGCCGCGTCGTTACGATGAAGCGTCGAAATATGTATGTATAAAACGCGGCGCAATGTTGCCGACGACAATGAGGAGCTTGAGAGCGTTGAGCAGGGAGAGACGGGCTGAGAGGATGTGAGCGTAAAGCAGGGGGTTCAAATTGAGCTCAACGTACGCTTGTTATGATGGGTCCTTATCGTCTAACGATTGACAGAAATTCTACAGAAAAAGCGCCTCGATAAGACAGGCGACAGGCAGATAAGATCAGACGAACTTACTTGAGATAAATTATGCGCAGATCCTCCCCACAGAGGGCATCGATATACATTTCTGATCCTACAGAAGTAATCAGGCGATCTGTCATACGAGAAGAGGGAGGTTCTGACAGCGTACCGTATGATTCCTAGACACCCCATTGGCGCCTACTTGCAGCAATCGATAGCTTTGGAGCTCGAAGGCCCCCAGTGGGACGCTTGGCAACGGCGGGGGAATGTCAGGTTCGTTCATCGTCGTGGAGGACTTATGGCCGAGCACGGAAGCGTCGTAATAGCGAGCCGACCGAGTTGTAACGTTATCGCGGTCAATGTGGAGGGTGTGTGACCCAGCACATACAACCATGAGCCGACGACGTATTGTCGCGGGCTGAAGGGAAGCTGCATGAGATGAACACAGTTGAAAAGGGAAAGAGTTTGGCTACAGCTTCTTATCACAACAAAGACAAAGCGAGGAAGCAACCGAGGGGAAAGGACGGGCGCTCCGAGGCGCTAGAGGTGATCACGCGGGGAGGTTCAAACTCAGAGTCTGGCTGAGTGTGAAACGAACTTGAACGTTTTCGGTGGGTCTTTTCCTCCCTCCACGACATATCCCGCAGCGAAAAGGTGTCGGCTATGTTCTGGGCAGTCCGCGGCCATAGGTCGTCAACTGGGTTCCTGGACATCACCATAACCGCGTGTTCGTCGCCATCTCCAATCCCACGACGTATCCCGCAGCGAAAAGCTGTCGGATGCGTTCAGGGCAGTCCGCGGCCATAGGTCGTCGACTGGGTTCCTGGACATCAACACGACCTTGTGTTCGTCGCCACCTCCAATTCGACGACGCGTCCCGCAGCTAGAGGCTGCCGGCTACGTTCTGGACAGCCCGCGTCCGAAGGTCGTCGACTGGGTTCCTGGACATCAACACGACCTTGTGTTCGTCGCCATCTCCAATCCCACGACATATCCCGCAGCGAAAAGCTGTCGGATGCATTCAGGGCAGTCCACGGCCATAGGTCGTCGACTGGGTTTCGGAGAGGCAGGATCGTTGGTACGGACGGCCGTCGTCGAACATGGGTTGGCGGACACCCGTGATCGATCGGAAGGAGTTGGGTTCTTGGGGGTATGGGTTATTAAAGGTACGTCTGTCAAGATGGGCTGGGTACCTCTTAGGGCCGATCTGACTTGGTTTCAGGTAGGGAATGGGAGGCTAGGAGTATGCTATGTACAGTAGGTCATGGGGCGGAAAGTATTGGCGCTGCGAACAACAGTTACCGGGAGTTCAGGAGTAACTAAGGGTACGGATCTGTCTCTATCATAGTGCTACTACTGCAGCGTCAGCCTCCACGTCGCTAATGTTCCCTTAAACAAGATCTCAGGATGCTGCTCCTATATGCCGCTCATGGAGGTGTCGCGCTACGGAGACACCTTCCCCAAGATCCTCTCACACCCCTCCTTTCTGTTTACGTTCCCTTTGCATTTGCCCTTTCCTTTGAAGCTGTTGCGCTGGGGAGACACCCCTCTATTGATTTTTCTACACCCCTCCTTTGTATTTGCCATACCTTTGCGGGAGCTGTTGTGCTACAGAGACAATTCCCTATTGATCTTCTCACACCTTTCCTTTCTGTTTCCTTTCCTCTTCATAGGAGCTTCCTGGTATTCTCCTCATGCCTCCTTTTCGTTTGCCTTTGTAAAAGCCGTACTTGTTCTTCCCCATGTCCCTAAGCACATGTTGCATTCACTGAATAGAGTCCTTTTTTGTACATAACCAAGGCCATTAGCTAGCTCTCATCTGTATATTTAGACAATAGTACTTTGTATTCCCTAGTTTAAATGAATCTTGGTCTATATTCGGTCTATAGCCAGCCCTGTTGACCTTGGATAACCTCTAGGTACGACCCTTGCCTTGGGCAATTGTGATAATTTCTCCAACTCTGTGGGTTGTTTGAGACCGTGAGGTGTCCTGGGCTTCAGCTAGTAGTAGATATTTGATTTCAGATGTAAATTTTGGCCTCAATTTCTATGTACATGATGTGAAGATCGGCAATTCTGCTAATAAATGCACCCTTCTCATTTCTCCCGAGGTGTCCTTTGGGTGTCCAATATACTCATATTTTGAATTGACCAAACCAAAATACCTGCTTTTTGGTTGTCCTGGACCAAAAAGTATGGCTTCTAGCCGGCCTATTGCTCCAATAAGCCGGGCTTCAATGGATAGGTAATGATACCTTTCACTACCTTATAATATACTTAGGGCAGTCCGCGGCCATAGGTCGTCGACTGGGTTCCTGGACATCAACACAACCTTGTGTTCGTCGCCACCTCCAATTCGACGACGCGTCCCGCAGCTAGAGGCTGCCGGCTACGTTCTGGACAGCCCGCGCCCGTAGGTCGTCGACTGGGTTCCTGGACATCACCATAACCGCGTGTTCGTCGCCATCTCCAATCCCACGACATATCCCGCAGCGAAAAGCTGTCGGATGCATTCAGGGCAGTCCACGGCCATAGGTCGTCGACTGGGTTTCGGAGAGGCAGGATCGTTGGTACGGACGGCCGTCGTCGAACATGGGTTGGCGGACACCCGTGATCGATCGGAAGGAGTTGGGTTCTTGGGGGTATGGGTTATTAAAGGTACATCTGTCAAGATGGGCTGGGTACCTCTTAGGGCCGATCTGACTTGGTTTCAGGTAAGGAATGGGAGGCTAGGAGTATGCTATGTACAGTAGGTCATGGGGCGGAAAGTATTGGCGCTGCGAACAACAGTTACCGGGAGTTCAGGAGTAACTAAGGGTACGGATCTGTCTCTATCATAGTGCTACTACTGCAGTGTCAGCCTCCACGTCGCTAATGTTCCCTTAAACAAGATCTCAGGATGCTGCTCCTATATGCTGCTCATGGAGGTGTCGCGCTACGGAGACACCTCCCCCATGATCCTCCCACGCTCCCTCGCCCTATATGCCGCTCATGGAGGTGTCGCGCTACGGAGACACCTTCCCCAAGATCCTCTCACACCCCTCCTTTCTGTTTACGTTCCCTTTGCATTTGCCCTTTCCTTTGAAGCTGTTGCGCTGGGGAGACACCCCTCTATTGATTTTCCTACACCCCTCCTTTGTATTTGCCATACCTTTGCGGGAGCTGTTGTGCTACAGAGACAATTCCCTATTGATCTTCTCACACCTTTCCTTTCTGTTTCCTTTCCTCTTCATAGGAGCTTCCTGGTATTCTCCTCATGCCTCCTTTTCGTTTGCCTTTGTAAAAGCCGTACTTGTTCTTCCCCATGTCCCTAAGCACATGTTGCATTCACTGAATAGAGTCCTTTTTTGTACATAACCAAGGCCATTAGCTAGCTCTCATCTGTATATTTAGACAATAGTACTTTGTATTCCCCAGTTTAAATGAATCTTGGTCTATATTCGGTCTATAGCCAGCCCTGTTGACCTTGGCTAACCTCTAAGTACAATCCTTGCCTTGGGCAAGTGTGATAAATTCTCCAAACTTTATGGGTTGTTTGAGACCGTGGGGTGTCCCGGGCTTCAGCTATTAGTAGATATTTGATTTCAGATGTAAATTTCGGCCACGATTTCTATGTACATGATGTGGAGATTGGCGATTCTGCAAATAAATACACCCATCTTAGTCCTACTGAGGTGTCCTTTGGGTATCCAATACACTCATATTTTGGATCGACCAAACCAAAATACCTGCTGTTTGGTTGTCCTGGACCAAAAAGTATGGCTTCTAGCCGGCCTATTGCTCCAATAAGCCGGGCTTCAATGGATAGGCCATTAGCTAGCTCTCATCTGTATATTTAGACAATAGTACTTTGTATTCCCTAGTTTAAATGAATCTTGGTCTATATTCGGTCTATAGCCAGCCCTGTTGACCTTGGATAACCTCTAGGTACGACCCTTGCCTTGGGCAATTGTGATAATTTCTCCAACTCTGTGGGTTGTTTGAGACCGTGAGGTGTCCTGGGCTTCAGCTAGTAGTAGATATTTGATTTCAGATGTAAATTTTGGCCTCAATTTCTATGTACATGATGTGAAGATCGGCAATTCTGCTAATAAATGCACCCTTCTCATTTCTCCCGAGGTGTCCTTTGGGTGTCCAATATACTTATATTTTGAATTGACCAAACCAAAATACCTGCTTTTTGGTTGTCCTGGACCAAAAAGTATGGCTTCTATCCGGCCTATTGCTCCAATAAGCCAGGCTTCAATGGATAGGGTCCCATCGAAGAGGTAAGAAACGACAACGGGTGCCAAAGAGAGAGTATACTTTACTTGAAGCTGAAGTAGGATGGAAGACCGTAGACAGACTTTGGACATCGAATTCGACCACCGAAGATTTGGTGATATTTGTACACTAGCGTACCCTAGCCCCTCAAAGTTACTCATGGTCTCAATCTCGCCCCCGCCTTGCGGGACAGGACGACGAGACATGATGTAGCGTGTCATTTGCGATGTAGCACTCACGTCTACCGTTGTCGTCACCAAGCCCAGTAACCCACACATTTATGATAGCCCCCCAATTAGTTTGCGATGCACTACAATATGTCGGCCCATTGCTTATTTTTTGGCCACTACACACTGAGGTTAGCCTTGGTAACTAGGAAGGATTGGATATCCCAGAGGTTGCCGTTGATTTCGAATTCCATGACCACGAGACAAGCACAGGACGTCAACAGTCCCATTAACTGTTTGGTAACCATGATTGTCAATAGTGGATGCAAGAAACACTACATGCTGTACATAGACACATCGAGTCCGACAGAGAACTAGGATACGGAGAAGGAGGAGACCTGAGGGGATCAAAAGAATGCTAGTGAAGACCGACTATTGATGGGGAATGAAACCGCAAAAGAAAGATACAATTATTGACGTTCGTCGTCAGCATGACTACAAACCTCAGTTCCCCCGACATCCCTCGCGTTCCTTCCAATTAATCCCCCTTGACTAGGTGTAGCGGTATCGATGGGTGAAGAGTCTTGGGTATTCTTGGGTATTCTTCCGAGTAATATAGATAGGTAGCTGACAACTTAGAAGACTGGTTTGTCCTTCAGATTGGAGCGTGAGTAGTTGGACTGACGATCCCTTCAGCCCCGGTACCCCAGTCTGGCCAGAGACAATGATGAACAAAGAAACATATCGCGCTAAGATAACGGAAGCGAAACTGTAGTCGAACAGCGGTGTAGCTCGCGGGTGTACACTTGCCGTGCGGCAGATTGAATCGTGTTGGTACATTGGGTATGCTGTTAGGTACTGCACGTGTAAGCTTACAAACGGGCACCTGTGGGTTTCTTACTCTCTCAAGTTGAGCTACCCAGGGAACGGAAATGTAGCAGGACTTTTGTACCCATTGGAACCCACCGCCCTTACTCCGAAGTTTACGTTGTCCTTTGACAATTTGAGTGTGGCCGTGTTGCTGCGACCAACTGGTACGCCATGCGTCCAGAAAGGGTCATGAGGATTACGGTACACAATCTCATAGCCCCCGGTTGCATGCTCGTCGAGGGCCCACGTCAACGTAGAGTTGTTCGTGAGAGCGGCTGTGTTGATGGTCACGTTCTTTGGTGTACCAGGTGCATTTGCGAGCGACCACAAGGCAGCTCCGTTCACCTTGGCCACTCTAGCGATGAAATCGAAGTCGACGAACTCGATAAGGTCGCCAAACTGAACGCCATTGACGACTCGGACATCTTGGTGTTGGTGGTTAAAGTTTTCGTTGGGCTCGGTAAATCGAACAGCAGCGATGCCCTTTTGGAGGAAGGGTATGTGATCGCCAGATCTGAGGAAACGATCCGGACGGTAGATCAATTCAACTGCGCGGGCTCATGAGCATCGACACCTAACATTGGGAAGCGACTCGCTCACTAGACATATTTGTAGCGCTATTTGTAGCCACCTCGGCCACAAAACGTCCTAGCTGTCGAGCAGGGGAATCGTTTTCCCCTCCTATTGATACCCTCTGGGTGACTTGAGCTGACGTTTCCGTAGGTGGTATGCCCTGGGCGAACATGCGGATCACAAAGGGGTCCCGGAAGCCATCATCTGCTGTGGAGCTACCGACGATATCGTTGTTGAGCATCCCTTGAACTTCGACACCAGAGTCGACCAAAGTCTGCGCGAGGAAGTTCGACCCGAATAGGCCTTGTTCTTCACCAGCAACGGCGGCGAGCACAATGGTTGCTGCAGGTCTATGGGTCGCAAATAGCCTCGCGAGCTCCATAACTACGGCTACGCCGGAAGCGTCATCGTTGGCACCAGGAGCATCGTCGACGAAGTTCATGATATCCGTATTTCGAGAATCATAGTGCCCCGATATCACGTATACGCGATTAGGTTCAGATGAACCCCGTAGGGTGGCGACGACATCGCTGATCACGGTGTTGGTGGGGATTCGGTTTGCTGGAACCTGGACGTAACTAGGAACAGTTACTACCATACGCCCATTTGATGCTCTTGCGAGCGAACGCATCTCAGATGCAATCCAATCACGGGCAGCACCGATGCCTCTGTTAGGGTCAGTTTGATTGGATAGTGTATGACGCGTGCCGAAGGAGACAAGCTTTCGAATGATAGCTTCGATACGCCTGGGGTCGACACCACTGAGGATCTGGCGAAGTTCAGCATCTGGCGCTTGGGGGATCGAGTCCTGCCCCGGACCAGCTGGCCAGGCGTCAGCAATCACGCATTGCTCCGCAGGGATCGGAACTCGAGTGGAAAGCTGTTGGGAAGAGGCTGATGAGGAGTTAAGACGAACATAGAGCCAACAGTGGGAGATGGCACCGACCGAGCTGCACACCAGAGATGATCAAAGGTAGCCAAGCGAGGATCGCGAATGATAAACGCATGTTGAACGGTGATTCAGAGATATCCCAAAGCAGATATAACCGCATCCTTTATACGAATGGTCAAGGGCCGCCTCCGAGAAGTTATCATAACGCACCGTATGGTTCATCCCATGCATGGTGCTAATCCTGACATGAACATCCCACGACCCGATGAATATTTGCAGCACAAGCCGAAATTCCGTGGATGAGCTGCGTGGTGAAGGGGGATAAAGAGGCCTGAATGCTTCTAGTGAGCCATTGAGAAGCAAAGTATCGCGGTCGTATGATAGAAACATAAGGAGATAAACCCGAATTGGGGACAGGCCCTCCGGAGTGCATGAGATCGGCGTTGTTGTATGGACACCATGATCTGGCAAGGGTAACTGGGGTAATTAAGAGGGATCGAAGACCAAACTGTCGATGATTGATATCGAATGAAAGGCATAATTGGGGGCGAGGATGTGTTGGACAGTTTAACAGACCGACCAATGGCAAGCGGCCACACGGCGGGTGTAGAGTTGCAGTACGTGCGTTTATCGTCCATGACATGTAAAAATAGCCCCGTGGTCCGAGTGTAAAGGAAGCTGAGAGCGAAGGAGTGGAATGGTGTTCCTACTCACCGAGAAACGTCAAGCTCCTTTAGAACCATCATTGAGTGTTCTCTAATCAATACATGGGCGACCATGGGTTGCTTCGAGGTAGTAGGGCATGCGAAGCTTTCGAGATGGAAGAAGTTTCGAGGTGATATCTTGGGACCGTTGACGCGATCTTCGCAGAGAATCGAGTGTAGGCGAAATAGCTGCGCGACGGAAGGCCGTTGGAAAGATGCCGAAAATTGTTCCGAAGGCGACAGTAATTCAGTAGAGGAAGGAAAACGTTGCAACTTACCGTTCTGTTACAAACCCACTTGTGGCAAGCACTCCAGGGACCAGACCAAGGAAACTGGAGGTCGCGGCCTTCCATAGTTGGGCTTCTGGACCAAACTAAGCAAGGAAGGTCGCATGTCATCTACAAAGTCGGAAGAGCTCCCTTGCGTAAGGCTTCTTCATCACGGAGGGGGTGGTGCTGACTATAAGCGGCGGAGGACTCGGGTGCTATCGTCGAATAGTAATGGGGCAGAGGCGGATAGAGCGTAAAGATGATCAGGTGCAAGAAGTTCCCGAGTGCACGAGCAGAATAACCGGATGAGAGACGAGCGTTGGCATGTTTCGGGGATTTGGACTTCTGGGAATTTATCCGCCTTGTCTAGTTGAACGATGCTGAGAACAGAGTGACCGAGTCTGAGACACGGGTGAGGGAGTAAAGAGTTACTTGCGTACCTTTGAGGTTGTAGACCACTTCCGCTGTGATGGATTCCTCGCTTCCGTAGCTGCATAGCCTAGAGGACTGGATAATAGAAGAAAAGAGCCAAACTTAGAACAATCAGTCTCTCGTGTCTCTATGAGGTTTTGATTCAAGTTACAGAGGAGCAGCTTAACGAGATATACTAATGTCCAATGCCACAGAATGATGCCGATACGAAAAGAGACTAATTACCAGTCGACCCAAAAGATAACAATCCCAATCCCAATCCTGCATCATGATCCCCCACGTAGAGGCTCTAGTACGGGCAAACCATAAGCAAAAAGGAAAGTATTAATGTCCATCAAAGGATTGGTATGGTAGCCCATGGCCGAGACACTTCCGTGGAGACAACGACAGCGATACGGATGGTCGAACGCAGCCAGCGAAGGAGGGGGGAGAGGGATTGTACGGTGGGCCGAACAAGGATAGACTACGGATCAGCAATACGACTGTCCATATACGATAAATGTTAATAAAAAGGCGTATGAAGGTTCAGAGCGATACAAGCATTTTCCATGTGGAGTAAAACAAAAAATGTGATGGGAACGACTGTGGTTTTGAGAGAATGTTGATGAGACTCGGGGGGTAGGACTGAGGCTGATGCGGCGAGGATTCATGAAATCATGGGCGAGGAGGAAGACGACTTTGAAAGTCAGGAAGAAGGCGTGGTGGTGCACGATATCGCGAGACGGGGAGTACGTGGAGGTGAGAATGACCTTAACAGGGCCCATCCCACTAAAGAAAGGAGATATCCCATAAGGACGTAGTCACAAACAAGGAAGCAAACGACATACCAGGGCATTGCGTGGTTTAGGATATGGCCATGTAGTCAAATTAGGATCTAGAAGGTGTCACACTTAGATGCAACCCAAGTCAAACAGCGGTATACATACTATTATAAGCCTCAGGATGGCTGTCGATATACTGAGCAGTGGGGTAATCCGGCGGACTACAACCGATGTTGGTCGCGCCCTTGCGTTGGTACACACGAACGTAGTCAATGAGCATTTCAGCAGGGAAGATCAAGGTCTCGGGGAGGATGGTTTGCCAGTTAGCTATGAGGTCGGAGATATAAGCAAAAGGACGGGGAATGGTGGGACAATGGTGGCGACGTACATGATATACCGTTGTTAAGGATGATAGACATGGGCTCCTCCGGAATCAACCTCTGCCCGACACCACTTCCCTCAGGGCCTTGATCGGGGCCGACGGCTTCGGGATGCATGCGATGCGTAGGCTGCCCATCGACCTGCCAGGTAATAAAGCCCTCCTGAACATTTGACGGGTTCGCCCAATATTCGAAGCCTGTACAGGAGGAAACAGTGTTAGAAGGAATCGAAAGGATAACAATCGAAAGGTACACACCAAGGGTCGTCAACCTCTTCCCGCTCCCTTGGAACATACCCGAAGGTAATTTAGACACACCCGACACAGATTGCTGGACAGGACTTCCTCTGAAACCATTCTGCCGCGTTATAGCCGGATTCAAAAGCTCCCACTGCTCCGACGTCTGATTGTTGAAAAGATAGTCGTGACTGAAGGGAGCGAACTGTGCCGACTGGGAGACAGTAGCGCCAGTAGGGTTTTGCTTGTCCTTGGAGGCTTCAAAGATATCGATTTCGGGAGCGCCACGACCGCGGTTATGCGAAGGGCCAGGGTGGTCTTCATTGGGGCAGGTGCAAGCGCTAAGGGAGAGTCATAGTGTAAATGGTTCGAATTCATTGCAAACGACGAAGGTACACACGATAGGCGTTGGCCGCTGAGCCAGCTTAGCTCAAAGTTGTACCGCTCACGAGAGAAGTCGGAGTGAAGAGCAGCAGGGGGTCCGGAGCCATCCTTCAGAGTTTGATTGGGGAATGTGCCGACATCGCAATCGTTGTATCTGAGAAAGAAGTCAGACGAAACAGGGACATCTGAGTTGACCGTGACTCACGTATATGGCCATGTACCGTCTGTTGATCCAGGATATCCAGGACGACCGAGGTTTCCCATGGTCCACGCGCCGGGCCACTAACACGCTACATTAGCACGGCCCCAGAGTGGATTGAATGAGGAAAAAGCAGACGTAAAAGTAAACAAAGGTGGACACGAGTAGGTATTGCAGACGCGGATCACGAAAGACATCGCTGGCAGTGCAGCGAGTTTGACGTAAACAACAGCGCGAGCCAAAGTATAAAGAAGATCAGGATGGCAAGGCATGGATCGTCGAGCCCCCTCCTTCCCTCCAAAAGCGAAGTGCAAAGACGAGATGCAACAACACAGAACAGAACGCAAGGAAAGGCAGACTCACATAGCCAGCAGCGTTCTCATCAGGCCCAGGTAGCACCACACTGACCTCAATATACCCGCTCGTGAAACAAAATTTGTTCCAGCTTTGCAACATGCCACTCCGGTAGTTAAGACCATGATTTTCAGCGGCCGAAAACGGTGCAGTGGAACCTGTCAAGGGGAAAGGGTCAGACCATTCGTATTTGGCCGGCGATGTGGGCGAGGAGACGATGCGTACCGACAGTTTGCCCCGCTACCCCAGTCTCGATGCTGTCCATTGTGATGACCAGATTTCCGTCCCGAGTTATAACCTGGCTGGGGTCATACCATTCCTGATCACCCGTGACACCATACCAAATATCCACTGCCTCCCAAAATGGATCGTCGCCTATACAAGCGGTGATGAGCTGACAGCGAAGGAAAGTCGGAATCAAGGGGAGCTAACCAGGATAGAAAGTTCTGCCGTCCTCATTGAACTCGTCCGAAAATACCAACTCATAGTCGTGCCCATCAAAACCGGTTCTCGTCTTGGCGCTGTTAGGAGTATCCTTGTCGATCAAGACCGGCATTTGGAACCTAGGAGGAAGACGCTAAGGGACCGACGATCAGCGAGATAGGGTATATGGGGGGCTTACAACACTGGCGCCTGGCCCGTAGCATTTATCCGAATGTTCCCATCAATTGCGGTATTCCTCGCATCGTTTCTAAAGAAGGCCAAAACTGGGTAGAAAATGAAGAGGCATAGGAGACCGAGGATGAGGAGAAGGAGAACAGCGACGTTGACAATTCCTCGCCATGGAAAGGCTTTTGTCAATCCTGGGTGCTTGCCTCCGCCTCCGCGAGCTAAGTATTGAAGCTGAGGAACTGGGAAGCGGATGAAAAGGGCCCGGACTCACCCCACGCCTTGTCGTTCGGGTCATGTAGCATATCCTCGTCATCGGGCGGCTCGAGCTCATCGGAAGCTGGATCGTAGGCGTATGGGACAAGCCCTCGTGGCGTTGAAGCAAAAGGGGACATCAGGTCTCCCGGATACTTGCTATCCCTGTCCGAAGATATCGAAACGAAGCTATCTCCCGAGGACGACCACACACTATCCCTCGCAAACTTTCTATCTGGCGGCATTAACGTCGAATCCCTCATCGAGTCTCTAATTCCGCCAGGCGTAGTAAGGTCGTCCGCAAGACGGTATAGAACCATGGAGCCTCTCGAGCCAGCACCCCCAAAAGCCGTTGGACTTTGTGCGGCAAAGGCTGGATACGCTGAATCGGATGTGTTGTAATAGCTGTTGGTGTTGGACTCTGAGGCGAAGCGGTTCGTAAGATACTGGGAACCACGGGAAGCAGGGCGTGAACGAGACACTGGGAAGGTCGCTGCGGTCGCTGACGCTGGATTCAGTGGCGAGAGGGCACTTTGGTGGCCGGATGACTGCGTTGCTGAGCGCGTTGGTCGAGGCGTGGGTGATGTAGACGGTGACGAGGGCACATCTGGGAGCATGTGATGTGTTTCATGAGGAGCGGGTGAGGAAGGAGAGGAAGGGGGAACAAAGGTATTGCTCATCGTGAGCAACGGCGAGAAGGGCTAGATAGTGGACGCCGTCGTCGTTGTCGTCGGTGAGGCGGTGGGTTGCAGTGGACGTAAAGGAAGGGGGAGGGCGAAAGAGAGAAGGAAAAAGATGATAAGCAATATTAGGTAAGCACCTTCCCGAAGTTGTCAAGGTCGCTTTCCCACGATTGTTATGGAACTGCCTTGTGAAACGCCCGTTCCAGCCGATTTCGGTATTCCCAAGCGCAGGAACTGTATATGTTATGTTATGTTATATGTTATGTTATGTTCATGGATGCCTGCACCACATCAGTCGCGCTCAGTGTCTCATCATGAACACTCATGTCCAAAGCCGTCAACCGTCCCTCATGGCAATCAGTAACTGGTGACCGGTGATGTTTAGCCTGCTCGAACAAGTGGGAATACGTTCTAATTTTATGAACTTCCCACTTCGAAACCAACATCCATCGCGTGCATGTTTTCACGGTGACTTCCATCTGTTTTTCACACTTCTCTCGTTCCTGAGCACCAAGCTAAATCATTGTTCACTTCAGCCTGTCTTCCTCATCGTACCCACGTACCTTCGGTCAGTGGTAGCCTCACACCTGAAACCCTCCGTTACGCGTCTTGTAACCCGCCTGGCCGGAGTTTACTGCCCTTCAACTTCATGGTCAATCGGCACCTGGCCGCCGGAATGAATAAGCCATATCTCATAGTGGAGTTACCTCCGCTTGGCCTTTTGGTATACGTTTCTGGCTATTCTGTCATATATGGGTCGTCGCTCGCACTTAACAACGTCTTTTGAGGCACGCAGTTGTCTAGATTGGCCGAGTACCACCAGCTCAACGGCCCAGCTCGAGAGACACAACACCCCTGTCTCTTCAAACAAGCATTGATCATAACCTCATGCGTCCACCGGAAGCAGGCCCGGCGTAATGTCGAGGCGAACACGCCACAGCCATGCTGATCATATCGAAGCATCATGTATCATGCGTTATGCTTCCGTCAAAATACTCTCCTCGATCTCCATGCCGCGTTCTCAAGGAACTACTCGCTTTCCTTCCAGGCTAAAGTCGCGCTTGGAAGCCACGGTAAGCACTCTTCATCATCACTGCTTCTCTTACAGCGCTTACAGCCTCATCTTCATCTCAGGTCACTCTGCTTCCCCGTTGCAATGGTACCTAGGATTGTTGCACAAGCTTAGTGGTAGGATAGCGTTGACTTATTAGTTCTTCATACGGTACGCGATATGCAGACCAGCGTTTAAACGTTGAGAAGGAGTTCTGGCTCCTCGACCTGCCATAGACGTATGGCATTCCACACTCCGGAAGGCTCGGTCCCCCAGATGACAAGACCCCGTCCCTGTCCGTCATCGCGACTTGCCCCACCCTCTCTGTGGTCCTCCCCCCTACGTCATCCCCGCATCATTGTCCATCCCCGCTCACGCAAGCCACCCCCGAGTCACTGTATCGGATGGCCCTAGCCGCCAGTGTCCGCAAATGGGAATGACCTCCGGCGCCTTCGGTCATCAGTAGGGGAAACCGGAGCTCATCAACATCGCCGATATCACTCATGTCTGTTCCAGCATGCCCAGGCTCTGCGCCTCCTCATGCTTCCCTGCGCTTTCGTTACGCATCCCGGGCGGCCCGGGCTAGCCGAACGCAGCGTATTCCCGGCCTTCTTCTCCAGTGTTACACCATTCCTGGAACCAACCGTAATCACGTCGACCATAATTTGGTTAGTTTTCTGTCATCCCAAGCAAAGTCGCACTCCGCAATGTAAAAGACCACACTCGCGTCAAACAGCAGCGCAGAAACAAGCTGAAGGGAGAAGTATGGTTTTTCTTTCGGCGCATATCCTCCAAAACGCGCCAATGAAGCCACTCAACATCTGTCATAGCATGGATGATAAATTAGGACGAATCTTCAACAACAACGCGGAGAGCATGGGAGGAACACCAACGTGTCGGTGTAGTGAATATTTGATGACAGTACAGGTGCGCAATAGGTGCATTCGTCAGCTCCGGAGCTGACTAGTTCCTCTTTCGTATCCAGCCCGTAGATTCCGCAGCTCGTAGGCTCATCTTCATCGATGGCGATCTTGGTATGTCAAAGGGAGTAGCCTGCGGGGGGAATCAACGATGGATGCCAGGTCCTTCCCCCCGTATCTGATACAGAGGCCGACCAAGACCCTGCATCGCCAACGGTATGAAGATAGTCACAATCGAGCCTCACGATCTATCGTAAACAACGAGGTAGTGTCGGTTTCGGGCATATTGTACAAGAATGATAGTTCTTACGACGGATTGTTGACATTTCTAGATGTGTATAAAGGAATTAATGCGACTGTAAGCGCAAACAAAGCTCTGGTTCAGGCCTCGTTGTGTATTCAACCCGACTCAATATGTCTGAAGTTACATACACCCCAGTCTCAACTGAGCCCCACGTTGTCGATGAGACGACAGACAAAGAGAATCGCCCAGAAGCACTTCTTGAACGACTCGTCTCTGCCCGATACAAGAACGACCTTTCGCCCTCCGCCGTCACATCGTATTGGCGAATACGGGTCTTGTTCTTTCTTCGCGACCCCCATGCTTACCATCTCCAGGCAACCATTGACGGCGTTCAAGAAAGAGGAAGTTCTGTTCGGGGTGACCCGACCACCGATTGTTGCGGGGGCCGTAACGTGGTTTATTGACGCCTATGTCTACGCCACCAACGCCTTGCCTGACGCGGATTTCCTCAAGAATTGGGGTGTCGTCTACGTTATCCTTGTTCACCGAGGAGAATACACCTCTGCTCCTCCCGTGGAGATGGTTTCTGCGGTAAAGGATGATGAGATGACGTCAGTACATCAATACACAGTGACCCTCACGTCCCCCGTCGGTTCTGCCATCAAGCACCTGCCTTCTTCGAACTCGGGGACCTCGCGTGATGGTCATTGGTCTTGTAAGTCCTTAGCTGTATGTATCTTTCGGTCGCATAAGCGCTGATGGAAATGCGAAGACCCAATTTCATTCAGTCAGACGATGCAGATGTCCAAGAATAATGGAGCAGAGCCGCTTGAGTTCACGGCGGCGTACGAAGACCGTGTTGAACTCGATACGAAACAGCCGGGTTCCGCTGAAGGCACCTCGACGGCTCGGTGGGCAATCACCTACGAGGTCAAGGACGGGGTACGTTTGTACTATATTATCTTGGCGGCTTATATCTCAGAGCTAATGTTACTCACCATCACAACTAGTCGAAATCTCGGGATGATGTCCCAATATCTGCGCTCTCCTTGTTCAGAGTCAATGCTCTCACCGAAATAACCTTTGGTAAGCCGTCTATTCCATCCACCATTTCCAAATCTTATCAGTATCTGGAATTCATAGATTGTGAGGCATACTTCTCTGACTTCGGCCTGATCGTAAGTCTAGCTTGAATCCCAACGAAATTGGCTCATAATAAGTCTGCTTTCCCCTTACTAGCTCGAAGATTCTGTGCGACGCAGCATCACGGTAGACTGTAGGTTCCTTCATGAGTAAGGCTACGTCTCTCTTACCATCGTAAGCTATGTTCGGTTCGGGACCACTCGAGAGAAAGGGAGTTACTAAGGAAATCGGAAGTAACAGACTTGTCTGTATAGCTGCTGCCTAATTTTAACGACGAGTTTCGGTCTGCGATCTGAATCAAGAAGGCGAACGAAGCACAAATATTGTTGGGGATACAATCAAGGACATCGAGTATGGTGGGTCCGGTACTTCGGCGGTCTTCTGAATGGCGAACTCTCGATGTAGCGGAACTTGTTACTAGTGAGGGAGATACTTGGGAACCAACGTCAAGTCAATCGGAGAAATGCCTCAGACCGATGTGTCTCCTAATCGGCATGTTACCCACTCACCTGAAGAATAGATGCAGCCTCCATAGGAAATCTCCAAAGAAGCCACCACCCAGGGTACTGTGAATTTCCACCGTAGATATGCTATCGAACATCTTCATGATGAGGTGATGCGAGATGGCTGAAATGGAAGACCATTGACTGAATTATCCTCCACAACGGAGGGGTAATCCAGAGATTCTTTACCGGTTGACAACCACTCTCGTTCTGACCAGTCACGAAATCACATCCTAACCCGACAAAAGTCTCTTCAATTTCAGAACTGGCTGCTTCCCGCAGCCCCCATGGATGAACCTTGCACAGGGAACATGTTCTTCGGTGACGACAATTTACTGAGCGGGGGCTTATAATACAGACTTTCTTTAGGGGAAATTTAGCGGTAAACCACCTCAAGAATGGTAGAAAAGGTGGTGGTAGAATGAAGAGATGAATGATTCGGCGTGGAGGGTACACGGATCCGTAAGACGTGAGCCAAGATCGTCACCACATACATGGCAGTACCACTAGATTGTACCACGGGCGCAATAATCCTTTCGCTCCCCTCTATCTAACCCGAATCTCGTAGACATCGCCCGGGACGCCTCGACTTCATCTGCCAATTAAACCAAGCTTTGTGGCTGTAAAGTGAGGCAACTTCCCTTCGGATAAATCAAGCTACCCTCACCTCGCTGTATAGCGGTGTTCCTTCGAACTCTCTGTTTTCCCACCAATGATTCCATTCCGTATATGTCAAGATTGAATATCGCGGGGACGACGGAGAGGAGGAGTGACGGGAGTAGCGATTGGGGAGAAACGGTCCCATCATGTACAAGTCAATTAGTTCGAGGGAAGGGAATAGGTCGAATAAGGACTGAGCATAACGCAAGCTTGAGGGAATACTTTCGGTAAACTGGGGACAGATGGCGATGTATCGAAGGGCTTGTGAGGGGATTAAAGCCACCTCTTCGACGGATACAAATGGCTTTAATCGGATGTGTGAGCGTACACGAAGAATACAAGGATTATGACTCCTGAGAAACAGACCTTGTCAATTATGGCGAGAATACTCAGGTACTCGATGTGTTCCAGGTAAGGGGCAAGAGTGGCAAACCGAGTTACTAGGCGGTCAAATACAATTTGTAGCGTCCGGAGTCCACGCAGTGCGTCTAATATGTCGAGCACGTCCTTTTCATTATCTATGTGCGTATCAAGGTGTACGATGGGTCGTCCGCGTATCAGGGTCTTCCACAGGCCTGATGGGGTGATGACACTACGTAATTTTGGAAGAGCATCTTCGGAAATGCTGCGCGAGTAAGGCCAGTACATATCGGCCTCAAACCGAAGAAACTGAATGGATGGCTGGGATTCGAGATAGTTGCAGATGTCCTCACAGTCTCCGTCTGATCCAAGAACGAGGTGAGTCAGGGTGGGGATTGACTGTGGAGCCTGCAACAGCATATCTGGCATATATCCGATCACAGCGAAGTATGCAAGACGTGGAAGCCATGCGATAGTTTGGTGTAGAAGTTGGTTGATTGTGAGATCCATGGAGTCTTCCATGGTTGCGTGGAGAGTAAGAGCCTTTGTGTACGCTCCAAGGCCCTTGATGGTCAAGGCTGGTTGAATCCAGGAGAGGCAATCGCCAAATCGACTTGGCGAGACAGGCTGCTCACTTGAGGGTGTCTGTATTTCGTCGGATGGTATGGTGATATGCGAGTAGAGTATAGGACTAGCGATGCTGTACATCTTGTGCGATACAAGGAGGACGGGGTGAAGTATGCGTGTGTCGGGGGAGGCGATCATGATGAGAATTTTCTCTAAGATTTCATTTGGAAGGGCTGAAAGAGTTCTCGTCGCTGTATACATCGGAAAATGGGCACATGTACCCCGCTCCATGGTGTGTACGGCGTCGTCAATGATCAAGCTATCAAGCGCCACTTGATGCGGCACCGGCCTTTGGCGCTGGCCTTGAATTTTTTCACTTTTAACCGCAGATGTACAAGTCAGGTCGCTCGCAACTCCTTCGATACCGGTATATCCTGGACTACGACAATGGTCAAGCCGTATATCTTCTACGATGAGGTAGATTAGGCATGACAAAAAGCTGAACGCCCAACAAAAATGAGTGGGAGACGAAAATGGTCATATCAGACTCCAGTACCGTAGGGTTGTATGTGAATAAGGCGCACTTGCGAAGGTGTATCTGGTGGCGTAACAAAGTGGGTATTCACAGCGAGATGGCAGCCTAAAATACGGGAGATTTACAGAATTATATGACTAGGCCAGCTCCGAATCCTCAATCATCTTTCTAGCATTCTCCGACAGCGGCTGAATCGCACACTTGAACGGTGTAACTTGCCTTTTTCTTGTTCAGCCCAGGTAGGATAGTCGGAATGTAGCGGTACATAGGTAGAGCGGACGACTACAGTGTGTATTGTACACATGTCCGCGCGGGGTCTAGCGGACTCCCTAACGAAATATGTAAATAAAACATAGTGAGAGCGGGTCCGCTAGGACACTTTTCTGTCCATGGTGGTACTGACAAAGCGGTATGTTCCGCCATGCTGCTATCTTGAGCCTTGATATGGTGCTGCTCTGTACTCCAGCAGGATTTTAGTGAGAAAACTACAAATCAAACATAGTAACAATGGGTCTGCTGGGACTCTTTTCTTGTACATGGCAGGGATTGTGGTGCCAACATGGCGGTATGTTCCACCCAAGTGCCGCCACCTGTGGTAGATCAGTCCTTTGAGTCGGTAATGGAGCGCTACTTGGAGCAGTAGGTCAGTACCAGAGTGGTACCTGTAGCAGCACTTGTAGCAGCACTTGTAGCGGCACTTGGGGTGGTACAGAGCGGTACTTGCAGCAGTACTTGGAGTGGTAGGTCAGTACTGGAGCGGTACTTGGAGCAGTACCTGTAGCGGCACTTGTAGCAGCACTTGGAGCAGCACTTGGGGCGGTACTTGGAGTGGTAAGGCGGTATATGAGCTAGTACCTAATGCATAGAACATGCTCACTCCCCTAGCCTCCTATTCCACATGCCGGGGCACTGGAGACTTCCCCTGACCTCTGCTTCAAACTGAAGACCACCTCTTCCACTTGTACCTAATGCTAAATGTGGGTTTTGAGCATGAGGCTCCATTGACTAAGCTCTGAGAGTTGGTAGGTAAAGACTTAGGGGGCTCTTCTGGCTCTGCGACAAATGGTTAATGGATCTGTGAAGTTAAGTAAGTACATCGCTCTGATATAGTGACAGTTGGTATGAGCATATTCATTCACCTAGCGGAGGGAGATCCAACTTAGAGAATACACTAAGGAGCCACCTCTGCTAGGGTGCATCATATGTACCATAGAATTATGAGAAATGCAAACACATAAACTGTATAGTACTGCAAGAATAAGAATCATGTAAAATGGTCAGAGGTGAGGACTGAATGAATATGAGCAAAAGATCACCTCTGACCAAATCAATGCAAATTCTCCACATTTTACTATCTTCATGTCTGGCAATTATATTGGAGTTATCAGAAAAAGAAGGCAGCATAGAAATACACATAAACCCTGTCTCACCAATTACAACTGGAGGATTTCCAACAAAAACTCGCCCTAATCAGGTAATGTCATCCTTGATGGTGAATATCAGTTTTTGACTTGATTATGTGTCCTCACGTATCTCTGCTCTTTTCCTGGGAAGTCAAATATGCAAAGCACTTAGCATTCAAATACAACAGCGAATGCCACAGAACTGGCATTCACAGTGGCTACACATATGCCATCCAGACGATGGGGTGCCCAATATAAATACTAACAAGCACTTTCTTCCTTTGTGAAAACATGGAAACAGGAAAGAAAACCAAAGATGAGTACCTAGGATGAGCATTTATCCTTTCCTAAATCAACTAACACCAAGTGTCTTTGTCTTCATCTACATTGCAAATTGCAATCACCCAATGCAGCCACCCTCAATGTTGCTTCAGATACCTCAAAGCACTATCAGAAGCATTTTGGCTGTCTTCCATGGTATTTTTCAAAATGTGTGAGACTGGATATTGGTAGAAGGAGGAGGCTCAATGGGGAAGACCAAAATGAGTGAAACCCCTTATTTCCTATCTCTATACCCTATGCTGCTAACTGACTTCACCACTAGCTCAGACAAAGGGAATCTACTAGGGCAAGATTATCAAAAAACTTTTGATTTAAAGATGGCTAAGCTTGTATGAGCAGGATTCAGCAATGGGAAAAGAGAATACCATTACTCACCTACTTCATCCAGAGACCGTACAAGAAGGGCCTCCCACCACTCAGTCCAAATATCAGGGGGTGGCCCCACTGGTTTGCTGCCAGTGCGAGTATACTGCTCTTTCACATAGGCAGTTAGAATAGTGCGGCGCTTTTTGATAATATCCACATTAAGCAGGGATGGGAAGGTATCAAATAGATACTGTGCATAGTTTGTGGGAGGATTCTGTGGTTGGTCATAGGCAGAGATAACAAGGCCAATATACCACAGATGTGTTGAAGGTATGAGGGCCAAGTTGTCACAAGTACAGTCCTAAAGTCCATAGTCATGTAAGGAAGGAGGAACATGAGAAGGATGGTAACCCACAAATTCCTGCATTGTGGTCAACAAAGACAGCATCTCAATCCTCTCTAGGAAGGGTGCAATAAGGTGGAAGTCGCGGATATCATAAATGTCAAGTTTGAGGGTAAGGATGTTTTCAAAGACTTCTTTCGGGTGGGATAGGCGAGCAGAGAGACCTACAAGCCCGGCAAGGTGTTTAACAGGGCGGCCAGGGACAATAGTGTCCCAGTGTTCACAGGCACTAACAAGTGACTGCAGGTGTGGAATGGCATGTGAGGAAAGGGGAAAGGGTCCTGGCGTAAAACAGCCAAGTTCTAGAGAGAGAAGTGTTGGGTGGTGTTCAAGAAATACCATCACAGATGGTTCAATTTTGATATTTGCCATAAGACTGAGATGAGTGAGGCTTGCAGCTTGGGGTAGCGCGGCAAGCAGGTCAAGCCTCAAAGTCAAAAAGACATAGAGGTGGTTGATGTTTGTGAGACACTTATAGATGTCAGGGATCAATTGTTGGAGCGAAGACAGCTCCAGGGCGAAGATTCCTTGGAAGACAACCAAGGATCTAGTGTACCCAGCAAGTGTGGGGTTTGCGGTGAAAGTTTGGAGGAGGAGTCGGAGAGTATGTAGGAAAGAATGTGTAGATGAGTATTCCTCGTCATAAAGGGTGATCTTGCTGTAGAAGATTGGGACAGCGAGAAGGGAGAACTGGTGGCAGACGAGGAGACAGGGGTAGTAACGGGATCGTCTCACACGAGCGTTTGATGAAGAGAGTTGGAGGAGGATGACACGCATGATGTCGTTTGAAAGTGATGGTGCTGTGTGGATATGGGGCGGAGATGCGACGATGAGGTCTTGTGCATTCATCGTGATGGAAACGGATCAAGTTTGTTGGTGTGGCAAATAGGTGTAACCCTCCGGGATCCAAGCATGTGCCGTTCCCAGTGTCCCACGTCCCCGTATCGCTTTCACACTCATCTTGTAGATGTTTACGCTGTGCCCCCTAAAGGCTACAGCGGACAGCGGACACCGCCTTAGCCACCGCATCTCACCAATTACAACTGGTGAATTCCCAATGAAAACTTGCCCTAGTCAGGTAATGTTGTCCTTGATGGTGAGTATTATTTTCGACCAGATTACGCGTCCTGATGTATCTCTGGCCTTTTCCCAGCAGGTTGAATATGCAAAACGCTTAGCATTCAAACACGACAGCGACTACCACAGAACCGGCATTCACGGTGGCCTCACCCCATTCCAGACGACAGGGTACCCGATATAAATACTAACCAGCCCCTTCTTCCTCTCTTCACTCCCTATTGCTCTTCCACATCGCATCCAACAGTCACTCACACCACATAACACCCCAATTCCATTGGAATCGCTAACAATTACGTCTCGACGGCCTGGTAGCGAGTAAGCGCAAACGGAGGATGGACGGGGAATCGATGCTGCGTTAACGAGGGCGCGGGGGGGAGAAGGTTAGACGAAGGTTGATGGTGGCGGCCGAAACAAGAACCGAACAACGGTCAGTAACGATTGCTCATATGTCCTGGAATACTTACTCACCTCAATCTTCTCCATCCAGCGTCTTCCCCCTCCCTCGCTATCTCTACCAATATCAAGTCTGTCAACGATCTCACCTTGAAGATTCCATATCCAACGACCGAATCCCTGTTAAAGAAGCTGGGCGCAGACAAAGGCGAAGACGAGTTGGTTGATACGGAGATGGAATAAGCGCCCCTCTCGAAAAAAAAAGTATTCGTGTTCGCTTATCCTTCGTCAACTCTCTCGCTCACTTGAATCCACTCGAACTTGCCAGGATGTTTGTTTAGTGGGATATTGGGCGTACCTGAAACATAAAGGTGAGTAGACTGCAGAAATCAAGTTTCGACGATAGTTACTCACGATGTTTGTTGCAGACGATGGCGTACCAAGGAAGGTGCGGTAGGGGTCTCTACATCTCTCTCTCCTATCCACCATAGCCCACCGTGGATGCCATCATAGCCAACGCGGATGCGCCTCAACAGGCGCTTATTTCCTCAAAGAAGCCCTTCATGAATCCGTCCATGTTTATTCTGCACTCCTACACTACTATCTCGTTCTCACGGAGCCGTCGTCCAAGTCCATGTTTATCGTTAGCACAAGGCCCTTCCCAAGAGATCTGACGATGGTGAGAAGGAGAAAAAGAATGCCGCACTTGACAAGACGGAGATCATTTGAAGACTCAGCGTATCCATATTACTCGGAAGAAGACCCAAGAATACCCAAGACTCTTCACCCATCGACACCGCTACGCCTAGTCAAGGGGGATTAATTGGAAGGAACGCGAGGGAGACGACGAGGCGACGGCGAGGGATGTCGGGGGAACTGAGGTTCGTAGTTATGCTGACGACAAACGTCAATAATTGTATCTTTCTTTTGCGGTTTCATTCACCATCAATAGTCAGTCTTCACTAGCATTCTTTCGATCCCCTCAGGTCTCCTCCTTCTCCGTATCCTCGTTCTCTGTCGGACTCAATGTGTCTATGTACAGCATGTAGTGTTTCTTGCATCCACTATTGACAATCATGGTTACCGAGCAGTTAATGGGACTGTTGACGTCCTGTGCTTGTCTCGTGGTCATGGAATTCGAAATCAACGGCACCCTCTGGGATATCCAATCCTTCCTAGTTACCAAGGCTGACCTCATTGTGTAGTGGCCAAAAAATAAGTAATGGGCCGACATATTGTAATGCATCGCAAACTAATTGGGGGGCTAACATAAATGTGTGGGTTACTGGGATTGGTGACGACAACGGTAGACGTGAGTGCTACATCGCAAATGACACGCTACATCATGTCTCGTCGTCCTGTCCTGCAAGGCGGGGGCGAGGTTGAGACCATGAGTAACTTTGAGGGGCTAGGGTACGCTAGTGTACAAATATCACCAAATCTTCGGTGGTCTCCAAAGTCTATCAACGGTCTTCCATCCTACTTCAGCTTCAAGTAAAGTATACTCTCTCTTCGGCACCCGTTGTCGTTTCTTACCTCTTCGATGGGACCCACGCAGCGTATAGCGTCCGAACTTGGGTATGAAAGGTAGGTTCATGCTCTACACCACTGAAAACATATCACTGACCTTCTGTCGTAGTTCTTCAGCACATAGTGTCCACATGTACGCCACAAACGCAGTAAGAGCAATGTAATTTACAGCAACGACAATAATTGTCCGGTTAGCTTGACCTATTGGTGACTGGAATTGTCATTCACCGGGACCTCTTGCATCTACATCCAGCCTTTCCTCCTCCATCCACTACTAACAAGCGCTGGAGAACCCATCGAAACCGATTCAATCCCGACGACAGTACCAAGAAGGCGAATGTCGTTGGCACTACCCTCAGCTCTCAAAGCGTTCAACAAGGATTTGTATGTCCCAATACCCGGTTTCGCGTCCTTGCATTCGGCTATACGGCGATGAAGTTGCGAGTGTGTTCGACCCAATCGGCTGTTGATGGATTCCCTTGGTCCGTTCTGTCGAGTGGTGGCTTCACCGTTCTCAGAGGCAGCGCTCCCACACACGGCGTTTTGAACACATATCTCTCCACAACATCACATCACACAACCACCACACCCCGCACCCTCTCACCTACGCCACGTCCCTCGGCTTTGTCAATCCTTCAAGCCTCGTGTCCAAAGCTCTGCCGCCATCTGTTCTCCTGTTTCCATACCTATTCAGTCGTTGATGGCATAGCGACACACGGTCCTCGTCTGGTCGGTTCCTCAGCGCGTGGCTTTTCCGGGATGCGAAGCCCGCCCGTGTTTACAGGCGGAAAGCGGGAGTAGCCTATATCCCTGCCTCTTCTTGGATGTGCGCTAGATGTCTCCCGATGCATATCACGGCCGCAACCGTAACCGCCCCAAGAAAACCGTGTACTCATGCTGACGCCCAAGTCCTCCCCCAACGTAATTGACGATGTGGTCCAAAGCCACCCCAGGGCCCATCTTCACTGATGTCTGAAGACGTCGTCTAGGGATTAGGAGGAGAGAGGTCGGTCGGTCGGATGCTGGGTCTGGGGTCTAGGAATCGTGGTGCTGGGTATGGAGACGATAAACTAACGTTGGCTACGACGTGCGTCCGTGCTTCGGTGATGCCACCTTTTCCCTGTTGAAACGGGTGACGGGAGTGATCGATGATCGCCGATGCGGCTACATGTTTGCATGGTGCTGGCCGGGAGGGAAGAAGGGAAATGATTGGGAAATAATTGGGAGGTCGGAAAATGGAGCCTGGGAAACGAGAGTTCAAGGAGTCTGCCAGTTCGGAATGTCAGGTGAAGAATTCATAGGCTCTCGCTGGCACCATCGCGATGCTCGTCCTTTGCAAGAGTTGTACGTCCATCTATTTGGAGAGATGGCTTCCTCCCTTACTCCCACCGGCTCGTCACGCCCACTCCCAATTCTCTCGTTGAACGTGGCGCCGTTTTCATCCCTTGTCGTGCTTTTACCTTTGATATCCATCGCTGCGATGAAGCTCAAGATTTACGATCGCCTGTAGGCAGTTTATTCAAAATCGTCACTATGGCTTGGTCTACCTGCACGTCCTCGACCCCCATTGATACCCACGGTTCATATACCTACATAAATATACACGTCTTACCAAAGCCTTACCCCCATCTCTATCTTCGCATGTGGTTTATCCTCCGTACCCTTGTTGCACCTAGCTCCAGGCCCTAGCGGCCACCTTCTATGCTTTCGCCATCGCCTACAACATACTGCCGTTACAATTCTTTGTTGGTGCGCATCATTCTCTACATCCCTTTCGTGGATTTGATAATGCTTATTTCTCTATTATCAAGAACCTAACATACTAGTGCGACCTGTATTTGCGATGTGAATGAATATGTCATAGGGCGCGATAAAATGTTGCACCTGCTCGCTACGACATTGCGATTGGTTGCACTGACGGACTGTCGTCACAAGTACTTACTCGAAGCCCCAAGGGATATGTCACAGAATCCCTAGAAAATTCGCATACCGGCCCAACGATGTAACACGTCGTTGAAGTGGGTTGCCTGTAGACGGAATAAGTGGGCGTACAAGAACAATGATCGTGTTGAGCAAGCTCCTAGCTTGGCGGGTGCGGCTCGCTGTCAATCTCTTGTATCGGAGTGGCGAGTGCATCCGCTGACTGATAAAAGCAAGTTCTTTGCAAGTACTAGGAGACTCTGGAGGGCGACGAACAATTTGGAAAAGATAAAGGGGTGCACGGAGGACTCGATCCCAAAGTATGGTGTTATTTGTACACCAGAGTCAGGTCGCACACCGAGACGGTTCTCTCACCATCCTTCCACCATCATCCATGGCCGACTTGCAAGCTAAGCAACCAAGTACGCTGTCCTCCACACTCACATAATCCAGTAGTCTCATGGTAGCAGGATCGCTAATACCTAATGAAATTTGGCTCCTCATTCTGACCGAACTCGGGGTGCCCGATAACCCTTGCTTGCTTTACCCACTCCTCCTCGTATCCCGCCAACTGTACAATCTGACCGTACCCATACTGTATGAGAATATCCGACTGGTTCATGATGGCGCTCACCTACAATCGGTTCCTTTCGCGAAGCGCTTGGATGACATTGGACAGGGCTTGTCAAACAAGGTCCTCGCTACCCACACCAAAGACCTTGTGGTTGAGAACGTCTACCACGCCGAGCTGCTATATCCCTCGGATACCATGTCTCTTTCTCAGATTATTGGCTCCCTTCCCAACTTGCGGCGCCTGCGACTGAGCCTACCTTGTATCACGGACCTCGATCTCAGGGCAATAACCCCCTCCATCACTCTCACTCATCTAAGTCTCAACGGTCGCTTACACGCAGTAGCTGTTCAAGAGCTACTCGAATCTCAGCCCTCTCTTGAACACCTGGCCTTGGCATCTTTGAACCTTACAGTACTCACACTATCCCCACATGCACTTCCCCGTCTGAAAACCTTTATCGGGCATGTGCGTTTCTGGGCCGACTTCGCAACCGGCCGACCTGTCATTCATCTTGACGGACGAGTAGTCCAAGAGACGGCCTTTCACAACCCAGCAAGACTCTTTGCAGATATTCGCTCCCTCCAGATACTTTGCAGGCACCACAGTACCGTACACTTCATCGCCCCCTACCTCCAAAACATCGAACGACTAAGTGTCACCATCTTTGGGCTTACGGTCTGCTTTCGTGTTCTTATCAAGCCCCGGCCTTACTTAATTGTCTTATCAGAAAAAAGTCACTGTAGAAGACTTTGCACCTATATCGTCTACAAACCTTTGCTATCTTCGAATATTGTATTGGCTGTCGGCTAATGGACCACCCAGCGAACTTCTAAAGCCGCTCTTCGAGCGATTCCCCTCGTTGCGCCTCATTGATGTACCTCTATACAAGCAGCCTGGTGTGGCGCACCGCCTCACTCGCAATGCCTCAGATTACACGGAAGTTAGGATACCTGAGCCGCGAGCATGGGAATGTTGGTGGGAGTCAGTTCGGGATACTTGCGAAGACCTAGATGAGTCAGGTACGGGCTAGCTTGATGCTTTAGATCCTTCAAGCTGACACCCCCGACGTGCATAGCTTCAGAGTATGGCCCAAAGTAAACACTCGACGCCTTTTCACCAGGGTCTGGGACCAGTGGTCAATTTGTTGTTGCTGCTCATGCCGTCATCAAGACAGTTAGATTGATCTTTTTGTTGAGCAATTGAGCAGCACGGCTTGTACAATGCTTGTACTCACGGTGCCTTCCAGTTGGGGCTCGAGCTGACCAGTCGAAACACGGATATGATAGACAGGAGTAGGTGATATTGAAGGTTGATTTACATTGAATGTAGAGTACAGAGTTCTCATGCCTCGTCAGACGGTCAGGTAATACCGGGGTTATACCGGGTTCAACAAAGAGTGAGGAGGAATAGAAAGACCCACAGGCGAAGGCTTTATTTTTTTTCCAGAATTGCGAAGAAGATATATTTGGGGACATATTGCAGTCAGAGGGAATGGCGTCTAGGGATTAGGAGGAGAGAGGTCGGTCGGTCGGATGCTGGGTCTGGGGTCCAGGAATCGTGGTGCTGGGTATGGAGACGATGAACTAACGTTGACTACGACGGGCATCCATGTTTTCGGTTTCGGTCATGCGATACGTCGACATCCATAATCTCGCCCCTCTTTCCATAGAACACGCTTCGAAATATCCCTCCGTCATCCTTATCCCTCACAGTTCAAACACACTGACCACCCAAACACAACTTTTCGTCTTCGCTGACATGACTTCAGACCAGTTGAAACCGGGATTCGAGGGGCCATCTATGACACCAGTGACTTGTGCCGATACTCTACATCCACTCCATCCAACCTGCCCGTCATCGCACGTTCACCATTGTCTCTTTCACCTCAACGTTGCCCCCTTCCCGTCTCCGCGAAACCGCCAAATATGGCTAACATAACCATGATGCAGAAAAACGAACGCGCCTCACTAATGATATACCCCACGCAAGGCCCTATTTCCGCTAACACGTCGGCATTTTGCTTGTCTTGGAGAATATTCTGTACAACAACCTCGATGGACCAACGACGAATACAGGGCGCAAATGTGACGGGGGACAAGTTGGATTCTCTCGGGAACTGGTGGCTGGGGTCCTTTTGCCTCCCTTTGTCCACTGGCAACTCCTTGCTCGTCCGGCCTTCCGATGCACGTCAGATTCAGACTCGCAAGTATTCGTTGTGCTATATCCCTCTTCTCCCATTTAGCGCCTTTCGAAGGCCGAGTATCTTGGTTATTCCAAAACAGGGTTTTCTCATCAAAGCGGGTGAAGGGAGTAGCCGTCGGTGCAAATGCATGTTTGCATGTGCTGGCAGGTAAGGGAGGAAGAGAAGGGCGTTGCTGGGTCGGGCGAAGTTTGGGAGGTCGGAAAGCGGAGCTTGGGTCGATCAGGTCAAGAAATTCGAGAGTACGTTGAGACTCGAGCATCTCTCGTATACTTCCCCCCGTTCAGGTGACCACTAAGACTCAGATGGGTGAGCTTAGCGGATTGTGGGGAACCGAGGCGAGTATGTGGATAGCAGCTGATGGGAAGGGACATTCGAAGATGGCACAAGTTGACCAAATAACTGAGCACCCGGGGTAGGAACTCAACAAATGGCTCCCACGCGGGGTCAAAATCTGTGTGTTCAATCGCGAACTTTGTCGTGTGAGCAGCTAGCGCTGGATTCGACAACCGCTGCTCAACACCAAATAAGCACCTCTGCAAACGAGGTGTTTCGTTGACACTTGAATTTCTCCTGAGTTCATGGTTCGAGAGAACTCGAATGTCTTCGCACAGAATTGCTAGCGTAAGGTGGTACATCTGCCGAAAGACGACGAGGAGGGTGTGAAGAGTGGAGGGATACCGCGAGTAAATGTCGACCACGATGAGAAGCCAGATTTCGTTTGGCAATCGTGGTCCAACTTCTTCAAACAGATGAGGTTAGTTTATCCCCTAGAATACAGCGAGATTGCTCACCTTGTTCCATGACTTCGACCGGGCAGAGAATCGAGATCAAGGGGATAAGAGGAATGCGTGAGGCTCAGCACGTGAGGACATGATTCCAAAAGCGCCCACCCCTCTCTTCAAAACCATCTCCTATCGCCATCAGTAGTACTATACAGGTCCATGCTGATGACAAAATAAGCAATGAGTTCGTTGGTGTAATCAAAGGAACAATAGAGAAAACGGGTGGATGGTATGTGCTCAAAGATTGTACAAGAATTGGGATCAAAGTCGACGGAGGCATGGACGGGGCAGAATGGGGGCGGGGCCGATACTAGAATCGATGGTCTGGTGCAGTGATGAGAGAGCCTTGGATTAAAGGTGCATAGTAGAAGGAGGAGGAATGTGAACATTCAGCATCGCCTGTCTCTTGTGTCCGCCATGACCATTCGATTCAAGGTACCTAGGTGAGCCCCTGCTGCCACTGCCTAAAAGTATCTAACACTCACCAAAGCTGCTAGCTGTTGGGCTCTATGCCCATCGCTACTGTGTTTGACTCTATAAGCATCTACCCATCATCAACAATCTCAAGATTTCGTTGCCGGAATGACCAGGCTTCCAGAATTGATCCAGACCGTATGACGCGTGGCATAGCTGCGAGTCTTTTTTTTCCTGAAGACGCCGTTGAATTCGACTGGTCGTCCACGAGGAAAGACACTTGACCACAACTTAACATTTGGTGTTCTTTGTACATCAGATTATGTACGATCGGCCGTTGCAACTTAGTATGATTTCCACGCTACGTAGAGCACAAATTCGAGTCCTTTAGTTAGATATATATCCTGGCACCTCGAGAGCATTCTAGAAATCGTACGAGATACGTACGTACGTACGCCACAATCGAGCAAATAGTACGAAATTATCTTTCTGATGTACACGCAGAATGTCAATGGTCAGATAAAAGTGGTGACAAGAATGGAAAGGAAAAGACTCACCCGCATCAGCTACAGCATCGACGACAGACACCCACCAAGATTGCCATAATGGTTCCACCAGGATTCGCACTGTCATCGGTGTCAGATTGTTCGGAAAGTATCGGTCATAAAGAAAGTAGTGCTGCGATTTCGTCTTTATATCTACCAGTTTGAGGGATGGAAACACGTCAAAGAGTAGTTGGACATGGGCATCAGACGGGTGATTCTCGAGACGAAGATAACGAAGCATCTTGGATGGTACGATAGGAATGTGTTCAAGTTTTAGTAATTCCTGCGATAATTATTAGTTTCGCGTGCGCCGGCAACGATAGTTAGAAAGAACACACAAGCGGAGGAGCAGAATTCCTAATCCTTACACTCAGAAAATCGACATTGGAAAGGTATGGAGCGAAGGCACGGAAGACACCGACGTCCAAGCATTCAAAGCGAAGCGTACGAACTCCTTGGAAAATTGTCGCGGGCTCGCACAAATTGGTGGCACAGTGCGTCTGTCCTCCAAGATGCACAACCGAGCGCCCATTTGTGAGATAAGGCCAAAATACAGGATCTCCAATGAAGGTGCGTAATCGAGGGAGAGCATCTTTAGAAACCTGGAGATCCGATAGTGCGGCGCCTCTTACGTCGAGAAATTCAAGAGTGGGATGAGACTCGAGCAGATCCCGAGTATACTGGCTAACCAGGTGGCCGCTGAGACTAAGATGGGTGAGCTTGGCGGATTGAGGGATAGAAGCGAGGATATGGGAGGCTTGGAATGGGAGGGTTACCCGGAGATAGCGTACATTGGCGAGGCGGCTGAGTACCTGAGGTAGAGTCTCAATAAATGGATCCAGCGCAGGATAAAATGCGGTATATTCAATTGCAAATTTCTTCGTATGAGAAGCGAGGGCCGGATCGAACAGCCTCTGCTGAATGCCAACCAAACATCTCTGCATCTGTAAAGACCTGTGGTTGACATCTGGATTCTTGTTGATTTTTTCGGGGGTCGTTATGAGTCGAATATCTTCGTAGAGAATTGGCAGCGTAAGGCGGTACATCTGGCGAGAGACAAGGAGTAGGCTGTGAAGCATGGCGGGATACAGGGAGCCATACTCGACCACGATGAGGAGCCAAATTTCGTTTGGCAGCCGCAGTCCTGTTTTTTCGAGGAAATGAGGCTTGCATTTTTGCCGGATACAATTGGTTTGCTCACCTCGCTCCATAACGTTACCCGGGCGGTGAGGAAGGAGATAAGAAGAAATGCGCGAGGTTCGGCGCTTGCGGCGATAAAAGTTCTAAAGCGCTCATCAAGCGCCCATTCCTTTCGAACGGTCTAAGTAGGTCCCCATGTTCTCTATGTTTTAGTGTCGCCGGCTCTGACTGGTTTAGGTCCCCAAAGTTATCTTACTTGCTATTATAGAAGAATGAGAACCTCTTTGCCTGTGGAACTCACTGTTCATCGACATCCTCAGTTCCTACTGCTCGTGATCTGTCATGTTGACCACGATATTACCAGGCCTTCTGACTGGGAATGAGAAGTATGTACTCTAACCATCTCTTCTAAGTACGTATATCAACGTTCAATATCACCTATTCCTGTCTATCAGATCCATGTGTCGATGACCCTAACTATGCCTCCCCTATTCACTCGCTCAAAACCATCACTGACTACCCTCTCCCCCAGATATCTTACCGCCCCACGACAAGGCACCACTCCGCTTCAGTTTACCATACTTAGTTTATCACCTCGCCCCACTCGGGCTCAGCAGGTAGCTTTTTCCCAAAGGGTTTTGCCGGCGGGTTTTTTAAACGCACCCTCGCTGCCAATGTCCAGAGTCGGTTCACGCTCTAGACAGGGACATAGCTACCCACTGTGCTCATCCAGCACCGCGTCTTAGTAGCCTTAGCGTACTTGTTGCGGTATATAAATGCAGACTCAAAAAAAGAAAAAAAAAGATCCATGTGTCGAGCCGGCCGAGTCAGACACTAACTAGATGGCATCGCTACCTTCTCGGCACAAGTCAGTCCTGCTCGATCACTAGACGAAACGGTCAATCCCTCTAACTGCCTTGACAGCGGCATTAGCAGCAACAGCAGATCCACCACTAGTCCCAGATCCTAGTGACAAGGCATCGAGTGTTTACTTCGGGCCATACTCTGAAGCTACACATATCGGGGATGTCAACTTGAAGGATCTAAAACATGAAGCTAGCCCATACCTGACTCATCCTAGGTCTTCGCAAGTATCCCAAACAGACTCCCACCAACATTCCCATGCTCGCGGCTCAGGTATCGTAACTTCCTTGTAATCTACGGCATTTCGAGTGAGGCGGTGCGCCACACGCTGTTGGTATAAAGGTACATCAATGAGGCGCAATGAGGGAAATCGCTCGAAGAGCGGCTTTAGGAGTTCGCTGGGTGGTCCATCAGCAGACAGCCAATAGAATATTCGAAGATAGCGGAGTCTTGTGGACGATATAGGTGAAAAGTCTTCTACAGTGACCTGAGAAGACGATGATGAGGTAAGTCCGGGGCTTGATAAGAACATGACAGCAGACCTTAAGGCCAAAGATGGTGATGCTTAGTTGTTCGATGTTTTGGAGGTAGGGGGCGATGGAGCGTACGGTACTGGGGTACCTGCAAAGTGTCTGAAGAGAGCGAACCTCTGCAAAGAGTCTCGCTGGGTTATGAAAGACCGTCTCTTGGACTATTCGTCCATCAAGATGGATGACAGGTCGGCCAGGAGCAAAGTCGGCCCAGAAACGCGCATGCCCGATAAAGGTTTTCAACCGGGGAAGTGCATGTTTGGATAGCGTGAATGCTGTAAGGCTCAAAGATGCCAAATCCAGGTGTTCAAGAGACATTTGAGATTCGAGTACCTCTTGAACGGCTACTGCGTGTAAGCGGCCGTTGAGACTTAGATGAGTGAGAGTCACGGAGGGGGGTATTGCCTTGAGAATCGGGTCCGGGATGCGATGTAGGGCAAGTCGCAGGCGCCGCAAGTTGGGAAGGGAACCGATGATCTGGGAAATAGACGGAGTAACTGAGGGATATAGCAAGTCCCCTTGGAGGGTGTTTTCAACCACAAGGTCTGTGGTGTAGGCAGCGAGGACCTTGTTTGACAAACCCTGTTGAACGTCATCCAAACGCTTCGTGAAGGGAACCGATTGTGGGTGATCTCCATCTTGTACCAGTCGAATATTTTCATACAGCATGGGTATGGTCAGATTGTATAGCTGGTGGGATACGAGGAGGAGTGGGTAAAGTGTGCGATGATCATCGGGCGCCATAAGCTCGGTCAGAATGACAAGCCATATTTCATTAGGTATCAGTGAGCCTGCTGCCATTAGGATATCAGCGTTCCTGAGTGCGGAGGACTGCGTACTTGGGTGTATAGTGTCCAACTTGGCCATGGATGATGGTAGATGTTGATGGGATGTCGACTCTCGTGTACAAATAACCCCAAACTCCAGGATGTGTTTATACTAGCGTGTAACGATACGAGCGCCTTTGTCTCCTTTTTTCCTTTACTTATCCACTGTTACTCATCCTCTGCGTTCCGCATGGCTGTATCCCCAAAAGTATCCTTTATCGATACCTACCTAAGAGATCTTGTTATCTTTTATCTTTGCTACTATTTGTACCTCATATCTTCGCACTAGTATATATACTTGCACTTAGCTATTAGGTACACTAGAGTTCCCCAAAATATACGGATTACAACTGTCTATCGAGGAACGAACTCTACCCCCTTCCCCGTGTCACGTTACCTCATCACGAGCAAACGTTACATATTTTTGACAGAACCTCCGTTTCACCAACTTCCTCGTTCTAAACCCTCAAACCCTCGCCGTTGGTCCCCCTCAGATTGGCCCTCTGAGGATCCTTGGCAAACAAAAATTCACGTCGTACAAATAAAACAATGGCTCCTGTTACGCGTAGCCAGAGATCCCTAGCTGACGAGCTTAGGGCTGCTGAAGGTGAGTCCCCACTCTCATCTGTCGGCGCTGATCTATCCATCATAGACTCTCTCTCTCCCCGAGCCTCTGCCCACGACCTCCCCGGTACCCAAGATACCGACGTGTCGGCACGCGTACCTACTGCTTTGAGGAATGCAGCAGACGTCTCCTCGGATCAAGAAATCCCCGGAGGATTCCGAGAGAGTACCGCGCTTAGCACTGAGATCGCTAAGGACAGCGAACCAACTGCGGAACACAGTTTGAGAAACCCTCTGGATGAGGATGACGCCAACCGCGGCGGATCATGGATTCAGGTCGGACGGCGACACCGTCGCGTCCGAAGTAGCTCTGACCCCGTAGCTAGAGACTCCCCTTACCTACACCCAGACCTAGTCAATGCGGTACACAATGCACATGCTAATATGACTGCAGAACAATCCTCCTCATACAATCAACGGGTGAATGCCGTAAACGCCAACCGTTACCTACCGTTTGAGACATCCCTCCCTGATGCACCTAGCGAATTAAGCAAAGATGAACAGGAGGATACACCCCGCGTTGACAAAGGAAAGGCAGTTGATCTATCTAACTTTGATATGGATGGACAGGAGGACATGCTTCGCCACTGGAATCAGCTCCGTCCCCGCTCCCCACCGGGCGTCGTCACGGATGAACAATCTACCAGGACTTACAAACATCATAAGTCTACCAGGAAGCACGCCAAACATTCAAAGGATGAATTAACAAGGCTAAGGGAACAGCTCGTTCGTCTTGAACGTGAGAATGCCGCTCTACGCGCTACCAAGGACTCGAAGCCCCATAAGAAGTCCGTCGTACTCAAGGCCCCAGCTGACAAGCCTGAGAGTTCGGGAAAATCTAAGACCAACCCCCGTAAGCGTTCTGCCAGAACCGGGACCAAATCGCGCAAACCTACAGCGACGGAATACCTTTTGCCTAGTAACCAGATCCCTCGAAAAAGCCATCTGGGTCGGATGATACACGCCACATCGTCTGAAGACTCTGATTCAAACTACTCCCCGTCTGATTCTAGTGACTCTTCCAGTGATACCGACCCGTCCTCGGATGGCTCTTCATCTTCCTCTGACAGTGACTCAGAGAGTTCCGACTCGGACGATTCCACGGACACCTCCACCTCTGCTTCGTCGCGATCGTCCGACGAAGACAGTGAGGACTCATATCCATCCTCAGATAGTGATGATGAGATTCCAGGAGACTCCCACCGGCGGAAGCATGAAACATCTAGCGAGAGCGATGACAGCCGACAGGGTCGGGGCAAGCGTCGCAAGAACCCCGGTCGTGGCAAACACTCTGGATCTAAAGGAAAAAATCGTAAACGGTGCCCAAAGGATCGAAAGCACCGCAAACACAGATCTAAGAAAAGCCTGTTGAGACCTACCCCGCCACTTGAGAAGTACCGCGGACAACGAGTCCTAATTGACTTCCATCGTTTCGTGAGCGAATCCCGGGATTGGCTCCGAGAGGCCCGCGTACCTAAGGAGGATCAGGTCCGGAAAGTGTCCCTTCACCTAAGAGACAGCGCGTATACGTACTATGCACAGAATGTATTACCAGACTTGAAGAAATGGGATTTAAACCAATTTTTCGAAGGGTTGCTGAACCACTGTTTCCCTGCCGACTACCTTGAGACTGTCCGCACCGAGGCTGAGAATCTAAAACAGGATAAGATGACGGTCAATGAATACATCCCGCAAAAGAAACAACTGTTAGATCTCCTCGGGACTTACAGTAAACAGGAGAAGGTTTCAAAGTTATTCCGAGGCTTCAACCCCGGCCTTCAACGTGAACTCTGGCAAACTCCTCTCAACCCCAACACGTCCTCGTGGGACGAGGTTGTGGAACGAGCCCGCATTCTCGAGATGGCCTATAACGCTAGCCGGGGGAGGACAAATGCAACCCCGTCGCAGCGAAAGGGGGACTCCTCGCACGGTGACAAACCTAAAGACCGTGATCGATACCAAAAGGGAAACCGCTCTTCCCGTTTTAGAAGAGACAGGGGAAAGAGCAGGGGCGATCGCGACAGACGCGACTCCAACCAACTAGAATCCGGCCCCTCTCACAAGCGCGACAACACCCGCCGGCCTGGGAGAGACTACCGAAACGGACCGCGCCCTAGTTCCCATGCCCCCAGAATGCCGACCCAGCTATCACCGCAGCAATTGGCTAAGCTACAAGCTGAGGGCAGATGCTTCCGTTGTCAGGAAAAAGGACATATGTCAAAGGAATGCCCGAAAGCCACTGGTGTATCAGCAAACCAATCTCGACGACCTCCCGGAATGATGGCCAATAGCATTGCCGTCAACTTTGTGGACCATGAAGACCTGGTTAGAGAAGTGGATGAAGAACCTCTGCAAGAACTCCCCCTCCACGCTATTGCTGTGGAAATGGAGGACGAGGTACACAAGGTGATGGAGCCGCTAGACTCCCTGGAGGACATCTTGGAATACTACTCCTCCAGTGATCATGATGCTGATGAGGACCCTCCAGTCGCCAAATCTGACAGTCCCTCTGGTACTTCCCCACAACACTTCTATACGAAACACTGGATGGGAGATACTGCCACCTACACTCACATGAACCTTCTCAACCGAGTGGCACAAGCGGTCGACTTCCCAGGCGACCGGCGCTACCCAAGGCCGATTGAGAGCAGCACCGAGTGGAACCGTTTCCTAATCACTCGTATTAGTGAGGACGAGGCCGTCATAGAAGATCGGATTCAGGGCTTCAGGCCAAGCACCATAAAACACGAACTGCTCACCCGGCCAAACTTCAATCTGCCTCGTTGGTATGCCACCAACTGCTGCGTGCATCATGGCATGCGTGTAACACTGGCCCAACGATTCCGCGACTGTCCATCATTCCCGGACCATATCGCGGAGGCCGTGAGTCTTCACCTAATGGAAAACGCCCCCTTCCTGTATGATGAATGCACCCATCGAACCATAAACCCAGAATATCGGTTTACGGCTTGGCGAGATGAGGTCGACGCGGGCACTTACCATGTATGGGACGAACTACATAAGTTTGAGTGCACCATACCCACAAGGCTCCTCCAGACTTACCGTTTTGACTTACCCGCTTGGTTTAATAAATCTCTAACGTTCGCCTACCAGCGAAGAATGGCTCTCCGCTTAGGAGAAGCTGACGACTTGGAAGGCTTCGGTGATTGCTTCCGAATGATGGAAGATGCCCACCCCTGGGACGAACTGCTAAATGGGTCCAATGCCCCAGCCGCTTGCTCAGCCATGATGGTCGAGTTTGACGGAGATCTAGATGACCTACAATACTCCCAGCAGGTTCAGCTCCACGGCCAACAAGTTGAGAGAGGGACCTTTGCAAACCTCCAGCGAAATACAACACGGCCAAAGGATCCCAACCGGGCCGTCCCACGACCGGTTGTGATCACCATTTATATCAATGGCCACCCAGCTCGGGCCTTAGTCGACTCCGGATCCCTGGGGGATTTCATGTCTACATCATTGGCTGATCAATTGAAGGTCCAAAAAGTAGAATTAAAGACTCCCCTGGTGGTACAACTCGCAGTTCAGGGGTCTCGCTCCAAAATCAACTATGGATGTCGAGCCAACTTCAAGTACCAGGGCATTGATGGCGAGCGGTATTTCGATGTAGTCAATATCGCGAATTATGACCTAATCCTCGGAACGCCCTGGCTATATCAACATAAGGTTATGTTTGGGATCAACCCCCCCAGAATTGTCATCGGATCAAAGGAGCCTTTGCCCCTAAAGGGCCCCGAAGTGACTAAACTAGCATCTAGATCCATGAAGTTAATTGAAGGAAACCTAGAACGAGCTAGAGAACACCTACGGGAGTACGCACGACCGATATGCGCGCGTGCAACGGACACTCCCCTACCTCCCCTAAGGGCCATTAATCACACCATCCCATTAATCGATGAGAAGAAGACCTATCATTGGCGGCCATCTCGATGCCCTGATCCATTGCGAGAGCAATGGAATGAGAAATGGCAGTCATACGTCGACTCCGGGCGTTGGGAGGTGACAAACGCCGGTAACGCAGTGCCTATGCTCCTGATCTATAAACCCGGAACGACCCAACTACGCACAGTATTTGATCTACGAGAACGAAACGCGAACACAGTTAAGATGGCCTCTCCCCTACCTCACATCGAGGGGATCCTGCGACGGATCGCCAGACATAAATACATCTCCTCGTTGGATGGTTGCGACGCATATGAACAGATCCGTATCGTCCCCGAGCATGTTCATCGCACGACTGTAACCACACCAAACGGAACAATCGTCAGTCATGTTTTGCAACAGGGTGACTGTAATGGACCTGCGACCTACCAAGCCTTGATGAATCACATATTCGCCCCCTACCTGGGCAATTTTATGGATTCCTACCTGGATGACATGTATATCTTCTCCAATACCCTGGAAGACCACATCCAGCACTGTAAGCTTGTCCTCGACGTACTCAAACGCGAGAAACTCTATATCTCCGAGAAGAAAATGAAGTTTCTCGTTTCCGAGATGAACGTCTTGGGCCATGTGGTTGATGGCGATGGAATACGCATGGATCCTGCCAAAGTCAATTCAATCCTTAAGTGGAAGACTCCTACTAATCGGGACTTACTCCGAGGGTTCCTCGGCGCGGTGGGATTCTTGGCCGACAACGCAGAGGGGATTCGAATACCTATGGCCATTCTCTCTGGTTTAACTGGCGACACAGTTCCATTCCGATGGGAATATACTCACCAACGGGCGTTTGAAGATGTCAAGCAAAAGCTATCAGCCTGGCGCGACCATAGCCGGAAGCCTCTCGTGTACGCAAAAAACGCCCCCCCAATTTGGCTGATAACGGACGCCAGCACCACGGGAATCTCGGGTGTGATCTCTCAGGGCTCAGACTGGAGGAAAGCCGACATCGCGGCCTTCTACTCGGCGAAGCTTGACGCGGCCCAACAGAACTACGCTACCCATGAGGCCGAAATGCTGGCTGGAGTAGAATCAATGTTGAGGCACCGGGACATCCTACAGGGGGCGCACTTCACTTGGTTAACTGACCACAAAGGACTTATTCACCTGAGAAAACAGACGAACCTATCTGGTCGACAAGCACGTTGGATGGAAAAAATCAGCGAATTTGATTTTGACATTGAGTACATCCCAGGTGTTGATAATGTCCTCAGTGACGCGTTGTCCAGGATCTACTCAAATGATAAAGGAGGAACCATACGTGCACGTAGCGAGTACACTTACCACGATGTGGTGGAAGGAAAGGAGGACGCTACGATGCTGTCTTCTGTTCCCATGTACGTGGGTACAGAAGCATTGATGGCCTCTATTCCAATTGATAGTCCAGGCGCAGGCAACGTTGCCATGACCAACTCGGACGTAAACGCATCAGTAATGGGCGAGGCGCCCAGGGTCGAGTCCAGCGCTGAATTCGCAAGAAGGATGGCCAGCAAACATTTCGTTCTCAAACCCCCACGAGAACGAAAGGAGGGCGAGAGGACAGACGCACCCATACCTCCTCCCCCGTCATCCAAGCCAGCACCATCAGAGCACGTAGTGATTCGCATCCCGGCCAAGCGCACTTTGGCTAAACCTCATGGCCCTGACTTTCCCCAAGTTCCATCCCAGGTCAGCACGGCCCCGGTGAACGACGTTACTACCAGGCCCGACCCACTCCCACTCACATTACCTGATATGGTGAATGCGAGTAATGAGGGAATGGACCTCGCTGGGGAAATAACGGGAAGATATTCCGAGGACCCGGTGTTCAAGAGCATAATTGCAAAACCGGGCGAGTATCGGAACTTTGAAGTTAAGGAAGGCCTCATCTACCAAAAAATTGGATCTAAACGGCTGTTGTGCATTCCTAGGGTCTTCGTACGTGGTAGAAGCGCCCGCGAGATAGTCATCGCAGAAGCTCACTCGGTACTAGCTCACCTGGGTTACAAAAAGACGTTGGACTACCTGCGCGATCACGTCTGGTGGAAAGAAATCGCACACGACGTCCAAAACTATTGCGAGACCTGCATGACCTGTAAACGGAGCAAACCCAGCAATCAACGTCCTTACGGCCTCTTGCACCCCTTACCTGTCGCCTCTAGACCTTGGGAAGCAATCGGTGTGGACTTCGTGGGCCCCCTTCCTGAATCCCGCGACCGAGACGCCAGCTACGACTCAATCACCGTGGTTATCGACTTGCTCTCCGCCATGGTGCACCTCATCCCCAGTCGCACCAACTACTCGTCCACCCACATTGCAGAGCTCCTATTCGATCGAGTCTACCGCCTTCATGGGTTACCCAAGGCCATCGTTAGTGACCGCGATGTATGGTTTACCAGCCGATTTTGGAAGCGCCTCCACGAGCTACTAGGAACAGAACTACGAATGTCAAGCGCCTACCACCCTCAGTCTGATGGATCGACAGAACGCGCTAACCGAACAATAACCCAGATGATCCGACAGTGTGTCGGTCCCAACCAACGTGATTGGGTATTAAAGCTCCCTGCCATAGAGTTTGCCATCAATTTGGCTAAGTCTGGGAGTACTGGCTATTCCCCCTTTTTCCTCAATTACGGCCGACTCCCTCGATCCCTTCTCTGGGACTCTCCGTCGAGGGAGGATTACCCGGGTGTACGTGAGTTCGCGGAACGGCTCCGTCTGGCCGTATCTGCGGCTCACGACTCCATCCTGGCGGCCCGTATAAAGCAGACACGCGACGCGAACAACCATCGTCGACCTGCCCCTTTTCGGGTCGACGACCTGGTCTACCTCTCCACAGAGAACATCAAATTCCCAAGGGGGCTGGCTCGAAAACTCCTACCTAAATTCATCGGACCATATCGAATCGCCAAGGCACGGAATGGCGACTCGTTTGAAATTGATTTACCGTCTCGACTCAAACGGCGCGGAATTCATAACACATTCCACGCGTCCCTGCTCCGAATTCACCTTCCTAATGATGATCGGCTCTTCCCCGGCCGACTTGACACTCAGGTTCTTGATATCGAAGACGACGACATGGAGTGGACTGTGGAGGAGATCTTATCTCACTCGGGCAAGGGCCCCAACGCATTGTTCAAACTCAAATGGAAATCCGGCGACGTTACGTGGTTACCATACCACCAGATCCACCAGCTTCAAGTGCTTCAATCCTACTTCGACCTGTATGGCATTTCAGATGTCAACGACTTACCATCTGGTCAAGGAACGGCCCCGTCTGACCCTCAGACAAACTACGCTTGAAGGCAAAAAGTCAGATCCTCCTCAAGCATATGATATTCTTTATCTATCGATATCTATTTTCCTTCACCACCTTAAAAGTTTCATGCTGAGGAGCCGCCTTCCTTTATTGCCTTGCTTCCTTCCCATCCCCCATTTGTTTCAGTATTCGTCCATTGCCTCGTTTCACCTACCGCTGATGTCTTCGCCTTCCTCCTTTGCCGTCGAGATTGACCTTGACGATTCCACCAATGAATTTCTAGACACCCCTCCTACTCCCTCTCCCTCCGCCGCTACCCTTAGCGCATCCGCAACCGTTCCAGCGCCTGCTCCCGACTCCCCTATCACCTCCCTTGCGACAGCTCCCATCCTGAAGAGCCCCTCTTCCCCCACTATGAGCATCACCACTACCAGCCAGCCTAATGCCGTGGCACCCGCCGGCCGAGTATTCCGCACCAACCAGACCATCTCTCCCAGCGAACAACTCCGCCGTGTATTGCGTCACAAGCCCCAGATCCATAAGGACCTGTTTGGTGTGGTATCGATCTCGGAGACTGCCCCGTGGACCTTCACATTCCACGAGCTTCAAAAGCAGGCGGAGGTAACCATCACCTCCTCCGACCTTTGGGCTATGCTCGACATCGCCAAGGACCTTCGCCGCGATAAGCAGGTCGGTTTCCACTTCGCGCACCTTCCCTCCCAATATAACTTCATCGCCAATTGCGTCAACGCTTACGGCCGTTTCCCCTCCCATATTAAATTCCCTATCATGGAGGACACCGGCATCCCCTATATTCGCGGTACAAAAAATCCCGGTCCCTACACCTTCGGGTTGCTTGAGAATGATCCTACGAGGGCACCCATTCCCCGACACCATAACCTAGGTGATCGAGACCATGAACGTCGCACCATCGCTCCTATCCCCGTTCATCATTCGCGTCAACGATCCCCTGGGCCTTTGGTTCACTCCCCCTCCAACGCCACTACTACCACCGACAGCTTCATGACCGCGTCTATCACTTTCTACGGAAAGCATCTTCACCGCGAAAATGAGACACTATCCAAGCAGTTGGAAGACCTCCGCCGGGATGCCCGACGTTCCCGTTCCTCGTCGTTCCGCGCAGGAAGCCGTCGTTACGCCACCACCAGTGGCTCTCGCCGTCGACAGGATGAACACTCCTCCTCTCAAAATCGTCTCCCCAGTGACGACCCTATGGAAGTGGATTGATCTCTCGCCCTTCCTCATCACCTGGACCACGGGAACCTTCCCCCCACTCAGGATGTTTATCTGCGCACAAGTTTCACTTGTACGGGAGGGCGTATGTAACGATACGAGCGCCTTTGTCTCCTTTTTTCCTTTACTTATCCACTGTTACTCATCCTCTGCGTTCCGCATGGCTGTATCCCCAAAAGTATCCTTTATCGATACCTACCTAAGAGATCTTGTTATCTTTTATCTTTGCTACTATTTGTACCTCATATCTTCGCACTAGTATATATACTTGCACTTAGCTATTAGGTACACTAGAGTTCCCCAAAATATACGGATTACAACTGTCTATCGAGGAACGAACTCTACCCCCTTCCCCGTGTCACGTTACCTCATCACGAGCAAACGTTACATAGCGCTTGCCACTGTCGTTACTCGCAACTCGCTCTCTTGATAATATATAATATCTTGGCCCGATTCAACTTGCGGAACCGAATCCTGGAGTTTTGGTTTGGCAGTCCTTTTCGTCTTCCTTTCAGCAACCTAATCTTTGCACTCGACCTTTTTTGCGTGAATCTGCGAGCATGGAGAGGACCCGTCTAGATCTCGCCCAACTCCTGCGGTATCCCAGGGACCCCATCACTGACATCCTGTGTTGAACCTTCAGCTAATCAAGTGAAATTCTAGCTCTCGCATGGTTGGTAGCGGGATTCAACAATTGGAGGGGAGCGTCTTTGATGCCTTCAGGTAAGCTGTATAGGTGCTGAGTATCGTATTTTGCTGACAAATGATGCCGTGGTAGGACCTTCTAGTTCGCTCATCTGTCGTTCTTGGTGAGGAAATCAGCCACTTGGTCGGTGACCTCTCTCGCTGTCAAGAAGCTATGCTCGTCTCACTTCTAGATTTACTTGGTAAGCGGCCCTAGCTGCCTTTGTCTCTCAATGGGTGGGCGAAGAATTGGAATGCGGGGGGGAGGCTCGGGTGCTGTATCATAGTGCCGCTAGGTATGTTTTGCATTCCGTTTACCTCGTATCTTTCCGCTTATATTTTGTTCATCTACTCTAGAGACTGTGCATTACCTCTCAAGCACCCTCCCTGAACGAGTCCGAAGAAAGGTGTCGGTTTCGTTCGTCCATGTATCTTGATACATCATAGACACAGATTGTGGTTCCTCTCTGTACCTCATCCACTCTTTGTACTTTACCGATAGAATGACATCGTGATTTGCCGGAAAATCCTCAGCATTCGCTGTGGGAATGTTCTAGAACACAGAAGGTTCGTATCGTCTCACAGTGCTACAAAGGCGGTGGCAATCATCCTTAGAACGGGCTCAAAAGCGTCTCCTCTCATCGTCGCACGCAGGTTAGTGTAGTTGCTTTCTCACAGGGAAAAGTCGTTGATGACTCTTTAGCAAAGATACCTCCATGAATGGCACATCCGACCATCACACCCGGTCGTCCACTGAGTAAATCCCGAGCACGGGTTCTACACCGAAAGAAGAACTGGTGCAACCTCGTTGATTTCAAAAAATGGCAGGATGAAAACGATGAACATGTACGTCCTCTTGGTACCCCATCCCTGACATACCGCCGACCCTAACTGAAGCCCAGATCTGCGATTCATGTATCGCCCTTGGTAATAACCCCTGCGAATTCTTGACCTCTACATGCAAACCTTGTAATACACGACTCCGAAGATGTTCTGTCTTTGCGAGATCGACAGTGCGACTTACGATCAATGGGAACGCGAGTGGACTCCAGCAAACGTTCTGAAAGCAAGAATCCGAGCGAACGAGCGATTGGTCAAGAGTAGGGGAGGGCTGGTGTCGATAAAGAAGCGGACTGGTATCGGGAGAACAGCTAGCCCTCCCGAGGATACACAAGAAACTCAAGAAAGAATAGCCATCCCCTCCTCCAGCAGTCGACCAACTCAGCGCACTGCCCCACTCACGATAACTCTTCCCGCCCGCCCGTGCCTCTCGAAACCCCAGGTAACCGACGCTTCGTCCTCTGCACAAATGAAGAAAGGTCGAAAGAGGAAGAGATACGCGAGTTCTGATTCAGGCAATGTTGGACCATCGGACAATGCTCCAAGATCTGGCTTCAATGGATCATATTGGTCCGTCAGTGACTCCTCAAATACGCATGGACATGCATCGACAGCTTTGACTCAGCAAACTAACGCGAACCGACCGCTAGCCAACCCCACTTCCTCCAACACTGAAGGTGCTCACCAGAGCTCCGAACGTAGGCCATCAGACAGTCAGCCAGTCGTTACCGCGAACAGCGATATGGTCTATTCTCACCACGAGCATCCAGCAGCTCTCATCTTACCACCTAAGTACGAGTCTATTGGCTCTTCCTCTTCCCTCCCAACGACCAAAGGCGCCGATCCCTTCTTGCCCTTTCAACATCGTCCCACTTCAGTTACTCTTGATCCTGATTCAGCTGCGACACACGGTATAGATTGCGCGACCGCCTCTAGGGGCACCACTTCTAGCCCTCCCATCCATTCGCTTCATCTTGAATATCCAGCAACCGCCCCCCATTCTCCACAGTCACCATTGTGCACCGAATCTTGCGAGCTCACACAGAACGGTGACCCCGATAAGCCTTTGCCTTCGTCTGAACAGACTAAAGGATCAAGTTTGATAGCTTCTATCACTGATACTATCTTGACACCCTGTCTGCGTTCGGGCTCTCCATCTCCCGCCACTCTTGCACCTCCTTCTAAAATTCCTGCATCTTGCCACGACCCCCACGGTTTCGATCCTCAAATCGCGCCCACCACCACCTCAGTGACTTTCACCAACCCAAGTTCCCAACCGGCGACGCAGACACCAATCCCTTGCCTACCTAATGATGTCCTATCTATCGAGAGCGACACCCCCGAGCGAGACTGCACCCCCTTTCAACCGCACGCCATTCGACGGGATACCAGCGTAGGTATTGAGGACAATGAAACCCAGTCAAAAGACCTCGAAACGAAGCTGCGTCAATTGGCGGATGAGCTCGATTATGCGAGGGATTTAGCCGAATGGGAAAAGAGGATATCAGCGGAGTTGAAGGAGGAGAAGGAGGTGTTGGCCCAAGAGAAGTCCAGTTTGGAGAGGAAGGTATCCGATTTGACGAAAGAGCTGATAAGTATGCAAGAACAGGCCGAGTTGCTTCGCGAACAGCAATATGACTTGCAGGGACAAAAAGCTAGTATGAGCGGGTCGAACAAGCTTCCAAGTTCGTCGAGAAACCCTTCAGGCGATGGTGCCCAAATTAAGCATGGTTCACCGGGAGATCATCAAGGTATGTCCCTCTTTCAGACACATCCTCTTTGCCCCGTTTTGATTGATTCTTCTTCCATCCTGTAGACGAGGAATTTACTCCGCAGGTCACACTCGGGAACATTGTCCTCACAGAGATAGCTTCATGGTCGTCCATGGCCAGGCTACTTCAAGAGGCTGGCTCGTCAACACCAACCAACCGCTCGCAATCAGACGAACTCAGACCCTCTGGATCACGGTCCCACGACAAGCTCCAGCCCACCATCCCATCTGCGATTATCCCAATCAGCCAAGACGGATTTGTAGATCCTCGTCAGCACACCTTCGACCGAATGATCCAGCTATGTAAAGAACGTGAAGCTTTCTTGTTCAACGTTTCTGGATTACTTGCACCGATATACCAGCAATCCAGCGGGGACGCCATGACTCCGCCCTCTCTTGACCACCAGAAAGTGTTCGGAAATTTGAACCGTCGCAAGGGTAAGGCTGCTGAGAGGCTTAGTGGCTTGAAAACCCGGCTGAGGCAGAGTGGGAGTTTATGGTCTCGAGGGGTGCTAGACGACAGCCGACGAGATTTGAAGGAGAGGTGCACATCAGACGATGGTGGTGTGCAGTCTCACATGCCTCCGGTGAACACTCGGGATGATTACGTCGTTGTAGAAATTCCTTTGAGTGGAACCCGGGGGAAAGGTATAGCGGCTCGCTTGCAAGCCCCCCAACTTCGAAATGACACGCGAGAGGCGGCACCTCGAAAGCGACAAGTTAACCAGACGAAAACCGCGATGTGTATGCATCCAAAGCGACGGAGGAAGGGTCCATGATCCCCAATAATTAGCTACGTGTTCTCCCTAACTTCGTAGTTTACACCCTTGATCTTCCTGTAGTCGCCCCTGTTTTTTACTTGTTCATACCACCATCGCGCCAAGTCACTCACGATCCCCATACCCCCGTCATAAAACCAGTTCCTTCATCTTGGTAATCTACTTTTCTATCCCCGATATCGTCCTACGACACGGCTGAGCGCACTTCAATTCACGTACTCTGCCATCAAGAAGGCGTATTGAGTAAGTGGGACGCAACCAGTCCCCAAAATCATGGCGGGCATCTTCCTCCCCTGTTCCAGCTTCACTGGGCGAGATGCTCTTTGTATCACGCCGAGTGCACAACACGCCCATCCCAATACTATACGAAGATGCACGCATATGCTGGAACGGTGATGACGAACGCTTCCAAGAAACAATGCAACAACTGGACGCCACCTGGCAGGATACAAGTCTTGCAAAGTATACGACAAAGCTCCTTGTGGGCGTCATCTTCGCCGGGAATATGGTAATGGAGAGTGTGGACCAGCTTCTTCCTCAGATACTCGCAAAACTGGTCCATGTCCACCATCTTGCCGTCTTGGCCGATAACGCGCTTGCGGCATGTGGCATATCAGCGCTTCAGCCTTGATCGATGGTGACACATCTCGTGTTAGGCGGCGAATGGGACGAGGCAGGACTATGCTCGTTCCTGTAGAGCCAGCCATCCAGCGAGGTCCTCCGAATAATATGGAAATTGAAGACATAGATCTTCCTCCCAACGCCGTACCAGGCCCAAACTAAACCCGAAGACTTTTCTTGGTTCCACTGAAGAATTCGCCCCCCTAGCCGCCGGAGGGCCAGTCAAGAACTTCGTAATAGAAAGTAGCCGTTCCCTCTTTCCTGAACGAGTGGGTGGTGTAGGTGATGAATCCAAAAATGTTGTTTCGAGGGACTGGATACCACGAAAGGTCGACGCCGTAGATCCCTTGAGTTTCGGGAGGAATGACGTTCCATCTTGTCTAATTGCTTAGTGTGCCAATATGATCTATTTATCAAAACTCACAGTTCCCATCTCGAAGCACGCTCAAATGTGATGTCAATTCTATTACTATTACCCGTTGACGGTGCAAACGAGCCATCAAATACCAGCCATACAATGGGATCTATGTAATCCAATCGAAGTGTCGCCCCGATAAAATGCTCTATCCTTGATTTTCGGCACCACAACTTGACTCGACCTTCGAGCGCCAGTACGTCCTCATGGGACATTTTATGTTGGTATTATGTTGCCAGTGGTGAGTCTAGTGAATGCAAACGTCGGTACCACTTTCTTACTAACTTGGCTAATGTGTTTCACCGTTGGATTCCGAGTCCTCCCCAGGTCGCTGCATCCATTGAGGAGATGCCTGATTCACAGCCGGTTCGTACGCGCTACAAGTCAAAAAGAACGGGCCTGAAGGACGTGTGCACTTTTGTGTCATCGCTCGAGGACCCGGATCCCCAGCTGTGCTAGTCACCTACAGTACAGGAATGGTAATATTATCCCCCCGGGCAACGGCAGCCGTGGATGACGGACGGAGGTCCTGGACATAATCTCTGATGCGAGAGCTTGTGCAGCGTTCTCTATGCCAGTTTATGAATTCACACCTTTCGTCTAATCTCTGTGTTTCATTTTCCTTCTCCTTGATCATGACTACGCGTAAGGTCGCATCCCGCATGGGAGTGCCCAGGTTCCTCCTATCCCCTATTCGCGGATCCCGACGCAGCCGGGCGCTGGCGGCACTTGGTCTCTTTCTTTCCGATCGCAGCAGATTTATATCACTCCATCTTTTTCTTCCCTACACTCGATGTGACAAACACACGTCGGCCTCTCGCCATTCCGTCTGGGTTAATCACTATAAGGAGTTCTTCCATATCTCTGCACGCATCGAAGATACTTCTAGAGCTCTCCGGACCCCTCGAGCTGGAAAAGCAGTTATTAGCAGACGCCTGCCACCGCTACCTGATCGTTGTACATCTCGTCTTTCGAGCTGGAATAGCAAACTTCAGTCTGCTTGCGATGAACTATCGTACTTGACACAAAGCTCCTTTTATCTCGCAGCAGTTTTATTTTCGCATCAATAATGGACATACGAATTGGAGCTGGTTGTTAGGACTTAACCCCGTCTCCACATGTTGCCTCGATCTGTCGTAGCTACAGATGAATGGTTTCACCCGATGTACGTGAGAATACTCTACATTTCGCATCACTCGGCTCTTTCGATGAGTCGTCACCGATAAGCTGCACTGGTCAACTTACCGCTCATATCTGCATAGGGCCGTCGGTGATGCGGTGTGAGTGAAAGTTAACGTCCATCCGTCAGGCTCGCACATGGTCGTGTTTCGATCGCGACTCGGTAATCCTCCTGAAACCATGGTGAGTATCCTGTGCACCCACTTCAAATTTACCTATGATCTCTTCACTCATGGTTTATTACGAGTTCGGCTTGCCTAGGCTGTACCGTTGGACGTGTATATAAAGGATACCAACTTTGCTCACATTCTATCAACCGTTCTTGTCAACTCTTTCTTATCATGCGTTCGTCGTACTTGGTTTCTCTCCTTGGTGCCCTCGCCACATCGACCCATGCAGCTTCGATAAGCCAGCAGCGTCGTCAAGAAATTGATGCGGACAATTGCGTAAGCCTTCGATGCTTCTGACCCAATATATTCTCTAATGCTTCTTCTTCCTCTAGTGCCAAGCCTTGCTCCAGAAACTCGGTGACGCGAAAGTGCTTTTCCCTGGTTCATCGAGTTTCCAAAACCTCGTGACATCCTACTACACGCAACAAGAATCCTCGCTGATTTCTCAATGTCGCGTCGCCGCGCAATCAGCTCAAGATGTTGCAGACACCGTCAAAATTGTCACCCAAGGGCAATGCCAATTTTCGGTTCGCTCAGTCGGCCACATGACTTGGGCTGGCGCTGCCAACATCGCTAGTCCTGGTGTCGCCATCGACTTGAAGGCCATCAACTCCGTCAGCGTCTCTGATGACAAGAAGGTTGCTAGCATCGGCCCCGGTGCTGCATGGGGCCCCGTCTACGACCAGCTCGATCCTCACGGTGTTACCGTAGTTGGCGGTCGATCGAACACAGTCGGTGTTGGAGGTTTCACGCTTGGTGGTGAGTTGCCCTCTTGTTACTCGGCGCTTACATCAGCTCACTTTGTATCCTAGGTGGATTCTCAAATCTGTCTCCTGAGCATGGCTTCGCGTCGGACAATGTTGTTAACTACGAAGTTATTCTAGCGGACGGCACCATTGCCAACGTTAACTTGACTTCGAACGCCGACCTCTACTGGGGTCTTAAAGCAGGCAGCACCAATCTTGGTATTATCACTCGGTACGACCTTAAAGCGTATCCTCTCACGCCCAAGTGGGGTGGCGTTCGCGGCTACAACGTTTCCCAAGGAGCCGAACTTTTCGACGCAATGGGGAAAACGATCGTCAAGCTGAGAAAGGAACCACTTGGAGGCGGATCAGTTGTATGGGGTTACAACGAGCAGCTTGGGAACGACACGATCTTCGGTTCGTACGCGTATGTTGGCGCTGACGGTACAAAAACGGATCTGTTCTCCGAAATGCTCGCTGTTCCCTTCCAACCCGGCACCGACTCAACCCGTTCTAATACCAACCAACAAAGCTTGGACGAGGAGGTTGACGTTGCGTACCCACACGGTCTCAGACGCATCTTCGCTACCCTTACGCTCAAAGTCGACTCACAAATTGCCGTTGGTATCTACGAGAAGAGTCATGAGCTATTCGCTCCTTTCGTTGGCAAGCCGGAAGTGGAATGGACGGCGTCTTTCCAACCGATCTCTATCACCCATCTGGAGGCTACTGCCAACAATGGCGCCGGCGGCACTCCCCAGGGTCTTAGTCCTGCGGATGGTGACCTCATTCGTAAGCCCGCCTCACTTCTGTTTCATCTCGAGCACGTCATAACTGATCTTTCTCTGGCAGTGCTTAACTTGAACACCGTCTGGGCTGAGGAATCTGATGACGAAGGTATGGAAAAGGCTGTTCGCGGTGTTATTGACTGGGCGACAGAAGAAGCCAAGCGCCGTAACGTTTTCCACCCATGGTTGTATATCAACTACGCGTTGCCGGATCAAAAGGTGTATGATTCATATGGCGCCGATAACGTCAGTCGTCTTCGGGAAATCAAGAACAAGTACGATCCTTCGAATGTCTTTGGCCGATTATGGAAAGGAGGCTTCAAATTCTAATATACGCTCATTGTTTCCTTTCAGTTTATCATCGGACACCCGTTATTTATCCTTAAAGTACAGAGCTGTTTAGTTTCTTGTGTCTACCAATATTTTTATTTACTACCAACATTCACTCAATATTATATGAAATTCGTTCCTTTACTCAACGGCCTTAGTCGCTTGCAGATCTCCCATGGTCAGTCAAGCATTCCCATGATCAATAAATATTCTACTCGCTCGCAATTCCCCAGCTTACCCATAGGATTGGCAAATGCATAAGAACTCACCTGCATACAGTGTACATAGATGCAAGCGTGCTCGCTGACTTGGCGCTGACCAAGCCCCCGAGCGCGCAAAAGACTCGTCCGGATGCTAGTCTCGGTCTCCCAAAGGCCTCCGCTCGATGTGCACGTTGTTTTCCAGGGTCCTTTGTCTGCCGTGGGGAAAAGTCCATGGATTTTATAATAGCCGTTAAATTCAATGCTGCGACGGTTTCTCCGAGTCGGTGCATTGGACTCGATCATAGAGCGAGACCGCCTAAAGGCCTCTCTAGTCCCTTTAATGGGTCATAGTGGTAGGCGGTATGTATCCAGGCTCTGAACAGAGTGCTATATCACTTAATCTGCGTTTGTTACGAAACCGGGAGCCAATACCATACATCTCCCCTGGATATATCCCTCGAAGCCCCTATTCTCAAGGTGACCTATGGCGCCAAAAATTTCAGCTCTCTTTCAAGTCTTTCCCCCAAACTGGAGCTGGATCTTATACATTCCCTCGCTACACCCACAGGAACGGAGTCTCGAAGATCCCTACTATACCAACCACCAACGTAATACCATACGTATGGGGACTTCTGTGTCCCTCGTTGCTCATTGATAGAAATCTTAGCGCGTTACTCAGCAATCCGGGACTCGGGTATGCACCTAAATTTTGATTGCGCAACGCACCGCAAGGTGTGCTTACCGCGTTTCAACACAGGTTCTAAGCCATCGATTCATACCCAGTGTGCCTGTCGGTCAACGCCCGCTCCTCATTCTCCAGCTCTTTAGGCTTCTGCATGGAGTTGTACATTGCAATCGGGCTAGGTCCTTCGGGGAACGCAAATCGACTGCTTCCTGCGTTTCCTATAAATCCACGCTGAGCTCGCTAGTGGCATCGCAACGATGCGTTCTTCACTTCTATCACTTCTGGCGGTTTCGACTTTGGCGCTAGCTGCGCCCAACACAGAGGGGCAGCTTCAGAAGAAAGACGGGGCGCTGTCGGGTACTCAATGCGTAAGTGTCCAGGCCAATATTTTCAAGTTCTAACTTGACATCCGTTTAGTGCGACGGCCTCAAGCAAATATTGACTCCTTCACAAGTCCTCGCACCGGATAATGAAGAATACATCGATCAGCAGTCTACCTATTACTCGGGCGAACAAGCCGCCCAACGCCCTGCTTGTCGAGTAACCCCAGCCACCGCGCAGGATGTTTCCCTCATCGTGAAGTACGCTACCCAAAACAAATGCGAGTTCGCCGTGCGTTCTGGTGGCCACATGAGCTGGGTTGGCTCCTCAAACATCGGCTCCAACGGGTTCACCATCGATTTGGAGGAGCTTAAGGAGATCGAACTGCAAGATGGCTCCAAAACGGTATCCTTCCAGAGCGGTCTTCGTTGGGCGGATGTCTACGGCTTCCTGATTCCCCATCACCTACACACCGCTGGTGGGCGTTCGTCTGCCGTGGGAACTGGTGGTTTCCTTTTAGGAGGTTAGTATATTTGAATCCTCTCCATCAATGTTCCTGCTCACGCGCTTGCAGGTGGAGTCTCCTTCCTCTCCCTCGAACATGGATTCGGTAGCGACAACGTCATTAACTACGAAGTCGTCCTCGCCGATGGGACCATTGCTAACGCCAACCAAGCCGAGAACTCCGACCTCTACTGGGCACTCAAAGGTGGTAGCACCAATTTCGGTATCGTCACCCGCTTCGACATGGTTACCTTCGAATTGGATCAGCTATGGGGTGGATCGTTGTTCTTCAACGCTAGCCTTATCCCACAACTATTCGAATACATAGTGGGCTTCACTGAGCGACTTGCCGTCGATCCGCAAGGACTGTGTGCCTTCTCCGTCGCCTGGAGTCCAGATCTCGGGGACTATAGTGTCTGGAACCCCAACGCCTATTTGAAACCCGAAGCATTCCCAAGCCCGTTATTCGACGGTCTTCGGGACTTCCCGCCTGTCACTGATACGATGCGAATAACCAACCTAGTCGATGTGACGGATGAAATAGCTCGTTCATCGCCTTCAGGAAGCCGTCAACAATGGTTTGCGACGGTATTTAAATCGGAGGCGCAATTCCCATTGGACATGTTCCATCATGGACAGGAACTATTCAAAACTCATATTACGCGTCCTGGCGCGTCATGGGCTCTTACCATTCAACCGATTAATGTTGGAATGATCGCTGCTGCTGCGAACCGTGGTGGGAATCCCTTTGGCTTGACCGTTGATGATGGTGACCTGCTTCGTGAGTGTTTCCAGCGTTCATCCAGACCGTCCCATGCTGATATGATCCCACCTTAGTCGTACTTATCAACGTTGTCTGGACTAATCCCGCCAACGATGATGAAGTGAAGGCCAACACACAATCGTTCATCAAGTGGGCTCGTGAGACTGCTGCCGATCGCGGTATACTCAACCGTTTCATCTACATGAACTACGCGCTCAACACACAAGATGTCATCGGGAGCTTCGGTGAAGAGAGCGTCAAGCGTCTGCGAGAAGTTAAAGCCAAATATGACCCGGAGAATCTGTTAGATCTCTGGAAGGGTGGATGGAAATTGTAAATGATTTCCCCGTCAACGCAGGATTACAGGACGTCGAAGCTTTTCGGTTGGACATCAGTACTCAGTAGTCAGTGTCACGTCGTTATATGTATCCTGACAGCTGAAGCGTTAGCCGGTTTGCAATTAGGTACCTAATATACAAGTCTAATGGCAGTCAGAACTCAGAAAGAGAACCGATTACGGCACGCGGCAACTCGTTTGGGAGCTGCTCAGTCTTCGGCGGGGCACAACTTCATTCTCGATCAATTGACAAGCATTCCCTTTCTTTAAACTGGATTTGTGAATAGGCTCGATGCGAGTAAGTTCACGTCCAACACTAGTCTCCAACGCCCTTGCCTAATTCAATCCAAAGCACATTCAAGCACACGTCGTACTCGATGCACTTTAGGTAAGGCCATTACACAAACCTTTGCACTAAGGGTTACCGGTCAGGATCGGTGTTAATTAGACGTGTAAATCGGATTTTCGGATGTCTATATCCCCAAGAGGAACTCTCATTGCATTCCGGAGTTGCTTCGCCCCCGGACTCAAAGCCTCCGTCAACAATGCACAAAACTAGCCAACTAGCGGGGTCCAGTGCTGCCTCTCTCCCCTACCACCACCATGGAACCAAATTCTACTGCATGGCTGGTCGCAACAGCAGTTCTATCCGCGATCGTTATACGCGCGTTTCGCCGTTCTCGGACTAGCAAAAGGCTTCCACCAGGGCCACCGGGGCTGCCAGTCATCGGGAACCTTCACCAGCTCACTCAAGGCCTCTGGTTGAAATTGGCGCAATGGCGCAAGGAATATGGTTATTCATCTCTATTCTCTTTTTACTTCTGACTCAGGAATGGCTAATCTGCTATCGTTCCGTGGTATAGGCCCCGTCGTGTACGCGAACGCCGCAGGTCAACCGATGATCATTCTTGGAACGCATAAAGCAGCCTCAGATCTCCTCGATAAGCGAGCTCGTATCTATTCTGACCGTCCTCGTACTATCGTTGCTGGGGAGATATTGTCTGGAGGGCTTGTCCTACCATTCGCTCGTTACGACGAATCTTGGAAACAAATGCGCAAAGTGTCACATGAGTATGGCGAGCTTCTTTCAGACCTCTAGAGTATTATATATTGAACTGTTTCCTCAGAGCTATGAGTACTCAGTCCTCGAAAGGCTATACCCATTTCGAAGAAGGCGAAGCAGCCATTCTCGTAGCAGGCCTACTCCGATCCCCCGAAAAATACATGGATCACATTCGACGCACAAGCAACTCCGTCCTCCTCTCCATCATATATGGAAGTCCTCCCAAACTTGAGTCCAATGACCCCCTCATCGTAGCGTTGGACCAAATGACGGAGAAGTTTGTGGTAGCGGCTCTGCCGGGTACGTTTTTGGTTGAGGTTTTACCGTGGATGATGTATCTTCCTAAATGGCTGTGAGTGATTGTACCCTCGTCCTTGGTTTTGGTACTAATGAGGCAATTTTTTGTACTGATGAACCAGGTGTCCCTGGAGGCAAAACGCGGAACATTGGCACCAAGTGATATCGAGAAAGTTAGAGGAGCTGTTTGACAATGTCGCTAATGGGGGGGTAGGTTTCTCGGTATCTCTACAGATCGAGCAGCCAGACCCACTCAGTCCATCCACCTACAGGATACGGCAGATCAAAGGAGTTGTATCGTCTCTTCCCTCATTGACGCTCAAGCCAATGGTGTTCTTACTCGAGAAGAGTCGATATGGACTGCCGGATCTCTCTAGTGCGTCCTTTGTCCAATTTTGAAGTACATTCTAATGGTTTGACACACTTTATAGTCTCGCTGGCAGTGAAACGGTAGGTCCCAGTCCACATTCAATCATCCAAACATACAACTCTCTGACTGACTATATTTCACCAGTCTGCATCCCAAATGATGTGGTTCACTCTTGCTGCACTCCTCCACCCTCAAGCCCAACGTCGCGCCCAAGAGGAACTCGACTCCGTTGTTGGGAAACATCGAATGCCAACGTTTCAAGACTACGATCACCTGCCGTATATTAGAGCTTTCGTAAAAGAGGTCGTTCGATGGCGGCCTGGCGCGCCCATGGGGATCCCGCATTACTCGGGAGAGGACGATGAATATGAAGGATTTTTCATACCCAAGGGCGCTACCGTAGTTGCGAATACTTGGTGCGTTATTCAACTGTATACTCTGTCATGAATTCGTCTCTCAAGTTGCAGGTGGGTATAATAAGGGGTCTCAACCACGATGTCGACGTCTATGGACCCGATGCCGAAGAATTTCGACCTGAACGGTTTATAGGACCAAATGGACAGTTACAGGATACTTTGTCCGTTGATACAAAGGGTGAGGGGCACGTTGCGTACGGATTTGGCCGAAGGTCGGTCGTTCCATTGATAACAACAACATCAACATACGTTGACAAATCGATCGTTCTTCTCATAGAATCTGTGTTGGTCGCGTTGTCTCCAACCAAACTCTATTCATCGAGGTCGCATCAGTCCTTTGGGCATTTAATATCCTGCCTCAGTCTTTGAACGACGATGATGGGAAAGCTGACATCGTTCTACCCAACCCCGACGCGTATATCGACCGGGGTATTGCTTTGTGAGCCGTTTATCATGCACTATGGTTCAAGTAATATTGCTATAGGTGATGCTGATTTTGTTTTACGCTGATAATAGACGGCCGGAACCATTTAATTGTAGGTTTGTGCCGAGGTTTGCGGAGGTTGAAGACGTCGTTGAGGAAGCGAGAGATAGATATATGAAGGTTTGGTAGTGGTTACGGAGTTGACCTATTCGGCACCATCATCACTTTCAGATGATTGTGATGTGGACTCGATTCCGTCTGCCCGTTTACGCTGGTATCTAGTTCATCAGTGAGGGTAATCTATCCTGATATATACTTTCTTTCCAAACTCGCAAGAACGGCTGGGATCGAGCCTACTTGTCATGCATTGATGTATTAGAGCGAAGTTCGTAGCACGCTGCCAAATAGTTCGCGACCACCTTACCTCAGATTGGAAATCGCACAACCAGTCCATACCACTCAAACCCCTCAACCTGACAGCTTGTCCTCACTGCTCTCATAAAATTACTACGTAAACGAGATATAATGTAGACCTATATAGGAACTCTTCGTGGAATAGCGTGTGTCCCCAAAACATGTTCGAGTTATTCCTCATTCAGGGGCTATTCAGGAGTATTATCTTGTAACTAAGTCCCTTCGGCAAAGTTGAGCAAAATGCCTGCATATTATCTCAGAAATGCGTCTTGTGATATGCAATACGCACCACATGGCAATGGGAGTGACTGCTCTCACGGGATGCGAAAGCTGGATCTTGACTCGATCTTGTTTCTTGGTTAGCGAATAGGATGCAGGAGGCATTGGGGGGTTCAGGATCTGTGTATTGACAATATACTCCATACTTTCAAGGTCTACTCCCCCTTTGTAAAAGCCGTCGAAGGGGCAAGGAGGTGGCCGAGCGAATAGGCGCCTAAATTGCCGAAAGGCGGTCCGAAGAATACTAATCAGTACTTCAGTGCCCAACCACCACCATGGAACAAGACGTGCATGCGCTGCACAAGCATTGCACTTGCGCTAGCTGAGGAGATATTGTGATGGTGCCTAACTTTCATCTCCGGGCTAAACCTCACGTCGTGTGACTTGCCATTTCGCGACTCTAGCCTTTCCGTGCCAGCTGCTCGACCACGTCCTTGCCTGTGAGTTTACGAGGGTACAAAACACATCTCTAAGAATTGGTGAGTCGACTGCACCCACCACAATCAGCTGCATCGAGATAATGATTCCGGTCTAGCACTCTTCGAAGCGTAGGGTTGTTGGCTTTGCGCATGGGCCATCGGCGTCTTACTACGCAATAAGGCACATCGGATTGGTATATGGACCCCGTGGGCGTGAGCCTATTCAGGCTTATTCTCCGAGCTGCAGAGGCAGCATTGTCGTAATGATAGGGCTATTAATAGTGACAAAGGGTCAAGGGCCTCCTTGTACGAGATGCGGGGTTGCTCTACCCGGAGGATCTCGAAGCCATGCGCCCGAAGAAAGTGCCATTCTTGGAAGCCAGTCGTCAAGTGGACAACTCATTGTTCAGAACCGTGGACACGGTAGAATTCGCGGATGATGATGAGTTCATCGCAGTGCACCATCGCTCTGGGTTTTCCATCAGAACTTCCGAAGCTACCCATCCGTCCATCCGTCGCTTCTCGTGGTAGATACACGTCTTAGGGACGTGTAGATGTTGGAAAAGGTTAGGAAGTTGGTATTCGCAGCTAAGGGGGCTGATTGGGACCAGATTTAACAGACTCGACGCCTATCTGTTGGTTGAAACTTTTAACATCAACCGCCACCTACAGACTGTCAAAGCTTCAAGCACCCTGTCAAGCGCTCATTTCTCCAATTGAACTCTAGTCTTGAGCCTAATCAATACATCGACCATTGTTCCTGTCGATGTACTCAAATGACACCGCCCATGCCAGCGCTCGCCTCCACACTTCGGCTCGCGCCTCATAACCCCGTCGGCCTGCGTTACCTCCGAGTCTGGCGAAAGTCTCCTTCCTATGTGGTACAAGAGATACCCTACATTCACCTAGCCAGGCCGATACGCGGTTTCCGGTCACCCAGGAAGCTCGGAGGAATTGCCTGTATCCCAGCGCTGTGATTCTCCATGGCCTCAAGAAAGATTGATATCTTGCATCATCCCTACCTTCAGCCTTACCGGAAGAATCGTTATGCAATCTCTTCCCAAGATGCCCCTCAAACTTCAATGAAAACGCATCAGATCTCGCCCACACACACCTTCCTCCGCCTCCCACCACCCCGCTACGTAACCACACGTCGACCCATACAGGAAGCAGCAGGCGCCTTCCTTTCGGCTATAAACAAACCTCCTTATTGCCTATCGGGCTTAATTTGGACCTAGCTGCCGCGATGCAACCCTCCTCTCCCCATGGTGAAATACCCCGTTTTTTTGCTCTACGATCTATGAAGCCGAGGCGCTGAACCATTTCATATAAATTACACGCGTCCCTGCTCGTTCCCATATTCCTCTCTCTCTGAAATTATGAGCGTTGGTACCTTGCTACCGTGGTTGGATGCTACCTTCGACCTGGCATCCGTTTTGCCACCGGAAGTGTCCCTCCGTTCTCTGGGGTTGTACCTTTCTCCCGTCCTCCTCATAGCAATTGTAAAGTATCTTTCCTCCCCAAGACGACGACTCCCACCTGGCCCTCAAGGTCTCCCCATCATCGGAAATGCGCATCAGATCACAGGAAAACTTTGGCTTACCCTAGAGAAATGGAATAAACAATACGGTCCGCCTAATTGTTTATCACTACTATCCGCACCTACCCAATCCCCATTTACTCTCCTTAGGTCCCGTAGTGTATCTCAATCTCCTTGGCCAAGATATGGTTGTCCTCGGAACGCACAAGGCTGCAGCTGACCTCCTTGACCGCCGAGCTGTAATCTACTCCGACCGCCCACGGAATATCGTTACAGGTATCTTGAATGGTGGTTTGAACTTTGCTTTCGTGAGCGATGACGATAATTGGAAACGCCATCGTCGCGCAGCACATGAGTACGTGATCTGTTTCCGTAATTAATATATGGGATGATCCTTTGATTGACTCCCTATCAATGTCTCGCAGGGTCACTAACAATCAAGCTTCTAAACGCTACGCCCAGTTTCAGGAGGCCGAATCTGTCGTTCTTGTCGAACATCTCCTCAGATCTCCCTCCTTGCATGAAGATCACCTCCAACGCGCCTCAACTTCAATGCTTTTATCCATTATGTATGGCAAACCACCTGTCGTGGACTCGAATGACCCCGTCATCCGACGCGTCCATTCCAACGCCAATCGCACGCTGTCAGCGTGTATGCCTGGTGCGTTTTGGGTGGAGTATTTTCCTTGGATGAGATTCTTGCCGAGATGGATGTAAGTTGATGATCCCATTCTTCATTAAGGGATATTATGCGGTTCTCACGAGTTATCGCCTTCGTTCCTGTTGTAGGTGCTCGTGGAGGCGCTGGGCTGAGAGCTGGCACAAACAAGACTCCGAACTGTTTGAGGGTCTATATTCCGATGTTGTCGCTCATATGGTGGGTCCTTAATTTCGGTTGCGCTCATATATAGTGTCTTTTACTGATCATCATTATGATTGGTGATTGTGGTGCTGGCAGAATGATGGGACGCAGAAGCCGAGCGTCCTAACGGCGATCATACAAGGGCAAGAAAGATTGGGGCTTACAGATCGGGAAGCTGCTTGGTTGTGTTCCGCGCTAAAGTGGGTTTACTTCCTCCTTTTGGTGCTCACCCGCGTGGTTCGTACTGATCGTGTTTGATGATATACAGTACAGCTGGCTCAGAGACTGTACGTTCGTTTCTCCTGCTAAACCCAATGAAGTTTAGCTCAAATTCACTAGATGTCTGGACAGATGTCCTGGTTCCTAGTTGCCATGATCCTCCACCCCGAAATACAAAAATGTGCTCAAGAAGAGCTCGATCGTGTCGTCGGCCGGGACCGTATGCCCTTATTGAGCGATTTCGACCACCTCCCTTACAATAACGCCGTACTGAAAGAACTTATGCGATGGAGAGGCGTAGGACCTCTTGGTTTCCCGCATCAGCTCAAGAAGGATGATTATTACGAGGGACACTTCATACCGAAGGGGACTTCGTGTTTAGTGAATGCTTGGTATGTCCTCCGTCAACGTCAACCGTCCGTTGCGTGAGCGAGGCGTTGACGTGTTTCTGCTGATGGGTAGGGCCATGAACCATGACGTTAACGTGTATGGACCTGATGCGGACGAGTTCAAGCCAGAGAGGTTCTTGGGTCGTGAGGGCGAGCTCCTCCCTATGCCACTAGACACAAAAGATGAAGGACATGTGACATACGGATTCGGCCGTCGGTAAGTGGTTTCCTCTCACCTTTATGTTTTCTTCTGCTTGTTCCCCACTCAACACTCTTTCACCGATACCAACAGTATTTGCGTCGGTCGACATATCTCCAATTATAGCATGTTCATGTGGATGGTATCGATACTTTGGGCATGCGATATTCGACCTGGAAAAGATAAGGATGGGAAGATAAGGTTACCGGATCCTGATGCGGTGGTCGATGGTGCCTTTGCGGTGTAAGTACTTTTTTTATCCATCATCACCTCGTTTGGAGGCGATTCTAATCACCGTTGCTTCGTACGTACAGTCGACCTGCGCCGCTGCTGTGTGATTTTACCTCTCGATCGGCTGAAGTTGACTATGTTATTGCGGAGACCAAAGAGCGGTATGGTGTGTCCGCCTAGGCGTCTCTAATTACTTGACTCTCTCCAGATCATAATTATTTGCTGTTACATAATTAGCGTACTCAAACGCGCAACTTGTATTACTACACTGTTGGACAAATCCTTCACTTCTTCGTCGACTAGATATCCAGAGAGCTGACTAGTCATTTTAGCCGACCAAGCATGGTGTCCTGATCTCATGTGCATAACATCCATCCAGGCAGTGTTAACTTCGTCTCCGAACTTCCATTGCACCGTATGCGCCGAGTAGGTGATGTTTATACGAAGCTTTATGACTGACTTGAAAATCACGCTCCTGAAGCTCTGGACTATGGCTGAGCGCTGAGCTCGAATCCTCTGCGCAGGTGCATACCTACCCTCATTTTCGCGCCCATGCATGTGGTACAATAGGTTCGAATGGCCATCGCTTACAATCCGCTACCTTGATACGGGCATTACGGGTTCGAGGGGGGCCATCGCTCGCCGCCTAAGCCCTCTAGAACGTCTGGGTGCACAAAACCTATTCCCTCACAGGGTCTTTGAAATCACCAAGATGGCTTAGAGGCTCGAGAAAGCAATGTGGTACGGATGTTAGCGCGTGGAGAGGGTTGTTTCATAGCGATCAGAATCCAAGATGCTCGTATAGTCAATTACATGGCTGACCGATCCCTCCAGAGTAGGCGTGCGGTTCAACGCCGTAAGTCATCACATCTGGCGGATCATACTTGTATTCTGACGAAGTTATTGCTATTTTTGGGCCGTGTACTCAGTTTAAAAGGCACCTCTGAACACCAGCTGTCCCCAGTCCAGAACAACTCCTCAACTCCAGCTGCTCTGCTCTACCTATCGCTCTTCAAAAGTAAGCAGTTTTCACCGTCTATGTTTGACTCCACGCTGATTATTTCTCTTGCAGTGAAAGGCTTCTCCACCCTAGCTACTCTGCTCTTGGCTGCCATCACGACAAACGCAGCAAAGGTTACTTTCTCTCGCGACAAAGGTTGCAACAGCGTTTCTCAGACATACCGTGGCAACTGCAACTTCTGCGCTGACCCCCCAGGCGGTACGTCCCACACAGTCATTTTCAGTTTCCAAAGGTCAACATCCTGACGCATGCCCCTTACGATGCATTTAGATTGGAGCTCCATCCAATTCTCGGAGATCTCTGGAAACCACAGAGTCACCGCACACAACCAAGACCGTTGTACGCCTGCTTCGCAGGTTGGTCAAGGCTACGGCCCTGCTTGCTGGAATCAAGGCCGAACCAAACTTCGTTCCGCCTGGGTTGCTTGCCCTGGTCAAAAGTGCGCTTTTGGTCCTTTACTCGTTTTAAGGCTAGCATTGATTCATTGGTGATATGTGTAGACGTCTTGCTAATGGAACCATTGTTAATGACGATGAGGATGATGAAGCGGTGATCGTCTGATGACTTCGGATTGGTTTACCGGTGTAGAAGTAGCCCACGATGTAAACTATTCAATCCCCTTTCCCATTCTCTCGGCGAGGCTACCAACCATATCAATTCATGGCATATGTGTAAGTTACGGAGTAATGGCAAATGTGTATAGTCAAGGAAAGCAAACGCTGCATACGTAAGATGCTGTCGCTAGGCGACGGGATAGAAGATCTCGGATTTATAAGTACATACATGGAGTTGACAATTGATCGTAAATGACAAGGAGATTCTAAATTTATGGCAACGATTCATGTGGTAGCCGGGACGATGTTTTGAACGAATTGATCTACACCAAACCCCGGAGGGAGCGGATGAGGATGAGTTATGGCGAAAATATATAATGCTCACCCGCATCATCGATGGCGTCCTGAGTGGATTCCCACCATAACTCCCAGCGCTTCTGGGCAGGGATCACGACTATAAGTAGGAGACGGTGCATGCCGAATGAAACGTTCTTGCATGTTATAAGGAACAGCCGGAAAGTCAATGAGGTTCAAGGACGGAAATGCTTCAAACAAAAGACGCGCCATTTCGGGTGGCGAGACGTAGCCTGATTTCAGGCGAATGTAGCGAAGTACCTTCGATTTCAACAGTTTCCAATCTTCGATGTCGATCTTCCCCTGGGCGACGCAGGGTAGTTAGCCAGGAGTATAGTCGGTGACAAGCAAAAAGAACAAACATAGTAGCAGCTGACACAGAACAACTCCAACTTGGGAAGATATGGTGCAACGCGGGAAAATGTGGTGTTGGAAAGGGAGACTTCGGGAGACTTGATGTTCAAGAAGGCATTTGTAGGGTAATGCTCCGGTATCCCTTCTGGGAGGACGATGTGGGCTACGGGTCGGCTGAGTAAGAGGTTTATCCACGTTCCAAAGGGAATATTAAAGACACTGAGGTTTAAAAGAGCGTTTGGCGAGAATTGAGGCATGTCCGCGATATCACTAGACATAGCAAGCTCAAGGAAGTGAAGATGTGGCTGACGCTCGAGGAATTGCCGAAGGTGCTCGCAGTTGGGAAGTCCCCAAAGTGAGAGATGTGTTATCGCAGTAGATGGTATCGACTTCAACACGTTATGCCCAGTCGAAAGAGTGAGAGATAACCGTTGAAGGTTTACGAGTGGAGCAAGGATAGGGAAGACGAGGTCTGGTGTCTGATCTTGGGTTCTGGAGGCGTCACGATCTGGAGAACAGTCATTGAGTTCTCTTGTGTGCGCGGCTAGAATTGGATTTGATTGGAAGGCGGACTGAAGGAGGATCGAACGACGCCGCGAGCCTCCCGTAGGATGCGACACATTGAGAACGACAGAGGTAATTGACATGAGGGCTGAGGAGCGTTTTGTTTCGAGATCTATATGTTCATAAAGTATGGGTATGACGAGGTGGTACATTTCACGGGAAACGAAGAGGCATTGGTAGAGAAACCGCCCATCAGATGCTCCGAGTTCAAGTAGAATAAGGCGAAAGATCTCGTTGGGGAATACAGGCTCTCCAGGCTCTACTCGCATCGTCAGTGAAATTATATCGTATAATAACCGTACGGCATACCTGGAACCATGGAGAGGATGGTAGCGGTCGAAGACTGAAGATGCGGCCGATGGTTCGATAAGCGGGCGCCTCACAAAAGGAAGGCTCTTCATGCACATGGGTTGTACAACGTGGTCCAAGTCCCCGCAGCGATTGATTAAGTTAAGCTCTCACTCGGAGAAAAGGATCATGGTCGGATGGAATGGAAAGAGAACCGGGCAGTAGGGGCCGAAATATGCAGTAAAAAGCCGAGTAGAGACTGTAAGTGACCAATACCGTCTTCATTGAGGTTGAACTGAGAGTGGCCGCAGGTGCTTAGCAGGATCAAGGGGCGGAGGAGAGGCAAGTTTCTCGGAACGAAGAAACTCCCTCCGAAGCTTTGGTGTTATTTGTAAATCATGAGCTTAGCCCCAAAGTTTTGGACACGTCGAAAACAGAGCTGCCAAGGAACGTGCACCCACCTTCCAAACTTCCATTCATCAACACAAATTTTTCAGGGTGCGTATTTCGTATGAGCTTGAAGGTAATCCTGAGGTAGTGCTTCGTAGAGGTACTGAGCGTTGACGAGGTAAACCAGGAGGTGGGATGAACGTGTATATCACTGGGGCCTCATCAAGCCGAATGTCTTTTCATGGCGAGGTCCAAGGCAACTCTCCTCTTTGATGGCAGACTCGACAATATGTCTTGGCGGAAACTGACATCCCCTATCTCAATCAGGGACCAGGGCAGGCCGAGCGCAACGGACATTCACCCTTCTTTTCTCTGCACACCGAATGGCTACTCAACTATTCTGCATTAACATGAGACCAGGTTCTCAAATTATCTCTACGTTCACTCTCGATCCAAAGCGTGGTGGATTCATGTAATGCTCATTCCTTTATCAATTCTTTCTCTGGCCTTATCACCTGAAGGCGAGTCTTTAATCTTCCTCAGTTTTGATTACCACATCTCTTTTCAGGAGAAAGCATGTACGGATTGGGGGGTCGGTTCAGTCCAACAATCAGACTTTCATGCGATTAATCAACGTATCCCCTTGTGCAGTTATAGTTGACGCTGGCCGGGCACGATTCGCCTGATCCACATTTCCGTTATGTCTCGAAATAGGTTTCGGCGCGAAGGTTCACAATGTCGTTGAAATTGCGATCCAGTGTATCGTGTGATGTCGGTATACTAAACGGTATGATTTCTCTGGCGTTATACAACACCTTCAAGACGCCAGACTGAGTTCGTGTTCGTCCATACGGTAGTTGTTATTTTTATATCCTAGAAGTGTGTTATAGACTTACGGATACTTGCGGAACGTAAAGCCGTTCGATGCGACGCACCTCACAAGCTTCAAGCACTTCAAGTACCAACGCCAAGCTCCTGTCTATTCAGGTAAAACATTGCTTCGTCTGCATTGGCGTAATTTAATTACTTCATCAACCGACCGTGCATGCGTCAGCAGCGCAACGACATGAGTAACTTTGGCATCAATTGGGTCCGCGGATCCATTCAAAGGTTCGTGGCCTTTGGAGGTGTTTGGACGCAATCATTGCTGAACGAACGTCCTTTGACCTATCAGTCGCTCATAAAGCTCCTGTCGCGTCACTCATGATGCTGCTGTGAGGGAGTTTCACCCATGCAATCCGTCATTGATAATTGCGTGTACAACCAGGCCATCGCATCGCAGATGCCCATGTGCCCCACCCCATCGCCTGCTGTTGGATCGGAATGCTGTACAACGGAAATCTGACACCTCGTGGTACCGCCTGTTGATCTATGACGTTCTATCCTTGTCGGCCATTGGGCAGTGTATATCCCGATCATGGTGTTCGTTCCAAAGGCGTCAGATCGAGGACTTAGAGCGTGGTGTCTCATTACCTATCGCGTTGACGGCCGAACCTTGTTCTCACGTAGAGCGTTCAGGCTAGAGTATGGGTCTCAGCTCTCAATCATTCACCGGCAACGATCGAAAAAGCTTACGCACTCCGAAGTTGAACAGTAGCGCTTACCGCCTATACATCCTACGCAAGCACGTCTGTTTCGGGACTATTTGCGGCGCCGCCACCCTTCCCGAACGACGAGACTAAATATAGACTGAGGATGCCCTGCATCCAACGACACCTTTACTTCCGTCACAATCGAAAGCACACAATAAGTAAGTGGAGCCCGATTCTCCGTTCGCGACAACATATATTCCGTTTACCCTTCCCAACACCATAGACTTTATTTCAGAATACGAGATGTGGTACAGGCACCTCCACGCGGGTACTTCCAAAAACTCTCATTATACCTCCACAAACGAGGGGTCATATACATATACATATCCGGTATATTGCTGCTACGGTGGAATGCTCTTCGACGACTAGCCTCTCGCTAACCAGAAGTATGGTGGCTATGCTTCTGTTCAAATCAGTCAGCAGTCTTTGCTCGCCGTCTGATAGAGTCTCTCTTCCTCTAGATTTTTCTTTTGACAGGTGATGCCCGGCTGATAAACTTGCCATCCAGTGGAGCTCTGCTGAACATAACATCCGACATACAAACCGCAACAAATCAGCAATCTAAGAACAGCAATCTAGGAAATGAATAGTTCTCACTTACCAGACGGCAACTTAAATACCAGACCATTTCGTCCATTGACCCCCAGTCCTTCCCCCCAAAGCGACTTGAACCTTTCCAGCCTCTTGATTATCCGACTCACTATGATCTTCTCTCGTGTCCTCTCTCTCCTCGCCTTCTTTCTCGCTGTCGGCGTGACTGCATCGGCTAGCACAGTAGACCAAGCCACTGTCGCCAAACGCCAGGGTTCCAGCGACGTTGCCAGTGTACTCAACACCCTCAAGGCATCCACCGACACCATCTTGCCACAAATTGGTTTGTTACTATCGCTGCCTCTGCACCGTTATCTGCCTACCTTACCTTAATCTTCCAGACGCGATTGCTGCTAGTGGCAACTCCAGCAGGACCGGCGATTTGGCTCCCTTGATCAGCCAGCTCACCACTGCTATCACCACCGCAAGCAAATCTATGTCTGCTCTCGGAGGCAACCTTTCCGAAAGGCAGCTTGGTCTCCCCCTCCCGGACATCGCAGCCCTACTCGCTGGCATCATTACAGTAAGACAGCAGCGATGACCTTTGCGCCTGAATCTCATAATTTCATGTACAGGCCATCGTAACAACTCTCAACAACATCATCCTCACTCTCGCCGTTCTCATCCCAACCACCCTTATCCCCACTATCGACCTTGCACTTACCGAATTGGTCGCTGCCGTGGAACTACTCCTCACGGGAGTTTTGACTTTGGTCGCAGCATTGTAAGTTGATAATCCTTCAACGGTTTATTTCTTACTCACTGACTATTGCGAATTAGACTCGTTGATATCTCAGGGTTGCTGACCTCCCTTGGGTTAACCTCCCTCTTCGGTATCTTGTTCCCATAAGCTTGTTCCTACATAGCCGCATCGGCATTGCGGACTTAGTTATGTTCGATACTTACGAATACCTATGACGATTGTATAAGGATTGTGGCTTATCCCGACTGAAATACGAGAACAATAACAAGTGTGAGCTACTTTGTACCGAACCGTAGCGACGCCGAAGGAACCGTGGTGAAATCGACCCAAAGAGGAAAAAGGGGAACGCCCCTGTCGGGATGGCTAACTCGGGCAAAAGGGTTAGAAGTCTTGAACTCAACATGGATGCAGAATGACGACTTGCTTGGGAGGTGGACTGGTAGGAAGTTTAGTTCCATGGCATCGGTGTAAGGGTAGAAAGACAACCTCCTAGCATATTAAGGCCTTGGACAGAGTGGTACAACGTTCGTATTCACAGAATCCTTTAACTAACTTGAACCACCGTCTCCTTCCCGACAACAATTCTCTCGATGGAATGGTTCTTTCCCCTTCCCATCCGATTCCCACTTTCAACATCATCCAACCTCTGAGCCTGCGCCTCTCCGAAATCCAGCTTGCCGCCTTGCATTTTTGACTCGATGTCATCATACACCCCATAAGCGTCTTCCTCCTCATCGTCGGCATCCCCAAAAGATACGTGATCTCCATGGGTATCAACATATACCGCTTTTTCCTTTTCGTCTATCCAGACCTCCTCCGCGGGGTGAGTGCGAACACCATCCACATCTTCAGACCTCCTCACCTTCTCCTCCCTCGTTGTCCGACGACTAGTCTCAGCCAATTCAATCTCATCCGTCGGCGATCCGGTCGACTCGAAACTCGGTCTTCGAAACTTGGGCGCAGTAAAGTTACTGTACGTCTCCCTATGTTTTGTAGCTCTGCGCTTTCTACTCTTTCGTTTCATCGAAGACGTTGATGGTTTAGTTTTGTTCTCGTCTATGTTGGTTTGGGGGTCCGCATCGCTGCGGCGGTCGCGTGGTGAGGTGGAGACTTGGGAGAGATAGAGAGAATCTGAACCCCCGATTTGTCGGAGGCGGTTGCGCGAATTGAGGGTTGCGAGGAAGGAGTTGACGTAGACTGTGGAGAGTTATCATGGTGAAGGGTTGAGTAAAGATGAAATGAAGCCTACGCTGGGCGCTGAGAAACTCGATTACCATAGCCCAGATGCTATGGGGTCGTACAATGAGCTAAACGCGAAACCAACTTAACACCTACGTCTTCAATCATTAGGACACAGGAAACGCACGACAATAGTTTGAACGATAACCACCGCGCTAACCCCGAATACCAAAAAAGTCGATAGATAATTATTATGAGGGGAATAGTAGTATCCAGTAGGAGAAACTCACGTAGTCAACACAAAGCGATTCATCGCATAGATAATTAAAGTCCTGACGAGTTTGATGGATTTGGAAAAACCTCTGGAGTCGTATAATATGATACAGAGTGTTACCGCGGTTAGGGCATCTGAAACGACACGGATGGTGAAGAGAGGGACCATGGCGGGGTACTTGTGATTGTCTCTCTAAGTTAGTGTTATGTCAAAGAGGGGGGGCGGGGGGACGCACCACAGCTGCATGTAGAGCAAGTAGTTCCCATAAATGGAATCTGAGACATCGTCAATGCCACGCCGAAAATAGGTGTTAAAGGCCCAGAAGAACGAACAATTGATAACTGAAAACTAAAACAACGGTCAGCAATGGAGATGGAAGTCGGATGGGGGTAACTGACATATCCCGAGGCCTAGAGATAATGTGCATTGAGAACATTGTATGTATACGGAGGTAGGGTTCCGTGGTTGGACGCACCGATTTGAGCAAGAATGAGAAGTATCTGTGTGGTAACGATCGAGAATATTCACTATCGGTTGTTCGGGACGAAGTTCAGGCTGAGGTACTCACGAAGGACGTGGTTAAAAATACGCGGATCTTTCCTTTCGTCACTAAAAATGTCATGTTCGTTAAGGTTTCTTTCCACATTTGGGTTGGGGAGACGAGAAGAAAAAGTCTTACGAAGGAAAATCATTCTCGCGAAAAATCTAAACGTCGGGGAAGGTCAGCTTTCATTCACGGAGGCACCGAGTGACTAATGGACAGACATTTGGATTGAGAAACATATGATAACCTGATGGGCGGCGTGTCTTAGCCAACGAACACGACGAGGCTGGCGGAGGCGACGGATGACTTACCCCTACGACAGTCCCGGACTAACCATCATTATATCGTGGGTATAGATGAGTTGAAGATATGGGGAGTATAGGGTACATACATATACGGACCTATGCGGAAATCAAGTAAACATGGTGAGCGAGGACAACGGGGTAGATGTCAGCGTACCACTCTCCGTCAATCAACGACATGGGGTTTGAGTATGATTTCACCTAAGACGACTAGTGAGTGAGTATGACTTCGGTGGATGTAGGAGGTCTGATAGTGCGTACGAGATAGTGATACACTGTATGGCTAACTGGGGCGCTCTCGAGTGAACAGGGAGGAAAAGAGCGCTTGGGGGAAAGCGCTTACTGAAGCCCGCGTGGATGGTGCTTAGACACCTGTACATACGAAAAGGTCGGCGGTGTGTTATGGGCAGGAAAACGGAGAGGAAGCGCACCACATCCAGAATACCTATGCGACAGATACCCATCAGGGATCGGTGTTAAAGGTGGTATGAGAGGAGCAAAGGCAGCGGGCGAAGGACGACGCACCATGAATTTGATCGTCTTACTATCCTTCGTATAGTTTAGATAAAACATATACGTCTATTTGCCATCAATTGGCGAGCGGGGTACGGTTAAAAAGCCTAGCGTACCTGTAGACTGGCGATCCCGTATAGCACCAGCATGATTTGACAGCAAATCAGTGATGCGCCTGGTGGGTCACGTTGATGCATTCATCGACATCCGTACATCCGCGCATCGTACACCATCCATTCAACCCATCCACCAAACAAGCATCACGAACGAAGAGAGAGGCAAAGACCATCAGTAGGGAAAGGGGGAAGAGACTAATGGTGCGCACCGTATATCTCATCGAACATGGCTTGCGTAACGGGTGAAACGCGGTCTGGGAGTAGAGTTTGGATTGCATCGGACATGCTTGAGCCTTGGACTTGGGCGGGGGGAGAATCGATAGGCGCGTAGTTCGTTGGAACTCGTAGACTGAATGGAAGGCGAGATCTTGGGGCCGGTGAACGGCCGTGTCGTGTGCAACGAGGAAAGAAAGAGTGAAGGAGCGATGAAGTCAAAACGAACGGCGCAAGGCTATGCCCTACCCTCTGGGGTAAGTCAAAGTTGTCATCACACCTGCATAATGTGAAACTCACCTTATGAATATACGTATGTGGTGCTCCCCCGAACGCTCTGAGACACGGCTGAGGACAAATTCGGGCGTCAGACGACCCGGGAGAAGAGCGTCAGTGGCTTATGGCCTTGGGCGGAAAGGAATGAGGAGGAAGACAAAACGAGTGAGACAAACAGCTTCTCCAGCAAAATCCCCGGCCAGGGACCAGCGGCAAACATATGTATCCCCGAAGGATATTGACCTACAGAGCCCGAAAGGCTAATCCGGATTTGGGAGGTATGTGAGTTCTTCGCTGCATTCACGGTTTCATTATTATTATTGGGGGTGCTCATGGCGGTTGGCGTTGAAATATCTAAGTTGAGCCGTATATTATATAAGCGCACGAGGGAGTTTGGTGAAGAACTTCAAATATCCTTCCAAGCCACTCCGGAACAAGGTTCCGAAGCCCCTGTTCAAGGCCAGTCGGCAAGAATTTGCCTCAGTTAACGTTGAATCCACGACTCAGCGTCACGGATGAAACCTAGCTACCCTTGACACTGGGTCTTATTCATAGCTTCCGCGCACACCAATTAAAGAGAATCAATCAAACAGACTAGGACGTCGGTACTGCGGAAACCGGCAGCCCTGCACCGGAGCAAGGGAAGATATAAGATTTGCTCGTTTTCCTGGGATAATTCACTGTTGCCTGAAAGTTTGAGTGATGAGGGGAATTAGGGTCGCCAAAACGTCGAAGTTGAACGGGAGATGGGATGTAATAGGGATGCTCCTATTTGTCTCGCAAGCGACGAGTCATGTGGGCGGGCGCATTGGTCGGTCTCAGTTAATCGGGTTCTCTGTCCGCGCCTTGGCTTCTTTCCCAATGCTCACTCCAGAACCGCTGCGACTCCTTCCTTGTTAGACGTCAGCGCCTTCGATTAGGTTCGAGGACGCTGTCATACCCGCGCTTGACGACGCTACCTGAAAGAGGCGCAGATTGGACGGAAACCTGCGGTCAAGCCGCTTGAGGAGCCTGTCGGAGGGATTGGAACGACGAGGTGCTATGCTGTGCTGAAATGGTAATGCACGGTTGGACAGGGGTATCGAAGGAGAGTGAACTCGAGTCGATTCTCCCAAGTCGCCCTGCGCACATGTATCACCTTGCCACGAATGCTAATCCTACGACCAGCTCTCCCATATTTCGAACCATTGCTGGCTCTCGCCTGCTTTCCTAGGTTTATTTTGCGGTGCCGATGTCCTTCCATCGTCGTCGTTTAGCGTTCAATCATCGGGTTCCTTGCGCATTTTCATATTGGCGGAATGTCGGGAACATTGCGCGAGCCGAATCATCGCATTTCCTAGTCGTCCGATATCTCCGGTCAATACACGACTTTCCCATGCACGTTCCTCGAGAACTGGCCTGTTCCGTCGGGGATTCTCGAGCTCGAGGCAAACAATGAGCATAGGCGTCATGGGCACATGATGCACGATGCCGTCAGTTGAAACATCTCCAAGATGAATCAACGCACCCGATAGGCTAGGATAGCATGGTCAATACAATGCAAACCTCCCGGTCTCCCTGGGACATGCCTCCACATCAGCCTCTTCAAATCTCAATCAATGGTGGCACGCACCGGACGCGTGTTTTCCTTACGGTCTCGGTGGTCTGTAACCGTGACGATTGTTCGACCACTTGCCCACTGGCACACATGCACAAAGCCACAGTGCACGTTATGCGTTTACATTAACGCACGCGTAACACCACAGTCACTGCTTTGCTGTTCCGCTACACCACAAGGGTTTCCTTTCGACTCTGACGACTCTCTCTATGCAATAGCAAGCGTCACCCCAGTCACCAATCATCGACGTCTTTCTTGTCTCCGTGCTCATCCATCAGTCCAATCTGCGTATCTAAGAGCGCTTAACTCACCCAGTCACTCCGTAATTCCGCTTCTTGTTTATAAATTACATATATACGGGCAGGTATATAACCATGAGCGAAGGGGAGTTCCCGTTGTCTCCGCCCCAACCGCCCTACACCCGTGCACAAGATCTTGACGCTTACGATCAATACACACATTCCGCCGCTTCTGGTCAACGCCCAGCACATCCCTCGCACTATAGTCGTCGTGTTCCCAGTATTGGTCAATCGACCACTGGTGGCGCTGCTCGTACGCGGGAAGCTTCCTGGGTTAGTCAGTTCCAACACGCTCAACCCAATCATTTCCACCCCAATCCTGTTCATCATCAACAGTACTCAAATGGACATGCCCACGCCCCGCCACCGCCGCCTGGGCCAATCAACATCCCACCACCTGCACCTATAGCGCGTGGACGCTCCGAACTAGGGACGATACCTCACGGTGCTCCGGCAACGGAATTCGGTGCAGATGAAGAGCTCATGGAGATTGATCCCTTGGATATTGCCAGAGGCACCAATTTGTACGGTACGCCGCTTGTGGCTCGGATGTCACCTCTTCGTCCTCATCATCAATCTGCTTCCGCCTCGACACCCGCTCTGCTGAATAATACCAATGCCAACTCCGCGACATACCCCCACCCAATGGAAGTTGAAGCCCCGAGGAGCTCAAAGAAAAGGAAGGGAGGGTTTGTGGGTGGGTTTTTCATGGGGTTGTTGAAAGGTCGTTCAAAGAGAGGTGGGAAGAAAGGAGCCTTGGGGAGGCAGAATACCTTGGATGGTGAAAGTGATTTGGACGGGGGAAGACCAGTCGAAGAAGGGGGTAGCGTGAATGGAGGAGGTTTATCATCGGGGATACCTGGTAGACCACCTCAATATTCCTCCCAACCACCAACACCCATTAACAACCACGTCCCAACGCACATCACCTATGCTACAACCACGGCGCCCACAAACGGTGGAGGCGAGTCCATATCCATGCCCATCCCTGAACTCCACGAGCCCGATTCTGCGAGGCATAGTCAAGCTTCTACGACTCCAACGACGACGCCTGGAATGGTGCGCAGACCTAGTCTGCGTGTTAGCGTGCATCCACCCTCGGAAGCACACTCATCGACCGTTTCGCGCCCGAGGACGGAAAGTGAGCGCCTTTCAAGGCATCCGAGTACGGTTCGACGGGATGTGGAGGTGGAGACCTACCCCACACGGCGGAGGACGCGTAGTGAGAGTGAAGCTGGGACTATCCACCGACCACCTCGACGGCGGGATACCCGTGCCACCGCTACTACTGAACGCACCGAAAGCTCTGGCGGACGAAGTCGTTCGGACAGAGGAGGACCAGGAGGAAGACATGAAGACGGAGAAGACGGCGTTTATCATCCAGCTATCCAACCAACGCACGACTACCGCAAGATGCCTCGCGCAGCTGATGCCGAATCCAACAAGAGTGGAGCTAACAAAGTCGCTCACTTCTTCAAAGATCTTGTACGGTTACCGTGGGTTCGACCGCATAGGATCACGGATGATTACCAGCCTCGAGGGAGAGTTGATTCGCGCGTTCATCGTGGGCGTCGTGGGCATGAGAAAGATGACAGGGTCATCGTTTTGGACAAGTCAGCGGATTGGAGGAAGCCTGCGAGGTGGTATTATAAGGTCTCCGAAGGGCATCACTCAGTGGATCTCCTTTCAGCTGGCGGACCCTCTGCGTCGGCTTCGAGTGGAGGATATACGGATAGTCGGTCTTCCCGGACGCAGACTCATAGTGGTGGTAGACGTAGCGACGCTTCGCCACGATCGACAGGATACGATAGGAGGAGGGTCGAGAGGAGGTACAGTGATGAGTATCGCCGGGATAGCGATAGAGTTAGGGAGAGGGATCACGATCGCGAACACGATGGAGGTAGAGATAGAGAGAGGAGAAGTCGTACACCACTCTACAGTTCACCTTCCCCTCGAAGCCATCAGAATAATCGTCTACTGAGTCCACCACCTCAGCCTACTAGCCCTCCTCAACGCCGGCAACAACAAGAACGAAACCACCATGATCAATCACCGCCAACACAACCACATCGTGCACATCGGAAACGTCATCACCACCAGCACCCTTCCCCACCTCCACCTGTTCCTCCTATGCCTCCTATGCACGGACTCTCCCCGAATCCCCAAGCCCAATTATATCCTTCACAACCTGTTGCGTTTTCAGCTCCCATCTACGCTCCGGCGCTGGTACCTTATGGTCCTCTCATGCTTTCCTCCTCATCTATACCACAACAGCTACAACAACAACTGCAGGAGATGCAGCAACAGATGCAACAGCCCATCATCGTCGCAAGATCGCATGATTCGCCTGGGCAGATACCCGTACCGAGCGTTGTTAACGTATTTGGAAATGGAGCTGGGGTTGGGAACGACGGTGGGAGGGGCAGCGGGAGCGGGAGCGGGAGTCAATTGTTACAGCAACAACAGCAGGGTCGAGGTCCAGGACAACCAGGACAAACGATGCACGGTCAAGGTCTCATGTCCCCTTTGTTGAGTCCGCATTTCGGCTGGATACAACCTGGTCCTGCAGGAACGGTTGCTGCTTTACCTGGATCTTCGACAATTCCCGGCGGGTTTGTCACTGGGGCCCAGCAGCCTCAGCAACAGACGAATGGTACATAACGAGTACACGTGAATGCACGAAAAATATGGAGCGCAGGGGGGTGCAGGCTTCGCTGGGATTTCCAGATATAAGTTATGGTGTATTTATCAATTATGTACGCCAGGACCTACAAGAAATATGGTGTATGCTGCATGTAGGTTACGCCGGATACAACTGAAAGAAATATAGTACTTCAACTCAATACCTGAGGACATACATGTCAGTACTAGTATCGGTAGTGCATGCAGTTCCCTGGGCAACTTGACCATCGTTCGAATTGAATCTAGCAAAACTTGAGCAAAACACAATACCTTCTCAGACATGATGCCATTGATCATGCGAAGAAGGTCGCGGTCTGTCTGCATCTCATGTTTCCATTGTCTCATATACACCAAGGAAGCTCCCGTCAACCGCTGCAATACAACAAAGATCACCTTGTATCGACAGAATGCATAATATCCGTGGGTTACATATTATTATTTTGTGCTTAAATCAGAGGAGTTCCTCTACCAGATTCGCATGTTCCTTGGATCGCGGCGTGACCGAACATTTGAACGGACGCCGCCTCCTGAAATACAGCCGGTCAGTTTTGACTTTGAGAGAAACTCAACTCCTACGATATATCGACGTACGTGGGGAATGATTAATGAAGGCTCGAACTCGGCATTAGGATCCATGTCTCGTCCATGTCTCATCTGTCTTCGTCTTTGCTCGTGGAGATGTCAGAGACTGCACGTCCGCGTCACGTCGAAACAATCTCAAGATCTCAAGGATCACCATCTAATGGAGTACATTGGCGTGCATCAGCTATTGTGACACCGATCCTTGTGCGAAGCAACGTGGCTGGGAAAGGAGATATAAGGTGAGTGAACAGTTCACCACCATCTCGGGGCGATGAAAGACAATTGTCCAGTGACAGTGAGGTCAGAACGAGGTTGCTCCTGCTTGGCTGACTTGGAAAACCGCCGACAGTGTCAGATAAAGCCCTTGGTTTGGAGAATAGTTCACGCCACGCCTCCGACGTCAAATGAGTTGATACGTTGATAATTTAGATTTCAATAGTGCTACAAGAGCCACTTGCGCGGCTCGTAAGATAACTTGCCTAGGCTTCAAGAATCCATACTACCCGGCTTGTTGATGAATTCTGAAGCTTCTTCCGACCGAGGCGTGATGAAACATTTGAACGGACTGAGGTGCCTATGGCAGAGGGAATTAGCTTCAAGTTCAACCCAGTTCGGAGTTCTGGTAAGGAGGACATACGTAACCACGAGCGATTTTAGTTCTGGGATGAAATCGCGACCAAATTTATCTTTTGCCATGGTGATATCGAAGACGGCAAGAGTAGACACAACAAAGATCCACACGGAGTCCCAAGCGAAATAGCGGCCAGGGCAGATTTTAACAAGCTCGACGTATCATCAAAATACCACGGAGGCATTGAGCGAACACACCTTCGACCGAATGCAAATGTCATCTCCACGATATTGATCAACTTTTTATCCAATTGACCACCCTTCAAGAACCGCTCCGGTGCAAACTTGTCTGGATGGATCAGGGAAGACAGTGGTGTCGACAGTGGTGTCTCGCATGATTGCCTTGGGATAGGCAATAAACGATCCAGCAAGGAAAATTAATCAGAATTGAAGTTGTACTCACCAGATATTACAGACGAGGGTGGTCCCTTTTGGAACTCGATATCCAGAGTAGACGTCATCCAACATTGTGAGATGGAAGAACCCTTGGTTATATTTTCTTAAGTCGGGGATGGCTAGTGCGAATACAAGAAGAATTACCTAGCGGAAGCGCCGGTTTCCATCTGGTCAGGGCTTTCGTCAGTAAACAATAGTGTAGGAAAAGAGCAACCAGATTGCACGAACCTCAGAAGTTCCCAAACCAGTGCTTGCGTATATGGACAGGATGAGATGTCATCGAAAGTAGGCAGACGGGTCCCCATGACATCGTCGATCTCTCTTCGTGCTTGCTTTCGAACATCGGGAAATTGCGACCGAAGAAGGTAATCAGAGGAGACCTTGTAGTATCAGCACCAGCTACGACGCAGGATATGGTTAGCGAAGAAATGGCGCGAAAGAGAAGGCCTGAGAGAAAGGTTAAATGTAAAGGTTAAATGCAGCATTGCAGCTGTGCCAGTGCATCTCAAGCCGAGTAAAGGTAAAGTTTACTTAGCTAGGTTTGCTTAGTTACTCGGGCATTCAGCAACACCTATGACCTTCCATTATGATTTGGCCATAGGCTCATCAGCCCTTCGGTACCCCGACTTCCTTGATCCCACCAGCATGTGGTTTGGCAGGAGGGGAGGGATCGTTGGATAATGCATACATAGCCCAGATATTGTAAATACCCGGTACAATTAAAGAAGATCTGCATCCCAAATCAACTTTTCAGCTTCCTTTGACCGAGGCTGGATGGTACACTTGAAGGGCTTTAACATCCTAAGGGCGGGTGTTCAACGTTCAATGAGGACTTGCTACAAATCATGATAGAAGCAAATGAGATGACGAACGTGACGAGCAAAGGCTCCGAATCCAACTCGGGGACAATATCGCAACCCAACTCATCCTTTGCCTTGGTGATATCAAACACAGTTAAAGTGGAAACCATCAAAATCCAGAGTGTCTCTCTGGCAAAGAACCGCCCGGGGCAAATCCTAATACATCTGTTGCTGATATGCCGTCAACTGTGGAGAGGTTTACTCACCGTCGACCAAACCCGAATCCTATTTCAACAATATCAATCAAAGGCATATCGAGTTTACCGTCTTTGATGAAGCGGTCTGGGATGAATTTATCTGGGTGTGGAAAGATAGTTTCGTCCCGAAAGATAGTCCTGTGCGAATGTAGCGTAAGCAAGCCAACCAAAATTGATGGGGAGGAGAGGGCGACGAACCAGACATTAGCGAAAATAGTGCTACCTTTAGGGAGAAGGTAACCGTTATACACATCTTCGGACATTAGGAGGTGGGAAATCCCTATGACAATTGTCAATAAACATGTCACCTTCATATGTGTATGAACGCACCGAGGGGGAGTACCGGCATCCACCTAGTCAGTCAGAAATCAGTACAAAAGTGCCTCGATGATAATACTGAGACGGAACCTCATGATTTCCCACAAGATCGCTTGCGTGTATGGGAGAGAGGAAAGATCGTCAAATGTTGGAAGGCGTGAGCCTATAACCACATCAAGTTCTTGTTGTGCCTTCTTCTGAACTTCAGGGTAAAGCGTCATTGCAGCAAAGAACGTGATCATTGGAGACGGTGTGGTGTCAATTCCAGCTAAAGGAGATTATTAGCTGGCTCGAAATCAAACGAATAATATACTAATTTGTACCAGAATATGCTACGGAAGCGACATCTTTTACAACTTTCTCAGAGTCCTGGTTGTCGAATGATGTCTCGTTTCGGGTGTAAGCGCGTAGTATCACACTTGGGCGTGCTTTACCCTCATCCTGATGAGGTGAGGTGGATTGGTAGAGAGAAAAAGCAGGGCCCAAACTCACAATAAGCTCGCGGACTTGTCTATAGGGCAGTTCAATCATGTCCATGGTTTCTGCATACGCGAGGTCTGCATAGCGACGGAAACCAGCGCCAGGAAACCAACGGGGTAGGTATTGCAAGATGGGAAGATTATCCACCATAAACGTCCCTGTGATTCCGGCACTGTCAAGATGGTGGATGGCTTTATCTGCACGAGCGATAGTGGGATCATCTTTTGGCTGTACATCGAGTCCGTAAGCAACTTCGATGATGGCTGAGCCTGGAGAACTGCGCAGCATCAACGGAAGTCAAACAGCTGAGGAGAGACATACTAGCGAGCGTGATGAGCGAACTCTTCAGGATTATTGAGGAGACTCTGTATGAACTGCCGTGCATACTTGAGTTGAGTGGGCCGGTGAAGGAAGGAGTTTGCCGGGTTGAATTCTTGCCAAAATAAGCGCCGGCGAGCCCTCCAAGGATTACCGTAGGGGATGAGGCCGAAATTCCAATCCCATCCCATGCTGCGTGTGCCAGTGCAAGGTAAGTGAGAAATCGGGGGTGTAAATTGGATCAAGACCAAGACCGTACAGTTTATTGAGCATGATGCTCACTGGCCTGCAGCGTAGACTTTTGCATCAGACTGAGGTGAAGGAGAGCAACGGATTGGCAGACCTGCTCGAGGAAAGGGCAGACCGACGGTTGAGAATCTCAGTCACACATTCAAGAGAGTTCAGTATTATTATTGATGTTCCCAAAACCTGGAGGTGGATGATATCCGAATCTGTACGGAAGAGGGTAAGCAGAGCAGATACGAAATTGCCGTGACGACTCAGCTATATTCCTTGGCCCATTCCGCATACCTGATCCATTGATATTTATTCGGTGCGTCCAGTAGGTTTCCGATGACGGGGAACCCTCTGGGGCCTGGCGGCAAAGGCAATCTGGAGTATCGATAACACCTGGTGCATCCAATCACCACCATAAAGATGACTACTAGAGTGAGAAGGAGCGGTACCAACATCGTGAGGTAATTGGGAGGTAACTAGAGTGTGTTTTGCCTCGCAGCATTATAACTGAGTGAGTGTTTAGTAAGGGAGGACAATAGGCTGAAAGAGAGCGCGGCGGCGAGGAGAGGCGTGAGATCAACCATGGCAATCGATAGGTCATCTTAATCATAGAAGCCCATGATTAATGAATTGGGGAAGGTGGATATGCTTTCTAAAATTACGGGATGAGATACGCAGCAACAGGTGACGCCGGTGACGCACTTACATAGTATGACAAATGGTCAGGGAAATAAATGGTTCGGCCATCGAGGCAAAACGCCGTTGTACACTTACACATTGGCTTCTGCCTTCAAGCAATCAGAATGAGGCAGCCAAAGTTCGGTGTCTCAAGGAAATGAGCTTAGAATATGTTATATGAACAATCTCTGCGAGGATTGGTTTCAGGATTGGTTTCAGGTTTACACCCAAATCAGCTCAATAGAGCGTTTCCCTGACGGTTTGTGCCCCGCTCAGAAGCCGCCAAGGCTCTGCGTGGAACTTCCTCGAATGGATAGTGAATTCACTGTGTGACTGGGGAACTCAGCACATATACTGTAAGCTGTAATTGTAGGTGAAATTGAATCTTTGAACGATATACATACCCCAACCCCGGATGCGTGAAGTTTGCACGAAGAACCCGAACGACGAATAGACAACGAACTACCTTTTCTTGGCCGATGAGGAATGTTTTCCCACGATTGCCCCATATAGGAGCCTCCCTATAAGAATCTCGTGTCGACTTTTGTTTTGCTCCCAAGAGTCACCCCATATATTGGGCTTAGCTCAGATCAGACAGCTTATGTCTGCTTACCCATTAAACGTCCACGACTGTTGTAAGGATTGAGAATGCGCACGCCTCTTGGGCCTTCTCATGAGCGATTCGTGAGTCTCGTCCAAGGAGGCTAATTCCTGTATCTAACCTTTCTAGATCACGCCTCCAAATTTTTATAGATAGCTTGAGCTGGAAGTACAGCATCCGGGAGCACCAACGATTTGTAGTGTAGCTCGCGCCAGGTATATTCCAGTCATGCTCGTCAACTTGCTCGCATGTTGACGCTGGCTCATGCACGCGAGTACGATGGCTGAGGAGAAAGGGAAGCGACGGTGACAGAAACCTGACAATCCGCTGTAAAGAGACTCATCGACATAAGTCAGGTAGTATCGGTCCACTAGACTGACCTTTTGGCTTTCTCGGGTGCTGTGCATTACTTCTCTGCAATTACTTCTGTCGATACCTACTCTTTAGGCTTTATCTCTACAACCTGAATCCCACTAAATTCATGACCGAAAGTAACTGTCTTGGCAGTATACTTACCGTGGGAATATTCTCGACGTAACTTTTAGTTTGTGCAAACCACCACCCTTCCTCCTCGTACCGCGTCCGCACTCATGCCCCATCCAACTATAACGCCTGACCGTCCACTCAGCAAGGCTCAGGCTAGGATATTACATAGGAAAAAGAATTGGTGTGACCCAGTGGATTTCCAAAGGTGGCGAGACGAAACCAATCAGCACGTATGGTGTTATTCACCCATCACCTTTCTATCACTCAACTGACGACACAGAACTAGGTATGTGATCTATGCATTGCACTAGGTCTCGAGCGCTGTGACTTTGCCATTTCCTCATGCAAACCCTGCGCTACCCGTCGCCGCCGATGCTCCGTCGCCGAAGCTTACCGTAAATCCCTTTTCATGAAATGGTGCGAAATCGATAGCAATACCTACGATCAATGGGAGAAGGAGTGGACTCCGGCGAGGATATCGACTCAGCGACAGAAGTTAAGTGAGAGGAAGGTCAAGGTCAAAGGAGGTTTGGTGGCGGTTGTGAAGCGGGGCGTTGATGGTGTGAAGGAGGATACACGGAAGGATGGGCAGACGACGGATTTGGAGGGGGATGGGCCCATGAATGCCGATGATGAGCGAGAGGTCGGACATGAAGGTTCCTGGGATTCGGTAGTGAGTGGACACACATTGCCAGGTGCAACACCGTCCGCGCAGCCAGCGCAAAGCACGCAAGCCACCGACGTAGTTGCACCTATTGACCTCCCCTCGACCTCCAAGCCCCTTCAAGATACGACCCTCACCGCGATCAAATATCCCCCACTGACGATAACCCTTCCAGCCCGGTCGCCTTCTTCAGTGAAGAAGCCAACCGCCATCAACTCTGCCGACCCTCCGAAGAAGCGTCGCAAAAAGAAGGGCTACGTTACTACTGACTCGAGTAATTCAGACGACTCGGATGCGGGGCCAGGGCTTAATGGGTCATATTGGTCCGTTAGCGCCTCCTCAGACAGTCGGAGACGTCCGAGAGCCCTACCTAATGTTACCTCTAGGGCAGATGGTCGACCGAATGGCAAGCCACCAGGAAGACGACCTGCAACTGGGAACGGGAAACCTGGCCGTAAATCACAGAGCAAGACACCAAAGACGGAGACGGAGACGAAGACGAAGACCATTCAGAGGGAGGTGAAGCCAGGTGTGCTTCCCTCAAGTGATCGTCTTTCAACACCACTGTCGAGCGAGAGCTCTGATCTGTCTGACTCGGACTCTGATTTCATCGACGCGGCAGCACGAATCCCTCCAACAGCTTTAACCCCAATCCCCACATCCAGCACGATGGAGCCTTCCGTTGGTAACCAGCACAAAGACAATCCACATACCACCGAAATTACATCTACTATTTTACCACCTAGGACGGATGTTTCGCACCCTAGAAGTATCACTGACAGTCCTCCTCTTCAATCGCTGCATCTAGAATACCCTGGTCGCTCTCACTCGCCGTCTCCGGTAATTTCTACTCACCCTGCGTCTAATACACCACACGACTCGACCCATCGACCCTCCACCCCTGATCTAGAAGGGGATGCACAGATGCAATCACCTTCAGGATCCCCTGGAAGGCCTCACATCGACAAAGCCGGATCCGCAGAGGTCGAAACCGCAGCCACAACTTCCAGCGATGTAGTGGTTGATACACGGCGAACATCAGAAGTTTCCCCATTGCATCGGAAATCAAGTGCACCCGTAACTGAAAAATCCCGTTCTCCTTCACCTCAACAGCTTCAGGCGACACAACTCGGAGCTACTCAAGAGAGGACCTCTCTTTCTGATTCCCACGCCAACCACACTCAAGTCTCTCCAGAGCCGTTGGTGGTGGCTTCCTCTAAGCATGATAGTCACGCAGCATCACCCTCCACGATGGCTTCCACGCTACCTGCCAGTATCGTAGACACCGTCACCCAGCTTCAGACTCTAATATCCGAACGGGATCGACTACTTTCCGAGAACGCTCAATTACAAACCGCTCAAGCCACCCTCACCACTTCCGTCGCAGATGGCGAAACTCGCACGCAGCATCTGGAGACAACAGTGCGAAATCTGAAGGATGAGATTGAGTATGCTAAGGACTTGGTTGAATGGGAGAAGAGGATTTCGAAGGAGGTGAAAGACGACAAAGAGAAGCTGGCGCAAGAGAAAGAAGTGCTTGAGGAGAAGGTGCTTGCGCTGTCGAATGAGTTGAAGGATGTGAAGAGGGAGGTTGAAGATCTTCGGAAGCGAGTACAGGAAGCCAGGTCTACGGCTGCAGAGAGAAGCACACCGAAATCATCTCACACCATTGGTCCTCACCACTCGGATAGCAGGGAGATACCCCCACAAGGTAGACATCTTATCCAAATTATACTAGTAACGCGCTAATTGTGTACTATTGCTAGGTGTGCCTCCGAGCACTCTCGGAAATCTCCTCCTTACGGAAATGGCTTCCTGGTCATCCATGTCAATGCTTCTCCAACAATCTCGTTCATTCACTTCTCGTTCTCTTTCCCGATTGGATGCTTTCGTCGCCTCTGCATCGTCGTCGGAAGCTGACCATGATGACCTGCCATCTGCTCGAACGTCTCTTTCAGACGGCAAACGTGCAGACATCGAGGACGAGATGTTCCGGATATGTAAAGATCGCGAAGCGTTTTTATTCAACGTGTCCGGATTATTTGCACCGATGTACCTGCCTTCAGTGGAAGGAAGCGTTACATCTCCCTCAGTTGACCTCCAGCGAGGCCCCAAGCAACGGGATGACGATGATGAAATTGAGGAAGCGCGTAAGGCGAGGGAAAGGATCAAGTTTTTGGAGGCACAGCTGGCCGAGAGTGAGGAGATTCGGTCGCAAGGGCTTGAAAAGGCTAACAAGAGGCAAGAGGAGCTGCGTCGACTGCATGCTATGCGCGTACTGAAAGGGAAGACATCGACTTTCGCTTCCCCTCTCAGTCGCTACGATGATGATTGGGAGGACGGAAGTATAAGTATATCTTCGCGCAGACCCCGCACTGACACTGCCGACGACCGAGCAAGAGGTTCCTGGCGCGGCACTTTGGGAAGTATGAGTGCCCAGCCTCATATCTCACAGGATTGGCGAATTCAAGACACCGCAGAGGAGGACACGATATTACCCCCTCGGAAACGCAGAGTTGGCCAGATAAACGGTGCTTTTGGGGCTTTGGATTCGGATGATGGTGCGTACTTGAAGCGGCGGCGTAGAGATTAATGGTACCGTTTTTGATATCATTATATGTTATGTATGCCTTACTACTTACTTATTGCGTTTATTATACTTTCTAGACTTGTTCTTATAATCACTCACCTGCCTTCACTTACTCGGCCAAGACGTGATAGCAAGGCTACGTTTGAACTGGTTATGTACTCCAAATATGTACTCGGTGCCATTGAGCGTCATTTCGGACCCGACCCGAGGATCGTCTGATCCTCGAGTGTTGAATCGGTCACTTGGATTGACATTTTCAGCTTCCACTCTCAGTCGGAGGAGACCGCCACGCACACCGACATTAAGCTCCACCAAGTCCGGTCCCATGTCAAGTCGGGTGCATTGCGTTACAGTAATCCTGGACCCAAGTTCGTCACGTTCGCCTAACGCGCGAATAATTCTGTACACCAGATTCAAACTTCAAGCTTCAAGCTTCATTAATCATTGATCAAGTGACTCACCTTTACGATATACGCACCCTTCGTGCGTCTCCACTTGTTCCGCACTGCATAGACCCAGTCCCCGTGATTACCTTGGACATGCGGGACCATATGGCAAGCTGAGCCACGATGCTGAACCTTCGTCTATCTTCCTCTTTTGATCATCAGAATTGCCACTTTCTCCCACCCGTGAGGAATCCCTCTCCCCATTAGACCTTGATTGTGATGCGTTTGTGCTTTTAGGACGGCTTCCCCAAAGGCCCCAATGCGGCACCCTCTCCGAGGGTTGTTCCCAGACTATCTCCCAGGTCGCCCCCACTCAGCTCTCGGAGCAATACCTCGCCGAGTATGACCACGGCTACCCTTGCTACTCTCTTTGTCATTTGTGTAGCTTTGACAACGATTCTCAAGCGTGCATTTCGCCTGCGCCTGCCATTACCACCAGGCCCAAGGAAGCTTCCCATCATAGGAAATTTTCTTACCGCCCCAACCGAATATCAGTGGATAAAATACGCTGAATGGGCCAAAGAATACAGTTGAGTTTTTGTGGGTCGTCCTGGGGCTTGGTCTCCTGTTGATCCTCTGCGCCTTTTTTAGACACAGACATCTTACACATTGAAGTTCTCGGGTCATCGTTATTAGTCTTGAGCTCGATCGAAAGTGCAAATGAACTCCTCAACCGTCGATCAGCACTCACTTGCAGCAGGCATGTACCATCGCGTACTCGTAGAATCATGGAATCTGAATAAGTCATTTCAGGCCAGTCGGCACGATGCTGTATAAGCTGTAGGATGGTATCTCTCATCCCTATGCATCTCTACTGATTCACTATCCGTAGCATGGGCTGGGATTGGAATTTAGCTCTGACTCCGTACGGCGAAAAATGGAGAGCTCGTAGGCGCGTGTTCTGGCAGGAGTTCAATCCTTCCCAGTCCTTCCATCACTATCCGGCCCAACTCAAGCACGCCAGGCGATTCATACAGAAATTATTGGATCTTCCTCATGAATTTCTCCACCACGCCCATTAGTAAGTCCCACCAATTTTCCCCTAATTTGGATACCTAAGCCTCCCATTCAAGCACACCAGCTTCGATCGTTCTAGAGGTCACATACGGGATAGAGATTGAAACAAAAAATGATCCCAACATCGTTCGCGCAGAGAAAGCAACTGTGCATTTCGACAACGCCATCATTCCTGGAGGGTTTCTGGTAGACGTTCTACCATTCCTTCAGTACATCCCTCGTTGGGTACCAGGTGCTGGTTTCCGTAGATACGCAGATGTGGCATACGCGGATACGATGGATATGGTTAATGCACCTTATGCAGAAGCCCGAAAGTTGCTCGTGAGTACTTAGCCTACCACGAGCTGTCTCCCCTTTCATAGTTTCCTTCGGTCAGGCTACAGGACAAGATGTCGCAAGTCTAGTATCGCACGCATTCACTAGGGATGAGAAGCTCCTTGAGAACAAGGCATATGAGCAAGTCATCAAGGACACCGCAGCCATGTCTTACGCTGGTACGCCTGTCTTTCTTTCGTAAATACGGTGTTGACTTATGAACTCCATAGCTGGAGCTGATACCACTCGAACACCACTGATAAGCTTGTTCGCCGCCATGGCTATGTTCCCTGAGGTACAGAGGGCAGCCCAGAAGGAGATTGATGATGAAATCGGGTCCCGTCTCCCTACGTTCGATGATATGTCATCTTGCCCATACACACAGGCGTTAGTATGGGAGCTCATGAGGTACCCTACACATCCTTTCCCTGTGTCTGCTTCCTTTTCCTGACTAATCGTCACTAGATGGACACCGGCGCTTCCCTTAGGTACCCTCTCATTGTTTCACAAGCCCTTCTCAATCTCAAGTCAATATATAGGGTTCTTCCATCTCACCATGTCGGACGATATTTACTGTGGCTACCATTTACCAAAGGGAAGCGCCGTTGTTTGCAATGTCTGGTGAGCACACATAGAGCATCAAAGTACAGAAATTCATCCAGGCTCAGGGCGATCATGCGAGACGAGAATATCTTCCCCGAACCAGACCAATTTATGCCAGAGCGATTCTTGAAGGACGGAAAACTAAACAAATACTTAACCCATGTGGTTGAGATGTCATTTGGCTTTGGTCGAAGGTGTACTATTCTCCTTACCCAGCTTCCAACAGTTTGCTGATGCGATTGAGACCTTTAGGATCTGTCCGGGTCGATACTTCGCGTGGGACTCGGTTTGGATTCTAGCTGTGTCCACTCTTGCCGTATTCAATATTTCCATGGCAAAAGATGATTTAGGCTGCGATATTGTTCCTGACTTAAAAATGGAACCTTTGCTTATCACGTATGCTTCTCACTCCTCTCCCCACACTGTGCATCAGTTTCTTAACATAAACCCCTCTCGTAGCAAGCTGTGCCCGTTTAGATGCTCAATCACGCCAAGATCGACGGAAGCTATGAGGTTAATTCGCGAGATAGACCCCATTTGAAGCCGGGAATCACTCTATGTATACCTCTCGCGGCCGTTATAAAACAAGCTCGATTGGCCCCGGATGACCAGACGTCGAGTTTAGATTGTCTGAAGCAGGTCAACATTGTTCTGGTAGTTAGAATTACCCATTTTGAGGTTCGGGCTTTCTTGCACGTTCATTTTCTTGCTCAATCCTTTTGAACACTTGAACGACCGGCTTGGTCGCCCTTCCAGCGTGTCATACGACTTGTTCATTTTGCTTGGACTCGTTTTGTTCGTCTCTATCGGCGGCGAAGACAACAGTGACAGGTGTTGATCTTATGCTACGGAATAATTCTTGGCGAGTGTGTATACAATCCACCAATGCATCAAGCCCAGAGGTTCCAATCGGTTGCCGTTCCATCCTCGACATAATTTGGTTACGCCTAACCAAATTTCAGCCCCTATGACGAAAGGGCGACCATTAGTTTCCTCTACACCTTCTTTTCGAGCCGTTCACTGTTCACACACACTTCTCATCTTTGAACCATCACCTCACCGTATCGTATCGAATTGGAAAGCAGTATGCATTCCCACTCAATCATCACCTCAAGACTCGCTGACCTTCCATAGGTATACCAGTTCCTAACGAAGTATTGCAACACATCCTCCTCAAACACCGTGACGGACGGCAGGCTCTTCATCCCCTCTTATTTGTATCTCGACAATTCAACCATGAAGTTATACCACTCATCTACGAGATAATAACTATCATGGAGTTTGGTCCTCGGTTCAACCCACGTCTCACTAAGCCCGCCTCACAACCCTCCGAGAAAACCTCAGGAAGGATGAGAGCCGAGGTTCCCATACGAAGACACTAATTCTCATGACTAGCGACGGCTGTTACTTCAATGACCAACCAAGTGTAGACCATCTTTCTGATATCCTCTCTTGCTTCGTCAACTTGAAATACCTCGTAGCCGCTGTCCCGATCAACTTGCGCAGGATATTCAAATCCATCCCCCATTCCACGTTGACACATTTCGTGATGGTTGGAATATAGGACGAAGAAATCACTCTAGAGTTACTAATTCGCAAACCCTTACTTACTTTCATCGACCTTCAGCCGCAACCTGAGTTCAGCCTTGTACTCCCCTCGGATGCCCTCCCCAAACTCCGAGCATTCGTTGGCGATGCACGCGCGTGGGATAGCATTGCATGTAGACGGCATGTGCAACATTTCGACGCACCCAGTTTTTATGCTGATCAAATAACCAACCCGAGGTCGACACTCGAAAACGTGAAAACCCTGAGCCTTCAATGCGACTACCTGCAGTCTTTCGCCTTCATCGCACCGTATCTTAAAGCGCTTGCGCTCTTGAGCGTTGATTGTGTACGTTGACTTCGTTCATATTGCCTCAGTGCTCCATGTCCTCATCGAAGTCCATTGTAGCACACCCTTCTTGCAGAACACTTTAAAGCCCTCCCATCCAAAGTGCTTCGGTACATTCGCCTATACCATCATTCGCCAATTGTGTCGTCGGTGGCGTACGTTGCAACCTTATTCGACGCTATCCCCTCTCTGGAATACGTCGATTTCTGCGGAGAGCCACCGCTTGCAAGCAAGACCGCACAACGCTACGTTAGACGACAGGGGGAAGGCACCCCTCGACTAGAGCACAGCGGTCAAGGTCCCGTTGGCGGAATATTGGAAGTCTTGGTGGGAAAATGTTGAGTTGAACTCGGAGCTCTGAACCAATCGAGGTGAGAGGATTGACTCCGAAAGTGCAAATTTTTGCACGCTGTATATTCTATTTGGCCCCGGGACGCCGCCCGTCAAACGGCGAGTACAGATGCTATCAAGATGCTATACAAGGCATCCTATTGATTTTTCACCTTTCCTTATGTATGTATTGTGAAATTACCGCTACCCTTTGGCTACCCTCGTTCCAAAATCTGTGCCATAGGTTTGCGCTCACCTCCGACCCGGATCCAATACTCTCATCCCATATCAAAGAAGCCACCTCATGCGCCCATGACAAATATAATGCCGCATGGTCGATCTTTGTAGCCGATCTCCTTGTGTAGCTGATATACAATGGTTAGAGCGCTCTAGCTCGGCTAAAACCTTGCTTCTTCCTTTGATCGGCCTTTATCACATCCCATTCCCGGATGAAAGCAACGAACCTCGTTTTCGCACTTCTCAACTCACGCATGCCCCCACCTTGACCTTCAACGTCTTTAACTTTCGACTTCAACGAGGGAACTCAATGTCCAACGACTCGGCCCCAATCGTCGTCGCCCCTCTCCTCTATGGTGAGGTACCAGACTCCTTCTATCGATAGGTCTTAACCCGTCCCATCCAGGCCTAATAGTTTCATGCCCGTAGGTCCTTGATTGGTGCCACAGCCTCACCTGAGCTTTGACGTGAACATAGGCTATTTGGCACTTCGGCTGCGCAAGCATGTTACTACTACCTCAACTACCCATCAGATTCGATTCGTTTTAAGATATTCGTGTGTTCTTTTCGATACGTTGCTTAAGACAAGTCCTAATAGCTCTATGTAGATCGCTATTTTGATGTGAGTCCTACTAGGTGGCTGCTTACACAAGTGCTCACTTCACCCTGTGCAGGGTGCTGGAGTTCGTCCATACAATCCTCATCGCCTATGCAAGCAACGTGTGGTATCTTCGTGATCATTTAGTCTTCGTACTGCCAAAGTAAGTTTACTTCCCAATGAAATCTCAGTCCCTCGCTAATATACCGGGCACCTTCCCTCCTCTTAGCGCGCTATTGGTACGTGACGCAATTGCTTGGTCTTTGCCGTTGGGATTTTGATGGGAAGCTCACCCCAGGCCAGCGGGTATATCGCGGTAAGCATCGATCACCATGATCGCATCTGATCTTACTGGTCCCTCTGATAGTACGTTGTCATCAGTCTGGTGCAATCGTTAGTTTTCTATTGTTGGATAACTATCCAACCTTTGACCGCTCATTGATTATCCACAGGGCGTATGCCTGGCGGGTTTACCAAAGTAGGTCACATTTCGCCTTCTCGTCCGATACACCCCATGATATCCTCCTTATAGTTAGCGATGGGAATAAGTGGCTCGTCTCAATTCTGGTATGTTTTCTAAGGGTGTCCTCATCCCTATTCCTGATTCCACATACAGATATTTACCTCGTTTGCTCAACTCGGTGCGGATCCTTCGTCACCATCGGCTACGTAGGTTCTTACCGCTCAAATCCATCCATGTAGTGGCTGGGTGTGGGATGAATACCAACCTGTAAGTGATCATGGAACCTAATTAATACCATGACTCTCGTATTGACCACGCTGTAGTGCCCTAAACGAAGGTATCCTTTCGATACACCACGAAGCGAGTGAGGTAGGCTCCCTCGCCATTTCGACTATCCGAATCTGATTCATGTAGATTTTTGGTGGACTACAACTCGCATCAAGTCTGGTTTGCGATTTCTTGATCACGTCCTCACTCGTATACTACCTGCGCATTAACCGAGGTGTATTCAGAGAGCACGTATCATCCCTCTATCCATACACTCTTCGCTAACGGTTCCTTCCGATAGGACGCAGAATCTAGTCGATCGACTAATCATATATTCCATCAACATTGGCCTGGTCACCAGGTATGAGTTACCTACCGGATGTATCGACGTTTAGCGACGTTGCCTCTTCTAGTGTGATCTCTCTGGTTGCTCTCGCAACAGTGCGTAACATCATCGTCTCATCATCTCCTCCTTTTATACTCTAATCGTCTCCCCAGTGGTTCGCAATGCCGGACAATTTCATATTCACAACTTTCCATATATTGATTGGCAAAGGTCTGTCCACGATGCCCTATCGTGAAACGGATCGCTAATCACTTATCACCCTTCCCCATCAGTCTACGTGAACTCCTGGCTGGTCACGTATGTCCTTCTCACTCCTTCCCACCTTGTCAGCTGAGACCAAGTATCCTCATTTAGCTTAAATTCGCGAGCGGCGATGGGGAGAAGTACGCGTGGTGGTGGATATGAAGTTGCTGGACGCAGTAGTGACTCCACGGCTGGTAAGCATCTTGTTGGATTGATCCCCTTCCACATCGCCCTCCCTCTTCTCAGTGCCTTTTTCCACTCCAGACACCACTCGGGCGTCCGACGTCCTACGCCTAAGTACCTTCAAAGCCTCCGATTCGCAGGAGCTGTAGCGGATTTTGGTCGAATTTATGCCTATACTCTTACATATATCCTACGACTGGGTGCAAGCTGATGGATAGTACAAGCTATCGTGAAGCTACGACAAGGTGGGAACACTCCAGTCCACCCACTGCGCCTGGTCAAAGTTAAAGGTTCCATCTGTACGGAAGACATCCGTATTCCCCGAACCATTCAACAAGAACTTGTTGATGAAAGCTGTTAGTTCCGCTTGTTGGCCTGATGGGAATTGACAATGATCGTGACCCCCGATCTGGGAGTACCCCATGTTCGCTGTAGCGCCAAGCGCCTGGTAAATCAACTTCGCAGCGCGCTGACAGCCATATGTGCTCAGGTTGCCAAGCCACTCCATACTGGTATTCTCAATGACATATAATCCGCGTGGAGCGACAAGACCAGAGAGGGAATGGTGGTCAAAAGGAAGGTTGGAGACCTGGTTCACGAAGGGATTAAAATTTTGAGAGAACCAGACGTTCTCGGTGATGATTTGTGAAGCGGTTTGGACGTTTTGGCCGGAGCTTTTCTGTGAGTCGGATAGGCGCCAACAAGCTGATCCACCGGACCCTGATTCTTGCGGAATGGTGAGAGCGATGCGCTCGTCGAAGGCACCGGCGACGATAGCGCCTTTACCATTCCTCGAGCACCCGGTCACTCCGATGCGCATAGGGTCTATATTCGTTGATGGGGTGATTTCGATGGCGTCAATGATTCTCTGAACTCCCCAAGCCCACGCCATCAACGCCCCAGCCGAGTGACTCGAACCATAAAGAGTATAGAACTTCCCTGAGCCACGAGAGCCGCTGTTCTGTTGAGCGGCAATATCATCGTTGTTGAAGATGATGGTAGCAACATTGGGAGGGACGGGAATACTTGCGGCTCCATATGCGATGATTGCAGGGAAAGGGCCGTTACCAGATGGTTGGGATATGGTAACCTGGAAGGAGATCGACTGGCCTCGGTCAGAGACATTGATGGTTAGGCGGCCGCCGGAATACGACGCGGTAACAGACTGTGGCTTGGGTGGCAACGCTCCGAGTTCGTAGCGCTGAAGGAGCTCAGACAGCTCGTTGCGACGGCATTCCCATTCAGCCCTCGTAGTTATACGACTGCCGCCAGCAATTGGTTGGAATGGGTCTGGTAAGCGAGTATTAGAGAAGCTGATGGAACCTGGGACGGCGGGGCAGGTTCCTCCAGATGGGCTCGGAGATGGGGGGGATCCCGAGCTCGAGATCGAGATCGTAACACTGCTTGTTGACGGTACCTGGGTTGTTGGAGTCGGTCTACGTGCTCATAGATTAGCTATGGCTAGTGGAGGGTGGTTTGGCTGATCCGTGCTCACGTGGGACTGCCTTCTCCTCGTAGGCATTGAAAGTACCAATCGTTGATATGAACGCAGCTCAGACCAGAATCACAAATTCCTATCGCGCACGTCAGGGTTTATGCGAAACACACTAAGAATGGAACGCACCACTGCCTGTCCAGCCGATACCCTAAGAAGAAGGGATTAGGGCGACAAGTAGTCATGAATTCCGATACGTACTCCGCACTGAGCCCACCTATAGACACGTTATCAGTAACAATAATGAGAAGAAGTCCCTGGTACGTACTCAGGAATAGCATTGACACTAGTGATCACAATCGTAGATGCGACAAAAAGAATGAAGGAAATCATTCCGAAAGGCGTATCGGAGGAATACTAATACCTGAGGTTCTTTCGCGAACGGAGTCCATCTTATATAGGTGATCGATACGGGGAACCAATGCCTTGATATTGACATTGTAACGGAATATCGTAGGCGTTATTGAACTGCCAAGAGGGGTCAGCCTGGATGTAGGAGATGGGACCGTGGTCTCCAGGTCTGTAGTCTCCCCGTAGTGAGGCTGAGGAATGAGTAAAACCTATGCACTGGGTGACACCCGAAGTCGACGCGCTAAAAAGCCGAACAAAGTCATGTAAGTCAGCGCATACACTATTGGGATGAATTTCCCTACCGCCAAGATGAAGTTGATGCTCCTCTAACGTTCGTACTTTCCATTGAAAGTCGTGTTCTAGTCTTGGCGAAAGGAGTCAGCTGCCATCGTGTCACCCACGGGGTTTACCGTGTCGATGCGCGCCTGCTTGGATATTTGAGCCAGAGACATGTTGTGGATCTTGTGAGGCCACTGCCGGTAGTGATCAAACAGCCATTTATCCATGGAGCAATACTGTAAAGTGAAGTTCGGTGCGAAATTGATAGGTCCGCAGCGAATAAGGCGACCGCACTCTAGAAAACGTGTAGCCGCCAACTAGTGACCTTTCCTCTTCCGAAGCCTGAAGGGGAAGATATTTGGGTAGCTAGAATTCGAATTGTGAAAGCCCACCTCAAGCGTGAAGAAGAGGCCCGACGCCCGCAGTGAAGCAGGAGGGTTGAGCCAAATTCCTGCATCGGAATAAATAGACGCCGATGGGGCGCTCGCCGCACGCCCTTCAACGCGCCTTTGCTGTATTTTCCTCTCCATCACCTCAAGGCCCGACGGCCATTGTCGTTTGACCTCCTGATGTCTGAATCCTCCTTCTTCTCGTCGATATTCTGCTGCTGCAGGCAACGTAGCACATCACCTGTTAGTTCCAACTAGTCATTTCGTGTTTTTAAACCACCAACTGACGGAGAATGCTACTGCGTCCTTGCAGGATACATCGGATGAGAACTCCAGGCTCTTGCCGCCTGTTGATGAATTGCCAATGTGAGTGACATCTACTGGGATAAAGTGCCACCTTCAGAACAGTAGTTCCTTTGAAGAATCGACCCAAATGTCACGATTGTCGATCAACAACACCTACGAGATAAATGGACTTCAATCGTGCGCGCGAAGGAGGGGTGCGTATATCGCATGTTGATTCTCTCTCTCTGAGACGATCTTTATGACTTGTTGATTAGGAAAATGGTGAATGTAAATTCTATCCTCCCGTTCAACCTACACAACCAAACCCTTCCTCAACACACGTACAGCGCGTCAGCTTCGCGCTCTCGGTCTCTTTCGACGGATCGCAATTCCTCGCGATACGCATCTGTCTCTCGAAATCCCTACGCCTCGACGTCGCGAACAGGCGGCATGTTGGCGCCTTCTCCACTTCATCGAACAACGGAGTTGCCAGGGACGCATCCTAGACACGCGTCTTCGAGCAGTAATCTGCGTGGCGAGGCGAATGGAGAGCGAGATGACGGTACGGGGATGGAGAGGCATGTGAGGAGTCCACTCTTGGGTTTGAGGCTGGTACATCCTAGCGGGGAGCCTGTCAGTCCAGGCGCAAGGTTGGGGGAGGCTGTTCGGGGTAGGTCGGGGTGGAGTCCTGAAGGTACCCAAGGAGAGAGGTCAGAAGCTGAGGATGAGGATGAGATGACGCCTCGGCCACCCGGGATTATTACTAGGGCGAGTACACTTTTTCATTCACAATTTCAGGAGGGCTTACCCGACCTACTAGCCACAGGATATCAAATTAAACCTTAGCGACGTCAGCGACATCGCTGTAAGCTGGGGGGACTGAATGGTTGACCTTTGCTTTGTATCCGTTCACCTCTTTGTGTTCCTTCTTGTATCACGCTATGTCTAATTAAATCTAATCTGGTGTTTGTTCGAACTAACGCCCTACGTTTGTCTTGCTCGTCTTCATAATTTAGTGGCCATAATTAAGTCCTGAAGGCCTGACTCCTCAAGCGCAGAATTGTTGCGACCTCTTCTAAGTGATGATGCGTTCCCCACCGGGCGAACCCGTCGGACACCCCAATTGAGTGCTATTCGACGGACTTGATGGCTTTCCGCTGTCGAGGGGACTCTTGGGACAACCTTAGCATGCTGACACTCTCAACGTAATACGACTCTGTGAGTATTACAGTGAAGTCACTCGTGCCCAATCTCAGCTTGAATATTCGCATGTAGAGTTCACAAACCATGCACTGACAATATCCGGATAGCTCCTATTATCAACCACGTGAACAGCCAGGAACACCCCCTATCACAAACCCTTAAACACACCGCACCACAATTCTTCACCACCAACCTTTCTAAACCTACTCAGTCTACTCATAAAGCACCCAAGATATCGAATGATCTCAACAAAAACTCGGCACATTTAGCGGTGACTGATACGATGCGGAAATATGTTACAGTGATTAGGAAAGCAGATGTTCGTGTTGCACTCTTAATTTGTTGGGTTGGCTCATACCTCGATGTAATCCGCCATATAGCTTGGATATTCGGTCGAAAGCTCTCCCCTAGCAGAACGTTTAGCCAAAGCAGAGGAGCTAACTAACCAAACGTTGAAAGTAGATACTCTCGGTAGGCCTTGGAGGTTGAACTTTTCTCGATAGGAGACTTGATTAACCTTCGTTAGACTCCCTCAACTCCCTAGCTACAGTAGGAGATCTCATTCAGATCGCCGCTGCAGAGGCCCAATTCTACGCAGTACAATTCGAGCAACTCAAAGCCGACCCTTTGTTCTTCCACGAGCAGATAGAACATGCTGCGCGTAACCGTGTCGAAACTCTTCCTGATTCAAATGGCCTAGCTCCTACCGCCGAAGAGCTTCTCGCTATTCCTCGATTCGTTGGGCAGCTCTGTCGTTATACCATTCACAATCTTATCGTCCACTGGGGGATTTGGAATCTCATTAGCAAGTGTCTTTCACAGATCCAGGACCTCGAAGGACGCGAAGGAGACTTAGGTGCTTTCCTAGAAAGGGAACAGCTTACGAGTCATGTCAAGTACCTGATCGAGGATGAAATTCGGCGGCTTGAGAAGAGAGTGAGAAATGGGATTTGCATTCATACAGTTGCTCGCACTATCTGGATTCGCGACGAGGCAAGTAACATCCTTTGTGTATACGCACCATCACAACCTTCTCTCAGAATTACCCTGATTTCGCAGGGGCGCGCATAGCTGGTAACCCCGACAAAGACGACGAATTTAACGCCCTCTTGTATCAGGATTCTCTAGACGGCGCGTTTGTCCGATTCGCGGCTCGAGACGTAGCGCAAGATGACCTGGGGTGGACCCCCCACCAATCTCGTGTCGATCTATTCCGCTATCTGGACAAAGATCCGCTGAAGTGGCAAGCATTAGATCCATATCTTGGCGAACAACTAACCCTACTTCGGCGCTTGACGGTACCAGCTTCCCAAGCTTTACGGAGTACTGTTCCGTGACACTTCTAATTTTCTAGGACTTCGAGAATATGCTTCAGTTTCCAGATTCCGCTACGACGCCCGGTAATCAAATCAAGAACTTGGCCGACTCCTTGCTCACGTCTGAAGCAATCTTTAAGCACATCACTCTCGAGAAGCATATTAAGAAGATAGAATCGCTCGAACGAGCTACCATCACGAGGAAGATCTGGAGGGACATTAATCATTTTTTTACCAAAGAGCTTGGATCAGGACCCGAATATGTACATTTCGTCCGTTCATCCTCCCTCTGCCCATGGCTGAATAGATGCTTTTCTGTTAGCTCACCGAATTCGAGCAAGCCGCCCCAGAATGGAATATGCCACTACCCATATCAACAGCTGGGGCACACATTGACCGCCGTCCATCCCCACCTCCCGCGAAAATTAAACCCTATTGGGATGGCGCGGCAGCGTTGCGAAGTCCCGATACTCAGTCTGATCCTACCCCCATGCGGGTTGGTCCTAAAGTGAAAAGTCGACCTCAAGAACGAGAGACGCAAGTTGAAGGTGGCTCTTTAGGTCAAGATCCCAACGGCGACCGTGATTTGCCTGAGCGCTTTAGTGCCACCATATCTCTCGGTGACGAATCCCAATCAAATACCAACGCCAGCCTACGTCAACCGACCCAAGCCGAACTTCCTGTATTCTTTCTGAGCAAGACTTCCTTCGAGGTGTTCGAGCGAATATTCTCACCTGGTGAAAGGGGTCAACTTAGTTTTTCCGAATTCGGATATGTAAGTCCCCGAATCATTATATGGCACGCAACCCATTTACCACATATCTTCCCCCCACGTAAGGCTATGGTAGAGATCGGTTTTACCTTTGACGGCCGCGGTGACGGGTCCAGAACGGGTTTTCACCCACCTCGTAGGTGGATATCCCTCCGTTCTTTAACCTTGGACTAATATTTTCCAGCTCTCCGCTCTAGAAAACCTTTCTATTGTCACACGTAAGTCCCTTTTCCAATTACATCTCGGCTCGATAAAGAGCGCTTTCAAAGCCCACACGGCAACCGAACCACGCTTGATCCTACGCGGCTTCATGTATACAAGAGCAACTTGAACAGATCTTATGGTTGGACCATGGAGTGGTTTGCTTTGAAATCAGACAATTCTGCCTCTTAAGACCTACCTTACTCCAATCCACTACGTCCTTGTACGACAACACAACCACGATACCCGATTAGAGTATCTTCAAATAACGTTTACTGTATGCAATTTTCCTATATGTACATACTGGTTCTCTTTTGTGTTAAGTGTAAAATTTCCGAGAGATTTGAGACTGATATTTCAGAATTCCCTTGCAACGACCATCATTACCCAACTGCCTTCTTTGTCCCCTATCCTACTCAGCCTTTGGTTATTCGAGTATAATCCGTCGGTTTGCCCATTTCCAATATTTGCACGCATCAACAATACATCGTCTTCCTTCTCCTCGCTCGCTCCCGGACACACGCAGGGAAAGTGGTGCGTAACTCCCTGTGTACCTCGTATCCCAAGCTACATCGGATCATACCATACCTCACTCTTCTCACGCACATTGGTTTTTCTCTGGTCTGAGCCTCCAAACTTCTTCCCTTGCTCTGCCAGCGCTCAGGAATCAGAACTGGGGGTCTTTGATGAACCGGTACCCAACCGACAAGCGAATTTTTCCTCTTGATGGATAAGTTGATCGGTGGTTAAGCGTCATGTTGACCATCTTTCCTGCTGGGATCATGAGTCGAGATCTGTCACCTTCGGATCGTTCCCCGATGGGAAGGTAAGAACCGAACTTAAATCTTCTGCTTGAGACCTGGCAACTACGAGCAACTCTTCTGCACCGTCGTGTGATACCGGGACTCACAGTCTGGTCAACTCGTCCTCAACCTCAACATCCAGTCAACCATTTGCTACGGGAAATACCTCGTAACATGCAATGATCTTGGGTCTCTCAACACTCATCACCGCAGATGCCTTTACCCAGATGCACCTTATAATCTCACATTTCGTCATCTTTCTTGACTCTATATGTGAGTGTTGGCTCTACCAACACTCTTTCTCCCTTTGAGCTTCTCACCTCCTCGTTTTAGGAAATGAAGACGCCACAGTCGACTCGGACGAGGATCTTCATAATGTTCAGGTACACCCGTTTTCAACTGAATCTAGCAAAACCAGCCGTCATTCGATTTTAACCTTCACTGCAACAATTCATGTTTCTCAGAGGCTAGTAGCGTATTTCCCGTTTCGCTTGGCTTCAATGGGTATCCACACTCACGGACTTCGCTCCATGGTGACAAGCGTAGTATATGGTAAATTACCGGAGTGCGTCGGTGGGAGGTGTTATGATTGCTGGTCTCTCCAACACTCTTCTTGAGCTCAATCTTTCGTGGCCAGAGCCGCTCTCCGGTGCTCCTTACGACCACCCTATCGCCCTTGGAAGCAACACATCTGTTTATCAATATTCGACAGAACCTATGTTGATATTTCCAAACACTAGAATCGCTGCGTATAAAGGGATGGACACGCGCTACTGTGAGTATCATCATCAACTCAGACATTGTCCCGAATTGATTCTCTCATACCATGAAACTCCTATTCATCTCCATTATCATCGCTCTCTTCGCCTCTCTCACCGTCGCACAAGTTAACAGTCGACAGTATGAAGTCGAGTATCAACCCCTAGGTGAGACAGGGAACCGGAGAAGTCCGATGCCGAAACTTTGATCGGTCCTTGTTCCTTTACCATGACCAATTCCCCATCGCAGTTCGTATCACACTCTGGAGTTCTCTAGGTTCGCACTGAAAGAGTATTATACAGGACGCCCATGCGCAAGCTAAAATCGACATCTTTAAAATGACTGTCCTGAAGCAACAAAACACATTTGTCTACGCGAGGAGGACATATCCAGCGACACTCTCATCCGCATACCCAAGGTGGGCAACCGCATTATTCTTCTCCTGCAAGTTGGTCGTGTAGAAGTGGTCGCTACCACTTCCGCTATACGTCCTGTAGAGCGGGACAGAGCCGCAAATCCGGGACGGGAACACCCATCCAGCAACTCCCTCCCTCACATAGCCGAGACCCTTCGCATTCTCTGCTTCCTGGTTGTTCGTGGTGTAGAAGTGGTCTCCGGCGCTGACAGACCAGAGACGGTACAAAGGGACTGTCTGTGAGACCTTTGAAGGGAAGATATTGCCAGCGGCGCCCTCGCGTGTATATCCGAGTGTGTTGGCTGCGTTGTTCCACTCTGCGCCGTTGGTGGTGTAGAAGTGGTCTGTGTTGGAGGGATTCCATGCACGGTATAGTGCGGTTGAATCACTGGCACGAGGGCACCTGGGAGGGCGCAGAGGAGAGGCGGAAAGCTGTGGAATCGAGGCATGTATTAGTTGGTTTTTCATATCTTAGGAAAGCTGATTTTGTGAAGCTTACATCGGCATCAGCGCGCTCGTCGTTGGCGGCTGGCAAAGCGATTGCCTGAGCGGCGAGGATGGCGGAGACGAGGATTGTGAAAGAGAACATCATCTGGAATGATTGACGTCGAGTAGCTGATGAAGTGTTGGCGTAGAAGAGCACTGATGCGCAGGTCTGAGGATACTCCTTCGTCAAGAGTCTCTCCTTTATGCCTCTTCATCCTGGCAGTGGCTGGCGCATGTCAGCCTCGCCCTTATCGAAGGCGAGATACTACCCTCGCGCATCCACAATGCTGACTGGGCATACCTTGCTGTTTTGCACTGACTTTCTGCGAAAAAAAGGCAACCTCGTATGGATCCGCTAGCGATCGCGTTGTCGCATGAATACAATTCCTTGACGTTTAACGTCAACCACGAAGTAAGCAGCGACGATCATTATGCTTTAACCCAGATGGACAGAACCTGCCGACGTTCCCTGACTTCTTTCACTTACCTCTAACTTAACATGCTATTATCGTGTTTAGCGCACGCAGCACTATGTCCTACCTTGCCGCTTGCCACTAGATAAAGATATAGGGACGTCTACGTCCACGCATTCACTCTATCACAGGCCGTCGATCCTGCGCCCATTTCCTAGAGGCTCTCACAGCTCATGTTTGGCGGGGTACTGACTCATGCGCAAAGGACTTGAGAAGTTGAAGGCTAAATCCACTTTGATATATTACTGCAAATGCTGTGATGCAGAGGCTAGACGATTCGCCGCCCCTCCGGCTTTCAGAGGCCGTACCCCACTCATCATGATTCATCAAGGATCACACCCCCCGATGGTCCTCCCCGTGTGTCAAGACGATGTCGCCACTTTTTGTTCCCTCGATGGGTCAAAGAGGCCGTCTTCGCTTAGAGGGTGGTCACGAATCTGGGGGATACAACGCAACTCGGGCCGAGTAATACTTGCATCAGTATCTGTTAAGTAGGTGGGGTTACCGACGGACGCGAAGTTGATGCCTTGCATGCGCAGGTGTTGTTTGAACTTCGGGTTAACATCGTTGAACCTTCTACTTATGCCGAAGTGCTACTCCAGCTGTTGGCTGAGTAGAATTCAGGCTTCCCGCGCCTTGTGGGTCGACTATTACAAAGTTCCTCCGCTGAAGTCGGATCAACGTTTGGGCTATCTTCGATGCTGTATGTAGTAGGTGCGAAGTTGGCGCTACAATGCGTGCGTAGTCATGCGGCGTTGATATCAATCACTAATCACTATCGCGCTGCCTTGTAATTGTGTGTTATCGCGTCTATGGTGTTTTTGTACTCAGGTATCAAATATGTATAGTACCTGGATCTGGGACCCTGCAATCGAGGTTCTGGACATATTTGATGGGGTTTGTACGCCAGCACCTTGTTGGGACTCTACGAAGACAAGCAACGTTTAGGCTTTGGCACAGGTTACTATCGATGCTGTGTTGAGCACTTACCAGTCGCAGTCGGTAGCGAGGACAGAAGCCAAATGGGGCCAAGACCGCAAGAGATAACGTCCATAACAAGTGCTTGGCGGATGGGCGGCAAAGACCTTAGGCTTGGCACCTAGAATATACGAGTCCGGGAAGAGCTCGCCGTGTATTTTATTTTAGACCACCTTTTTTCCATCATCTTTGGTGCGTGATTCGAAAATCATGTCGTCGACGCGGGCTTGGAGGAGCTACGAAGACTCAGACTTCGACCCATACATCGACTATCCAGTTGGTCTGAGCTCCTCGTCGCGGGGATCTGGCTTGGCATCCTACATTCCTCACGTCCCACACGAGACAGACAGGATGTTACCTTTGCCCCCAGGTTCACCATCCCTCCAAGGCCCCCCTTCGACCGTGACTTCGAGGCAAACGTTCGCGTCCGACGCACCGTTAATCCCTGTTAGCGAAGTAGGCTATGGGCTGCCTGTGTCGATGCGCCTCGTTCCCAATCGGCCCTTTAATGTCTCTGAAAAGGATGCCAACGCATCTGGCTCAGAGAGCTCCTCGTCTGACTCGGCGCATGGCCTACAGTCGAATTCTTCGACCTTCGTGCCAGAGGCTGGTCCTTCGAACCCAAGACGATCGTTATCGACCACTAGTTTTCCTTCCTCACCTTTGAATCCTGCTCCATCTCCTACCACACCCCTCCCACCCTTTGCGCGACCTCATCTCCCGAGTACCCGTAGCAGCATACGCGTTACAAGGATCGCTTCAGAAGATTCACGAGCTCTGTCGGGGTACTTTCCCCCTTCACCATTGCTGGGTGGTATGGATCAGGGACCTCAACGTGGTTCAATGATTCTTTATCGTTTAGCGGACCCCCTTGACGACCACTCCCCCCTCTCGCCGCCCGTCTTTCCGGGAAGCAATCGCGAGTCCATCATCTCCACCACTGAATCTGTTATGTCCCTTTCATCAGATTCCAAATACCCCTCTGGGATGCTAACCAACACCGAGCGCGGCCTTGTTGCCTATGCTTACGACCCGGACATGGATGGCAGAGCGCCGGGGGACGATGAAATGGATAGGCTGCATGATCCCAAGACTGATCTCAGTAGTGGTTTGGGAGGTTTTGGATGGCGCGGCGTAGGGAACATTGGCATGCTAGTCGTGCTCATCAGCGCGATACTCTGTCTATTCATCGTCTTTCCAGCCGTGCAAGTCTTCCATGGAAATGACGCCCTCGCTGCGATAGCTGCGAACACTAGAATCAACTCGACGGGCCAGGCTTCTGATATCTCGGACATCATATCAGGCATTTCAGAGGAGCCGACAGAACGGCGTTCGCTATGGAAGAAGGAATAGTAATATCTCCATTCTTTCCACTATCTTCACGTCATCGCGACATTCGCTCTACTTGCTGATACCCGTTCCATATGATCCTTTACGTCGTTACCCCTCTCCGCCATATTCCACTGGACAATGCTCGTCAACGCTACTATACCTATATTTATCTATCACGATGCTATTACTCGTTTTCGCTCCTTGACCTCAGCATCTGCATCATTTCTTATCCACGGACTCGGCGTCGTCCTTGTGGGCTACTATTTATTGCGCGCAAGCTTAAAACATGTACACTAATTACTGGTCTACGCGCAGGACTTTACGGGAGATGTAAATACAATACTAATATATACTAGTAATAGAACGTAGTATGGAAGAGCATCAACTAAATGCAGTAAGAATCGTAACCCACAACTGTCTTCTAGACTGCTCGCAATATCCAACTAGAGCGTTATGGCAATCGGGACATATGGGCCAAGGTGTTGCCTTCACCTGGTTCAGGAGTGCCGTCCAATCCTCAACCGGCGTACACATGTAATTAACGTCCCTTTGCAAAGCTGGACATGCCCGTCTAACCCATTCACTCAAGAAAGATGGCCTACACGCAGCAGTTGGAGCAAGATCAAGTTGGGGTTCGGCGAGTTTGGCGTGGAAGGAACGTAGCTTCGTTACGCCGACGATGAACTTTTCCATTTCTGCAGTAGTTAGGGGGGCGAGATGGTGACCGGCGGAGACGCCTCCGAACTGCCATGTACGAGTGCTGAGGTCATAGAAGAGGGGAGCGAGAAGTTCGGGGGGAGTATATTCGCAATCACGCAGGAGTGCGATTACGCTGGCCGGGTGAACTATTATGTCGTCGGCACCAGCACGAGCGGTGTAGCTGGCCGAAAATTTGACCACCTTCTCGATGTGTTTTTCGAGTGTCGATGGCCACTCGTCGTGTAGTCTACTAAGTAGAAGCTGTCTGACGCGGTCTATCTTGTATTTTGTCGTGATTCGCAGCAATCCTGCGAACGCAGGGAAGCTCTCGACATTGAGTTCCGCAGGGACGCTCAATTGACTGAAAATAATCGTGGGGCTCAATGTCGTGGACTTTGATCGTTAGTATCACTCACAATCCTTCATATACGGTCCTCAACAACGCAGCCAGGTCGTCCAAATCGTCCTCCACTTCGATGAAGTAGCAGTCCCGGAATTTTACTGGTGAGGGCGCGGAGATGGCCAGCGTAAACTGCTGCTCGAATACCGGTGAATGTTTAGCTAAAATTGACCTATGAATGCGAAAAATCGTGACGGACGCCTTTCATTTTAGGATGATGTTCCCATCGTCGAGGTATAGTTCAGGGTGATTGACATAGTTTCTGCTCTCAAGGTCGCGAGCAGCAGCCTGCTCGTATTCAATTCGAGGTCGTTTACGATCAGCTTCTTCAGCGTCCATGTGGATAGCGAAGAAGAAAGGATTGAAAGGGGAAAGAAACCTCAACCGGCCCTAAACACTCCTACCAAGCCCCTATTGGGGCTGACGAGCAGAAATTTCTCTTATATTATACAGCCGGTGCACGACTACATACATACAACGGCCTGAGTCCGGATGATTTGAATCTAAACTTTGACAATCCACAGTCTGAACTTGAATGTACGAAAGATTCTTACCTTTCAAGATTTATCTGGGACGAAGAAGTCTTTCCCTGTCATCTTCTTGTATTGGTCCCGAATCGCATCCGAGATCGCCTCATCTTTCGCTTGCTCTACTGCAGACTCGTTGCTCTGGTTGCCTTGCTTGAAGACGTGTTCCTGCACGTAATCGACGGCTACATGGTATGTCAATCCTCCGTCGTCGTCACCGAGACTAAAGAAGGTTTGTCACCTTTATCCAGGGCATCTATAACAGACATTCGATTAGCCGATCTCAGAAACCAGGCGGAAACGAGAGTACCTTCTTTCTTTTCCCCAGTTTGACCTCCACCCATGGCACTATTCACCATTCCCATGATGCCTCCATCCTGCTTCTTGTGTTCTCCCCCAGAGCTTTCGTTGTTCTCCGTAAACTTCTTGATGAAATCCATGGTGCTATCGATGGTAAGAGAGGGATTGTGGGGCACCACACCGTTAAATGCTGTTGAAAGATCAGTGGCGGTGTCTTGGACTCAAATAGGGGTCTGTCAAATAGAGACGGGGAGCCGAACACCGATAAGAGATATTGGACTGCGTAATAGGGCTTTATAGAAAGTATACGATGGTAATTACAACGTGAGGTATGAGCGATTCCAAACCAAGATGATGTCGCGAAGAGACAAACGGCGGCAGTTGGGTCCAGCCGCTACGTTTTCAAAGCGAACCACTCCATGGTCCAACCATACGAATGATTCAAGTTCTTCCTGAGATGGGATATCCGTATTTTGTCGAGAGTATTCCAGTTGCCATGCAGGCTTCAAAAAGGTCAAGTTTATTCAAGTAGTCGCAACAACCTAGCCTGACTTACGTGTGACAGTGAAATGGTAGATCCGTGTGAATACCTGAGAGAGCATCAACGTCCATCCTAGATAGAAAACCAAAAGACGTACGAGGCGGCTGGAAGACTGCTCTGGACCCGTTCCCACCTCGATCGTCAAAACCAAACCCAATCTCTATCATGGCCTGATGAAGGGGAAAGCACACATTGGTTATTTCGCAACGACTCCAAGACTTACATATTTAAACTCGGAAAAACTCAACTGACCCTTCTCACCCAGGGAGAATATCCGCTCGAAAACTTCGAACGATGTCTTCCCCAGTCGAAATATAGGAAGCTCGGCCGAGGTTGGCTGGCGTAGTTGGGTTTCGGACGCGGATGCTAGCTCTGGCACGGACTTTTCGTTGCCCTCTAAAGGATTGTCCTCGGGTTGCGCCTCGCGTCCTTCAGGTCTTGTTTTGACTTTCGGGCCTGCCCGCGCGGGGGCGGGATGGTCGTCGATTCTTGGTGATGCTGTCGCGCCATCCCAGTAAGGCTTGATCTTAGCGGGAGGGGGTGACGGGGGTCGGACAACGTCTCCTTTGCGGGGCTGGGAATTGGGACTTGATTCACCGGCAATAGCCTCTTGTGAAACCGAAGCTGGTAACGGCATATGCCATTGAGGGAGCGCTTGCTCATACCCAATGAGCTAGTGGTATTGATATGTATTCAGTGCAGTAAATGAGAATTAAACGAGGCGCACACGCTCTGGGCCGAATCCATGTTCCTTCTTAAACGCCAAATCAATGTCTCTCCATATTTTCGTCGCAACTGAGGGTCGTTCAAGTGACTGTATATTCTTGATATACTTTTCAAGAGTAATTCGCTTGAATGTTGCCTCAGACTTGAGTAAAGAGCGGCCAAAGGTCTGGTAGCGATCGTCCGGCATTTTGGCAGCTTCGGGATGTTGGAGCATGTCCTCAAAATCCTGAGGTACGGTATATCAAAATACTGAAGATACGGGGTCCATCAATTCGTACCATTAGGCGTCGTAGTAGAGTCAGCTGTTCGCACAAATAAGGATCCAACGTCTGCCACTTGGACGCATCCTCGTCCAGATAGCGAAAGAGATCAGCGCGAGACTGGCTGGGAGTCCACTTCATGTGACGTTCCACCATGTCTCGTGCAATGAACCGGACAAAGGCACCGTCTACGGACTTTTCGCAGAAGTAGGCGGCGAATTCCTCGCCCTTGTTAGGATTATTGGCCATGCGTGCTCCTGAATAATCAGGATGGTTCTTGAACAAGGCCAAGTTCAGCGATGGATGATCCCGCGGAGGATAGAGTAAGCCACTTGCCATTTCACGAACCCAAAGGCTGCGAGCAACGCTGTGGTTGCATAGCCCATATCGTACTCTCCGTTCAACTAGGTTGATTTCTCCCTCGATCATAAACTTGACGTAGCTCATAAGCTCGTTCCTCCGCCTTATAGCACCAAAGCGACCTTTCACATCGTCAAGTTTTTGGATGTCTAAGAGGTATTTGCTGATAATATTCCAAATCCCCAAGTGGCCGAGGAGATTATGAATAGTGAAGCGACACAGTTGTCCAACGAATCGGGGAATGGCGAGGAGTTCATCAGGAGTGGGAGCTACACCATTGGAGTCAGGGAGAAGTTCAGGGCGAGCACGGGCAGCTTCTTCGATCTGTTCGCGGAGAAACGAAGGCTCGGACTTGAGCTGCTCGAATTGTACCGCGTAGAATTGGGCTTCGGCAGCGGCGATCCTAGCAAGACCGCCCGCTGTGATGCTGTAGTGCCTCGAATCTGACGGCGGTAGGTCACATATTTTCCTAGCAAGGCACATTCAAAACGCACCATGGGCACCAGTTTTGAACCTCTGGGTGGCAAACTCGTCTGACTCGGCTAGATATTCCTCGGGCGGGACGATATCGATTATTTCACCCTGTATCACATAACAGTCGGTTCGGATGCAAAGAAGCAGGGGTTACGATACAAACACTGTCCTCGTTTATGACATACTCGACAGCGCCGTACTGCTTGACCATCTCAACATATCGTTTCCCAAATTTGGCGATTAATTGGCGGGTAAATTCTTTGGGATTTTCACCATGGATAACTTCGAATTGGCGGGTAACGAGTGGCTGTGGGCTTCGCATATGACTAGGGAGGGCGAGAGCAGGCTTTGCAATAGGCTCCATGGCGGTTGTAGCGAAAGCATATCGCCAGCATCTCAGGCCGCCCCCGACACGTGAGCTCGATACTTGGGCCTGAGTATCCTCGAAGCGCCTTTTCTTGGTCCCGACAAAGGCAGCCTCGGATCACCGCGCAATGAGGGAGGGCTCAAGTGAGCTGATGTTCATCTCCCGGGTATGGAGTGTTTTCTCTTCTATTTCGTGCGTCAAGATCGGCTTTAGCCCTCTGAATTGATTTCCCCAGGAGGCAGCTTGCCATATGGCTCCTCAACTTTCCACGCTCACGCGCAGCGAACCTCATAAAATGGTGGTGACATGCTTTGTCCCCCGACCCTCACCAGCCCATGTCCGATGTTCTTTCATCGTCTCCTTCGCTAGCTTCACCTTTGTTATTTGGTAGGTTATGTTGCTTTCATCCAGATTTTGGCTTTCCTAACAAGAGGCTCAATAGCGGCGGTGTTTAGCAGTCCGTGAGTCATCGACTGACCCGTCGAGTCGCCCGAGTCTCACACTACCTAGATTATTTGGCATCGCTATCGCGCAGACGATCACCTACTACAGAAACAACCGCAACGACTCTACGTATACGAAAGCATTTGTCAGTACCACTAAAACCAATCCTCCAGGCTCCAAGCTCCACTCGTTAACTTGACTCGCCTACCAGATCGGGTTTTTAATGTTCGTTCACCTCCTGAATTAGGGACTCTAAATTTCACCTCGCTCCTTAGAGTCCTAGATACCGCACACACAGTGACAGTGTTACATTCAGCGTATTCCTGGTATGTCAACGCTAAGCTCAGTCATGTTATGCCAATGTGAGTCCTTGATTATATATGGTTCCCCTCGAACCTGAATGCCTCACCTTCGTAGGAGTTTATTGGTACGCTCTCCATCACATTCTATCGGATTTATGTCAGAGATAACGTCTCCGCCCAGTCCAGCGGATTCTTCGCCTACCTGGTCGTCAGCGTCGTCCAGTCGTGAGTCATCTCTTATTTCTCGTGTCACGTCCTTGTCTCACCCGTGCAGGGCGTATGCAATGCGAGTTTGGCGCCGTAGGTCCATCAGTGCCCTCTCTACCTCGTACTTTACCTGTCATAGTCAGCGATGGAAACCGACTCTTAACGGGAACCATAGTGGGTCGGCTTTCGATGACCTAGCGCTTAATGATACTCACTATTCTCGCCAGCTGCTCATGTCCTTGCTTCAGCTTGGTACACTCCTCTTAAGCTATACTACAGCTTACCACTCACTATTTAAACGGTAACCAGTTTCGGGCTTCGGTACGTGCGTCGCCCATGCTTCGTATCTATGATTGATCAGACTCTGTATTTTGCAGGCATGAACTCTAGACTGTAGCTGTCTCTCACTTCAATGCACTCCTGTGCCCATTTGACCCATTCCAATTCAGAGTAGTCACAAGAAGTGTGCTATCTATGCACAGTCGAATAAGCGAGGTGAGCATTGTCATTACCCCTGTCCCCGATCATGCCCCTTCATGCGAGTATCGTAGACGCTTGGTGTAATGCAGCTAGCTGCAAGCGTCGTTTGCGATGGCCTCATCACCGCTAGCCTCGTACATTTCCTCAAACGAGGTCGCTCTGGCTTCCACAGGTCGGCTTACAATCTCTCCCGAGCCAAGAATAGATTTTCTGACAAGGCCTTAGCACACGGAACATCATCGACACTCTAATAATATATTCAATCAACATCGGATTGGTGACAAGGTCAGCGCACTCCAATTTACTCTTGCTCCGGACTTGGAAATGACTGATTGGGCCTCCTACCCATCGATCTCTATCAGTATTCTTGCGATTGTAACTTTAATCGTGGTGTGCATTGAATGACCCTTTTTGATGTCTGATTCATTCTGATCGGTGTTTCGTAGTGGCTTTCAATGCCGAGCAGCTATATCTTCAGCACCTTCCACGTCGTCATAAGCAAATGTCAGCTTATTGTCCCTTTATGACTTTACCTTCTCATAGACCATATGTCTAGTCTATGTGAACTCCCTACTTGTTAGGTCTGTGCAGCGCTCGTTCACTACATGCTAGGTGTTAACGCTTAATCTCTGGTATAAGCTACAATGCTCGCCGGCGAATTCGGGAGTCCTCGATGTTGGAATTCGATAGTGAGGGGCTTGACCGTGAGTGGCGTATTACTATCTTCGCATCCCGGCTATTGAACTCGATATCTAGTACGGACGCTGGGAGACATGGTAGATCGTAGTTTCAGTGTATCACCGAAGGAATAGTTGCTTGGTAGAAAGTACATACGTTGGTGACATTTTAAAAGCTTTTAATCGTCCAATTGTTGCCGTATCACCAAAAACATTTCCGTAGCCTCCTTGGTTAGGCGTGGTTTTGGTCATGAACTGGATCAACGACTGCGAAGGGCCAGGTACGAGAATAACACGACAAACCCGTGGGGCTGAGCGCCTAATGATATTCGGCGGAAGACTGGTGGCTCGTCAATAGGATGCACAAATGGGTAATGAGGATAAGACGCGTTTAAACCCCAAAACGATGGTCAACGAGAATCATACTCTACCGCCGCACACCTCGAATCCGGTAGCACCTTGAATCCGGCAGTATTCACTGAAAGCGGATACAGGTGGAAGTTGGAAGGGAAGCCAGGAAGCATTGAGGATGATGGCAGTTCCTGTCCATCTGACTTGAAATGCAGAAGCACGATGATCGTCGCTGCTTAAGGTAGACGCCATACATCTTGGACTAACGTCACGTGCCTCAGTGTGACATGTCCAAATCGAGAAAATACATGAGACTTTATCAAAGAATAATCACTATCATATTTAATACTCACTTAGAACGAAATTCGCTACATCAATGTATGGACATAGCATATATCTAACTCTAGAATAACTCATAATTGGAAAATGAAAGGTTAGCACGGACTAGTTCCTGAAATACCTCCGTTTCGGCTAATTCTTGCCCTGTCAATGTGTCGCAACGCGTAACCTGTTCTGCAATTATGCCCCCTCCAAAGAAATATGCCAGGAAGCGCACTGCGAATCTACTCAAGCGAGGGATCAATGCTTTGATTGAGATATTCTCCCCCAAGAAGCGGAGAAAAGGGAATGACATGGACAAGAAAGAGAATGTGAGTAATGGGATTGTTTACACTCTGCGGAAAATGATGCATGATGTTGAACACCAAAATGTAGATTCCAATTCTGACCACATCCAGAGAGTCACCTGTGATGGTCCGAGAGGATGTCCCGAACGACATCTTTGCCATTCCCGGCCCCTGTTGCAGTGATTCTTGTGATGGAGTTGGCTCACTCTTCCACGATTGTCAACATGTGCGAGTCTTCCAGCATCATGGTCCCATAAACAAGCCAGAAGGGTCACCTGAAACATTGGAATACACTTGGGCAATGAAGATTGAGGATTCCCCATTGAATTTGATTGACAATATTGATACAGAAGACATGGATAGAGCCATTCAAGCTGAACATGCCCAGCAAGATCAGGCGGTACATATGGATCACCGAGACACATCTGAGTGTCCTGAGCAACCCATATCCCCTGTGCCACCCCTTCATACCCCCTCATACATCTCTGTTCACACTGAGCATATCACACTTCCAGGCTTTTCCTGCAGAGCTCCAATGGTCAACCAGGCAGCCACTGCTTGAGGAGACCTGAAAATTAAACTACAGGGTCAGCCACGAGGCAAGGCTGGAGAATATACACCCCCTAAACTCGACCCCTTTGTCCGACATCATTTGGAAAGCATGCAATGCATGTTAAGCTTGTATTCAGATCCAGATTCAAGCTTGTTTAATGCATGGATTTCATCATCCCTGCAGGCAGCCATTGCACTTGGCTGTGGAAGATATTGTGCTTGCCAGCTGCGGAAACTCTGCCGTGAGTATATCAAAGACCACACAGTCCTCCCTCTTAATCCTTTTGGTGACTGGAACGAGTCTATGTTGGGTGATGAAGCACTAGTTTCTGATATGCTTTTGTATCTTCAGAGATTAGGAGATTACATCACTGCATCAAAACTCACCGCTTACCTCGCTCAAGCTGAGGTCAAGGAAGAGCATGGAATTACATGGCCGATCAGCCTCTGAACGGCACAGCGCTGGCTGCAAACTATGGGGTACTGCTTCACGTCATCAAAGAAGGGCCAGTATGTTGATGGTCACGAGCAAGAAGATGTTGTTTGGTACAGGGGTACTAAGTTTCTGCCTAGATGGAGAGAGATTGAAAGAAGGATGGAAAGGTTCGCAAAGGATGGCATGCAAGAGCTGGGGCCTCAAGTTGTTGGTGGGAAGCCAATTCTCACCCATTTCCATGATGAAACCATATTCTATGCCAATGATCGCCGTTGCAAGACTTGGTATCACAAGGATGCACCTGCAAAACCATACACAAAAGGAGAAGGCCCCTCATTGATGATTGCCAATTTTGTCTCTGCAAAATTTGGGTTTCTTCGCTCTGCAGATGGAAGCGAGTCTGCGCGCCATGTTCTTAAACCTGGAAAAGGACGAGATGGCTATTTCAATGCAGACGGCATTCAAAGTCAAGCACAAGCAGCCATGGACATTCTTGAAAGGGATTACCCTGAATATGCTCATGTTCTGGTGTATGACAACGCAACAATTCATTTGAAGATACTGGATGGCTCCCTTTCTGCCACAAAAATGCCTAGGAACACATCTAAACCTGACAGGAACTGTCTTGTGGAAATCCCACTTCGTGATGAAAGTGGCAAGCAAGTATACACACCATCTGGTGCTCCAGCAAAGACAAAAATACCAATGCATGGGGCACTTCTTGCAGATGGTAGTGTTCAATCACTCTACTTCCCAGCTGACCATCCCACCTTTCCTCATTTATTCAAAGGAATGGCTACTACAGTAGACTCTGTCATAACCCATAGGGTTCAGGAGACACCCGAAATTATGGGTTATTAGAGAGTATGGGTTACCTCAAAGCGCTTATTTGGGCGCTTCATCTGGATTTATATGACAAAACCATCGGTTGTGCGACAAGTGTACGCTCAATGCAAATCAGCAGCCAAAGGCGAATTATATACATCTGAGTAACAATAAATTGTTTTCGTGCAAAGAAATCAGAAATATTTGTCACTTTCATTCAACCTTAGGTGTAGCGAAATTGGTCTTTGACATGGGCTTTGAGAATGTCAAGACCTTTTCAAAAGGCTCCAATTGGTGACTTGGCTGGCATGGGGTGCAAATGGGGTTGAGGGGCAAGCAAAGTAGCTTTTTTCAAAGGTAAACCCGCATGGTCATTCCGTTACATAGAGTAGCTACCCCTAATTTACATAAATCTGACTTAGACTGAGCTTATTCGGATTTGTAACAACCTTTTATGGGTTACACTTGGCCAAAAAATGTATGGCCTATGGGCTATGGGAGAGTTATGGGTTGTTGAGTGGGAACCAAGTCGGTGGACACCAAAAAATATGGGTTATTACAGATTATGGGTTAGCACAGCTACGGGTTATGACAGAGTCTACTGTATCCTCTCTGAATGGGGATTTGATACAACAGGATTGCTTGCACAATGCCTGAAATTTTATTGTAAAGACAACCTAGATCCCCCCTATAATTGCTGTTGTCGCCGTCTCCTTTATCATCAACCCGACTTCACCTCAATTGATTCTACTTTGGAAATGATTTGCCGTTCACGCAGTGTCGAAGTTCTCTTCCTGCCAAAATTCCACTGTGAACTCAATTTTATTGAGCAGTGCTGGGGCTACGCCAAACGTCTATACAGACTCAACCCCCTCTCTTCTCGCGAAGAAAACCTGAAAGCTAATGCGCTTGCAGCATTGGATGGAGTCCCCATAGAGGCTATGCGCCGGTAAGTCCCCAAGGGAATTATCCAGTTGTCTGTTCTCATCTATCTAGTTTTGCCAACTGATCATCTCGATTCATGGATGCATACCAGAAGGGACTCACAGGGGAACAAGCAGTTTGGGCTGCCAAGAAATACTGTGGCCACCAAGTCCTTCCGGAAACCCTCATGGATGATCTAGAGAAGGCGGGGCCTAGCACAATGTGTCAGGCTCTACCCGAGTAGTATTTTGAGAACTACTTAATGTGCATTATTTCAAATCATAGATTATCTGGTAAACAGTTAGCTAATTCATATTTCCGTCACTTGATGTAACCGATTCTCGGAATATGCTTGCAATCTTGAACAGGACAGTTATCAGTACGGATTTCGACCAAAGTTGAATGTGCTCCTCCGCATTTGGACGTGGGTCACAGAAAATGTCACTACACATGATGTTAGTTCAGAGTGTATGGTGTCTACCTTACTTCGTGGTTATTGACTTAGGCGCCAAGGTAATCGCCAGTGGACCCATACGCGTACTGCTGTCAATACAGGGCGGGAGGTGGCTGGGGGCGGTATGTGCCGCCGTCATTTGACCATGATTTACTGCCCTTATTCATTGGTGTGGACATCAAAGACTATGATCTTAGCGGAGAGAATGAAGCATATGAAAAGTCTAGCTGCACAATATTGAAATAACTACATTACAATTGACAATGATGTATACATTTATTCTTCGTCATCATCCATCTCAAACTCCATTCCATCCTCACTGGTGTGTGGCTCGTCAAAAAGATGTGGGTACAAGTAAACCTCACTGAGCTCAGGCATCATGTGGTCAAGGTCCATGCTATAGTCGTGCAAGTCGATGCTGCTGCCGCGTAGAAGCGGATCTACAGTCATGTCCTGGTTAGAATCCTTTGTGCCACTGTTGAGAGACTAAGACCTGAATGAGTGAAGGCAATTTCAATGGTAGAAAGGTTTAACTTACGTTTTCGTCTGGAGCAGGTGGAAGTCCAGCGTGCAGGGGTCCAAGGGTGACGGAGGTGGCGGTACTATCGGGAATGGCGGGATCAATGTTTTGGATGTCGTGCTCTGAATCGTCACTGGGGGGGTGTACACCAAGGGAAGCCCCGCTGTCGTTATCATCATCACTTGGAGGGTGTATGCCAGTAGAAGCTCCGCTGCTGTTATCATCACTGGGGGGGTGCACACCAAGGGATGCCCCGCTGTCGCTATCATCGTCACTGGGGGGATGCACACCAAGGGATGCACCACTGTCGCTATTATCACTGGGGGGATGTACACCTAATGATGCCCCACTGTCAGTGGAAGCTCCATTGTTGCTATCATCACTGGGGGGATGCACACCCAATGATGCTTCACTGTCGCTACCATCATCGCTTGGGGGGTGTACGCCGGTAGAACACTCATCATCGGCATCTTGATCACTGCCCTCATTGCTACCTTCCTCATCATCACTGGGTGGGTGTACGCCCATGGAAGCCACCGTGTCTGCATCATCACTAGCGTCAGAAGCTGTGCTTGTATGACTTATGCCAGCGGTACTTGTCAGCGGTAGATCCTGTGCGGTATCGGGTTCCTCTGTTGATGTACCGACATGCGGTAACTCCTGCAACATGTTGGAAGTCTGATGCTATTGAGATCAGCTGTCTGTTATCCTTCTTCATATATTGAAACTCACCTGGTTAGAAAGTTCGGGAGCATCAATGTAAGCATCTTCCAGATCGTAGTCATCCTAAAAAGCAACCAATGAGTCTGGGATAAAACACTAAACACTTGACTTACCTCCATTGGCACAGATTGGTCCGATTGACGGCTCTCCAGATGTGGTGCGTAGCTGGGAGCAAGCTCAGAGGGAGTATTTTCTGGTATAGCTGTGAGCTTGCTGTGTACAAAGTGTGTCGGTACCTCGTTATCAGAAAGTGTCGGAACTTCCTGAGATGATACTGCCAAGTTGACTCCAGACTGAGGGAGAGATGGTTCCCCTGACCATCCTGTTGGATTGCGGCAAATGGAGCGGCTGGTCAGGCTGGTGTGGTACCCTGTATGCACCCGTTGCCTTTCTGCCGGGACTCTGGGAGGCTGGAGGGTCTCCTTTGCCTGTCTCCAGGAGAGGGTTGGTCCATCCAACCAGGTTGCTGATTGCGCCACTTGAGCCATCGGCATCGATGCGGCGGCCACTGCGGAGACAAACTCTCCCAGCTGACGACGGGATCTGCCTGGTACATTGCTCCGTGTCTGTGGCTCGTACACTGGATCTGTTTTGAAACGGTCCAGGGCATTCACAAGCTCGTTGACATGTGGCGGTAGTTGAGCGGGAACCATCTTCCGCCCTTCGGCTTCCTCAGCCTGGTTCTTGATCTCCTGTTCTGCTGCGGCGGTATATAGCGCAAAAAAGCCGGCGGCATCACGGTGGTGCCGCCCAATGTCTTCCTGGACCGTGTCAAGATCGTGCTTGAGCTCCATGACTGCCTGAGAAAGGGTATATTCACCTGGCAAAGGAGGATTGCCAAAGTGTTTCCAAGATTCCGCATACAACACCTCGACTGATCTGCCGATCTGAGGGAAATGGGCAAGATCGTATTCTATGACTGGGGAACCCTCAAGACCACACTGAAATGCGGCAAGTATATGCCATGCACTTAGTGGGCAAAGGAGAGAGTCAGAGTTGGGGTCCCGCATGATTTGGTTGGCAAGCGTCCGGGATGGAGCACCTCTCAGTCCACCACGTATCCATATGAACACCATATGGTGTTCATGTGAACAAGTGGTTGTCACATGAACTTTAAGTGGACCAATCTTCAACCATGTTGGCTGTGATCTGCCCACTTGGACCACTTAAAGTTCACATAAGTACCATATGAACACCATGTAAAGACCACAGGACCACATGGTCAACACATGGCAACACATGGTAGTCTACATGAACACCACATGTTGAACACTACAAGACCATATGATAACCATTGGAATCAACAGCTTAATGTTGCTTGACACTAATAACAATAGTGAGGGTCCAATCAAATTCTTGGATTTTGCTCAGCCCACCTGTTTCAGGGTCACGGCCTTCCCAAAAAGGGTAGGTGATCAATTGGACCCTGTGGCACCATGTGGAAGAGATAGATTGCAGTTTGTTTATTACTATTAATAAAGAAAATAATAAGTAGTGTACTACAAAATGTCAATGCATAGAATTGAACCAATGATCCTTTCGATAACGAGCGCTTAAATAAGCGCTCAGCGACGCGTCCAACCAGTGTACCAAAGCACAGTTGCTAACTATTCTATCAGCTTTAATATGTGTGGTTTTCTTAATTAATCAATATATATATATTAAATATTAAATTACATTTAATTATATTAATTTTGATTTCCATACCCGGACCGGAACTGGCTCAACATTGATTGATCGTGACTGTCACGTCACGGTCTCTCTTGACCTTCAACCACCACCATCCCTGCGCTACGACGACGCCGGTGACACCAACAATGATGCGGACGACACCAACGACGACGCGGACGGCAACGACGACGATACTGACACCCCCCAGCGCACCCAAAGGCCAAACGACAACCACGACGACGCTGACGCGCCAAACGTGTATGCTAACGCGCTAAACGCGTACGCTGACGCGTCCAACGCGTACGCCGGTGAATTTAGCAGGGGGAGGGGGAGGGAGGGAGGGATCAGAGGGCAGGATAGCCCATACATGGTACGCCGCCCGTTTTTCGGGGGTTTTTTTAGGTTTTATCAACATAATCAGTGCCGCGACGCCATTCGCATCGCCGCCGCCATCGATTGGGTCACGAGAGAAACCGGGGGTGGGTTGGCCCGTGTAAGGTCTGCCCCCATTTTTTCATTTTTTCATTTTTTTTTTCTCTTTTTTTCGGGTTTTTTCGTTTTCATTTGTATCTATGCTAATGTATTAGCTTTCTAGTCATTCCTATTCACTCCAGGTGGCGACGACGCGTCTGTAACCCCGTCACATCGCCCTTGAACATCACCACCACCCCCGCCCACTCCAACCCTACCACCCCCGCCGTTGGCTCCGGATCCACCCACGTTAGGCAAGTAACCCCCCAACCTCATCTCCCGTTGCCCAACCACCACCACCACCTTCCTCATAGTCCCCCTTGGCACCCTCTGCCCTCACACAACACCACCCCGACTACCTGTAACTCAACTACCACCACCTCCCTCCTCACCGCCATCTCCGGAACCACCCGCATCAACATCAAATCACATCCACCACCCACGAAGTCCCCTTTGGACCCACCACGTCAACGGGAATCTCCCCTACTACCGACCATCAACATCCCATCATTGTACCACCATCCCCCTTACTGTTCTAACCTTCCCTTCTACTATTCTCCCCTAGTTACCTTTTGATCACCATTCTCCACCTTACCTCCCCTCCACCTACTTTACCTACTAAACACTTTTGTAATCTTACTTGGACTTTATATAAATAAACCATTGTATTTCCATACTTAATAATCAATATATTTGCCTATTCAGCTCTATGGATCAATAATCAAAATTCAGTTGGAGTCCAATTGAGATTCACTTGGGAGTTCACCTGACTGTAATTCCAGATGGACTTCAAGTAGTAAATTCAACAAATTCAGATGGTACTTAGATATTACCCACTTCAAGACCACATGAAGGCCATGTGGTGATCACTTCAAGATCACTTGGGACTTGCAACTGAGGAGTGATTGTGCCAAGTGAACTTTGAGTGAACTTCAAGTGAATGGTAACTGGACCAAGTGAACAAAGTGAACACTATGTGAACTGAGTGAACATTAAGTGAACACCCACATGGCGTTCATGTGAACATCAAGTGGACAAGTGAACACCACATGGTGTTCACATGGACATGTGGTGAACTGTGAGATATACCCGGGATGTGGACCAGTCGTAGAGAAAAATAAAGTTCCGCTGGAAATGCGGCGGTAATCGATCATAGGCGGCGGTAGTGAGACTGCAGAGGCGGGACTGCAAATCATCTGATTCCGCCTGTGTGAACCCGACTTCGGAATTGATGATTCCCTGGGTCAGACTCCGTAGAACCGGACCTGTGATGACGGGACGTCCCGATGCCACGGTTGCGCCAATTGTAGTACATACAAATTCCTGTTGCTAGCAGTGAGAATCTCTATGAAAACATCATTGCAGGACATACAAGTTCCCGCCCGAGAATGTCCAGTTTGACAGATTCTCGGTTGAGGGCGGTTAGATCGATATGCCGCAACATATGGTTGAAGCGTAGTTCGGCATAATCTGCCATCATCTGGCCTTCGATGGCGCGTGGACCATCGGGAACACCATACCCAATTTGGAGGCTGCCTTCAGGAAACAGTTTCAAGGTGGGGAAGGGCATGATTAGCGGGGAATACTATGATGGGTGATGTGGATGATAAGAAAGATTGATATATCCAAATCAAAGTATTATCATTACTTATGTAATCAATAGAATGTACATAGGATTCACACGAGAAAATGCCGACTCCGCTTGCGCTGCCTGAACAGAAGCCGCCACACTCTGTTTTTCGCAATAGGCGGCGGCACCGGAACTTGGTGCCGACTTTGCACGATCTCCCCAGAGGTTCATCTTGTGAATGAAATACCGAACTGTCCAACCCATCTCATACTGAACCAGTGTGTGCTCCTCCTCCCAACGCTGAGTCAGTGCACGGAGGCGCAGAAATTGAACACGATTGTCTGAATAATGATAATGGTCCCGCATGTCACAATTCTGAGACAGATGATGACTCACACTCTTCCAAAGCCACTCCCGATGACGTGATGGGTAGACCACACATCCAGATCCAAGACAATGTGATGTTTGTTGAGCCAGGCTCATTGGGATTGAGCATCTGCGTACTTGCAGTGGTGTCAGCATCCCGCAGAATTTGAAAGTGGGACAGTGTGTCGGGATCTGCCTGCAATGACTCCAGTGCTTGGCGGCACTTGCGGTACATGTCAGCAACCAGCTGAGTATCCCCCTTGAGATTGTGGATGCGAGCCCGGGCGCGGGTCTTGATTGATCCGCGTGGAGCTTCCCGAAGGCCATGGCTGTAGCTAAATGATGTGTCTGCTATGAGTTCCCGCAGTTTCTCAAGCAGGCGCTCTGCTTGTTGTTTCCTTAGCTGTAGTTCTTCCTGTACATACTGTGGATCACATCTGGTCACAGAGGATGGCATCACTATACAAGCATCTTCTGCCATGGCGGCATTGGGAAGCGGTACCCTTGGGCGGAAACGCGGAATATCGGAAATGTCTAGTGAGAGCGCATGTTGCAGTTGCTTGAGATTCTGATGTCGGATTGTCAGCTCATTGCGCAATGCGGTGAGGACCGCTTCCGCTCTAGCAGAAGGATCATCACGGTATTTCCTAGCCTTGTGTTTGATTTCTAATCTAAAAAACAATGTGAATAAGTGACAAAGTGCAATATCACACGCACTGCAGCTCTTCAAGACTAACAGCTTCCGTTAGCCATGCAGGAATTGGCAAGTCGGGACCATTGTCAGGACCGTCTCCAGGTACCGTCATTGGGCGGATGGAAGGCTTTGCGCCGTAAATATCCATTTTTTTGCGATTTCCCAGCCTGATTTCTTCCACTTCCTGAATTCCCGCTATCCATTCCGCCACTTTCACAGGGTCTGTGTTTGTGGCAAGCGCATCATACTTGTGGCGCAGGTCGGTACTTTCCTTTGCCGCCTGCAGATACCGCAGACATAATGTCTTCACAATGCCCAATGATTTCTTGTGATTGGAGTCGCAAATATGGTCATCCAATGTTTCCGCCCGGTATGCTAGTGTGGCGGTTCTCATCGCAATGGAGATGCCGTTCAGATTTGACCACAGGCTCTCCAAAATCTCGCCGATCACAACCCCCGCTTGCGGAATGAAGCTCCCAGAGTATCGGAAAAAGCATTCCGTTTTGTGACCGTGCACATGGAATTGGCCAATGGCAAAGTCAAGCTCTAGGGAGGGCGGGAGTTGGTTTCTGATCCGCTTCTGCAGGCGTACACAGTACTGGCAGGCAATGTCATAGAAGAATAGGCATCCCTGCGCGGGATCTATGTTGGAGTGCCGCAATGCCTGGAGGAATACCCAGTCCACATTCTTTTGTTGCTCTCCACGGTGCAAGTCTGCAACACTGCCCGGGCAAAAGCAACCATGGCGGGGACATGCAATCGCAACAATTCCAGTAACATCATTAGACTTTGAAGTAAACAGGGACAGCTCAATTGCGCGGAATCGGTTTTTGCAGGCGGCTTTCTGTTGATACCGCTTAGTATGGTGCCGCCTGGAACTTCTGACACCTACCTCCTTGTCATTTCCCGCTCTCTCAAGGAATGACTCATATTCATTCCGCATTGGGAACATGCTTGAACCTTCACTTAGCCACTCGTCGGCATTTACCCTCTGTTTGATATGGTCGGCTTTGAAGTTCCCATCCGCCATGAGAGTTCGGCAGTACACCCAGTGTTTTGGGTCATCCTTCCAATTCTCAGGAAGGTTAATTCCTGGCTGAGGACAGGTTGGACAGAACACTGCCAGTGCGGGAGTTGCTGTGACAGACGGAAGTGGCTGGGGGTGACCATCAGTTTCCGACAAGGATTGTTCAGCGGGATCGGCAGCATCATTGGGACTCTCCCCCTGTGCAGTACCGCTTGGCACATTTGGAGATTGAAAGGGTTTTCCCGCTCCCGCCCACTTCTTCCGCTTGAGCAGCCTCCAACAGCGTGCACACCTTCGCAATTCTGCATACCTCCCCGGCACGGCGGTTGGCGCCAACGGCTCTGTCTTCCGACACAGCAGCTGCCAGTACTGATATGCCGATGTTTTGCACTCGAGATTTGCAAGGCGGAAGTCATCAAGTACCGCCGTAGTGAAGACAGTCTTGATTGTCTTGTAACTGGCTGTCATTAACCGGTGCCGCAGAAAATCAGCGGGAACCTGATTGATACCCCGACATTGACAGGCAAGGAGCGGCAACTGGTGAACCCCATTTATATGCACACATACTGCAAATGGGTTCCCTTGCTCATCAAGCTTCGGCGCTTTAGGTTTCAAGATCGTATTGACACCAGGAAGCACATTGCTGTGTGTCGGCAGTTCATCCTCATCAGCAGTGTTGGCATCTTCATTGTCCACATCCCTTTCCACCTGGCGCTCCAACTCTTCCATCAATCTATCTTCCTGCTCTAGTGGCATATCATTATCCACCAGAACATCAACCACATAGTTAAGATTCATTCCAGCGGTATCTACCGCTCCTGCTTCTCCATTCCGCTCGTCGGTAGTGGCGGTACCCGTGCTATTCCGCCCGTTATCCTCTTGGCCTTCTTCATCCAGGATATCTCCCCCTGCTCTATTCACCTCCCTAGGATCTTTTCTTCTCTCCAGCGCCTCCTTTCCCTCCCTTCTGATCTCTAGGAAGTGACAGAGCTCGCCATCACATCCGTGGGTTATCAGGACGTATACACCCACTTCCCACAGGCTAGCCCTCCGGAAATGGTTGTCTGCCCAGTACTGGACACTGTGGAAAGGTTGTCCAAGGTGAATTTCTCGAAAGCATCGACGACAGTACATCGAGTTGGTATTACACTCATGGCATCGCCATTTCGCTTCAGCCTTATCACACTGCTTGCATACTTGAGATCTGCAGGATTCATAGTCCAACAAGGCTTCCATCAGGCTATCTTCATGGTAGCTGAAGTCTCGTAGATAATCGGTCTGGGTCTATATACAAGAGTATCTCAATCATTGTTGGTACTTGGAATACACACTGTTCACTCACCTGATATGTTCGGTGCGCAATCCCAATGTCAGGATCCACTAGATCCGGATCCATACCACCCATCTCCATTTGAGAGAAGCCCATTGGAATGTCTTCCTCATGATTAGATGGTCCAGCTGATGGATGGGATTCCGATCCAGCGTCTTGTACCAGCAAAGCCTCTTTCACAATCTTTGTTGTCTTTCGACCATTCTTCATCACTACAACCTTCTTTGCAATTGCATATCCCGAAATCAATGGATGTTCAGGCCTGTATACAGTCATAGTACTACGCTTTCGTTTAGCCATGGTGAGTGGGATAACAGAGAGGGCGATACAAGTTCCATCCACCTCGCATGAACCTCATGACTGCAGTGTGTATTCCATACATTATCATGGAGGTGATCGAAGATCGATCAATCAATCAAAATTGATGATTGATTGCTCCCATCAATTGATTGATTGATCATCACCGGAGATTCCATGGTGATAGAGTCGGGACGACGTGCCGCACTGACATAAAGGCAACAACCCTTGATTGGCAATGGAGACAAACCATCATGCCCAAACCTCGAAAGTATCCAGATGCTGTGATCAAGGTCCTCCAGCCTCATGTGCATGACTATCGGTGCGCACAAACATCGGAAGTGCGCAGTCATATATTCTGTATAAAAATGTGGCCAGCAGTGGAGGAGTTGTGGAAGGCTCAGGGACGCAGTCTGGCAGGTGAAGAGAGGGCCAAGGAGATGAAGGTGACATTATTTTTGGCGGTATCTTTACATATGAATATTGACAGGCGTCCTAGGATATGATAGGTTGGATCCGCAACAATTGGCGACCCTATCTGTCTACCCGGAGTTTCATGCCGACAGCAATGACCCGAATCAAGTATATGATGCGGCAGGTGGAATACAAGCAGATGATTACTGAACTTACCGACAGAAAGATGCAAGAAGCAAATGTAACTGACGCCAAAGTTCGCATCAGATATCAGTTGGCATCAGCATCGGAAGTGTTCAACAGCTTGCCAGCAGAGAAACAGGCAGAGATAGAGAAAGAGGTAAAGGATATCAAAGTCAATGGCAACAGTGAGGAGGAGCGCCGTCGGTAAGTCAAGTACCGCCATAGCGGTGCCGCCAGTGATACTCAGCGGTACCTAGTGTCGCCGAAGAGGTCCACAGGAACCGCCAGAGCCGGTATGCGCAAGCGGCATTCAAAGAATACGGCAACCTAACCTGGTCTCTAAATGCTCATGTCGATGCAAGAGGTGTTGTTCTGATGTCAACGTGAGAGCGGTATCCATCAGTTTGGAGCACCTCTTGATTCACCATGAAATTACTTGAACTTCAGCTGAATTAGTGAACTTCAAGTGAACTTCAGGTGAACTTTTGATGAACTTTTTGGCTGGGTTCCCTGCTTCAACTTGTTCACTCCAGTTCAGGTATAGTTCACCTGAACACCATTGAAGCTGAACTTTTGGTAAACTGTTCAGGTGAATTTTCAGCTGAAATTCAGCTGAATTTCAACTGAACACAGTGTTTGAATGAAGGTTTCTAAAATTGAAGTTCAGCTAAAGTTCACCTGAACAGAAGCAGAACTTTGGGTGAACTCAAGCACTTGGGCGCTTACATAAGCGCCCATTTAAGCGCTCTAAATTGAAAAGAATAACCTTCTAGATAGCCCCTATCTCCATATATGGAAGTCGCACATGATGAACCAGTGAGCTGAGCAAAATACAAAACTTTGCCAGGGCCCTTTCTGGACAAGTAGATAGTAGCATACAGCTGGTGATTTAACTTACCACATTATATAAAGCATTTAAGTAATTCAAGTATATAATAGATAAATATTCATGCTAATCATGGTCATAACCTTGCAAATATGGTTAGTCACAAAAAACTATAATTAGCTGAACATGTTCTGATCTCACCTGAACTTCAGCTGAACATATGATAATACTGAATTACTATTATCATTATGAACCTGTTAATCATTTGTTTATTAACTACTACTATTACAACAGAGCCACCAATAACATTGTTAGGATAAATCTTTTAGGGAGTTAACATAGCTAGATTAGTAGCAAGACTTCCTACTCCCACTTCAATAGTTTTGACCATAATCAATTAGAGTTCAACTGAACCCTAGCTCAACCTTAGCCCATATTAGATACAGAAGAGAGGAGTTAGAGTTTAGCAATAGTTCAACTAAATTCAGGTGAAGTTCAGGTGGAGTTCAGGTGGCGTTCAGCTATTTCAAATACTTCAAGAAATTAGTCCAAGTTCACCAAAAGTTCAGTTGAAGTTCAACTGGAGTTCAGCTGGAGTTCACTTGACATCAAATTCAGATGAACATGCTGAATTTGAGAAGTTCAGGTGAACTTTTGTTGAACTTTGTTGAACTTTGCTGAACTTTGCTGAACTTCAGCTGAACTTCAGCTGAATTCAACTGAACTTTTGCTGAACTATATGGTTCAGCTGAACTTCAAGTGAATTCATGGTGAACCTTAACATAGACTCAGTTTGCAGTCGGGACCTAACTACCGCCATAGATTTGATGGGGTGACGGAAGTCTTGGGGATGAGGAATATGCCGTCATTTGAGGATGAGTTTCCGATTGAAACTTCTGCCATCCTTACCACATTCAGCACATATGTGACGAAGTTGAAGAGTTATGGCTGGCCACAAGGTCCTGGGTCAACAGAGACGCAGGTGGTGAATAAAGACAAGGTGCCAATGAAGGAGAATCCGCAGGGCTTGCCAATACTGCCTGAGGATATTCCGCCAGAAATGAATCGGAAGATACCGCTCGTGAATCTGCTACGCACATACATGAACATGCATTATAGTGAAGTACATATTTATGTTACATTGTCATTGGCTAATTGTATTCTAGGTTTCGCCTCCGGAAAATCGGTCAACAGTGTGCCCTGGGCGGATATTGCAAAGACCCCACACAGCTTCATGGATCCCGGCGCACTCCCGACTCCTGACTTCAAGATATGTGATCCACAGAATATGACCAAAGACAGTGTGCTCGCGCTCATCAATCATCTCAGCAGCAAGGACCGCGGGACCAGCCCATTCCGCTTCACGCACTTCAAAGCAACCAAAGATGGTGTGATGCGTGAAGCCATGTATGGTCAGAAATACCAGCTCCCGAAACCGCCTCCGAAGCCAAGGAAGAAACGGGCAAAGGCAACAAGGACAACAGTTCAAGCATTCATTGACCAAGCGCAAACGGAGGCGGCAACTCCCGACCGCAACTCCGGTACCGACCCAACTCCCGAAGTGGATGCCGGTGCCGACCCAGCTCCCGACGGAATGGAGAATGCAGTCTGTGATCCAATTGATGTATTTCAGAGTGGGATTCCCAGTCCACCACCCTCTTCACCACCAGGATCCGAGTTCGCAATGCCTGCCATAGATGACCAAGAGTTTTCCATCACTGAACTCACAACACAGCAGGTCCCGGTAGCATTACCGACCAATACAACATCCACCAAAGCTTCAAAAGGGAAGACCAAACGCATTACAAGAGAAAGACCTCGACCCCGACCATTGGGGCGGATTGACGAAGTACCGCCGGCAGATACCGATACCCAGGTACCGACAGCTACCGACACAAATCCCGATGCCAACTAAGTGGTGCATACCCAAAGGCGCAAGAAACCAAGACAGAGAGAGGAGGATCTTTTGGCGCAAGAAGCCGCAAAGTATGGACAGGAGGGTAAAAGAGAGAGGAGGAAACGTGTTACTGACATGTAATGTACTTTGATTTTCACTCAAAAGCTCTTTGTGTGTTATGATTTCAAAAGAATAGAAGTCAAATAAATTTGTGAAATAAAAATATACAAAGCTTTATTTACACATAATACTAATAATGCATTCAAAGTCTATTTCTTGGCCTTCTTGGCCTTCCCTTTCTCAAGAACTTCATCAGCAGGTCTCTTCGAGGAAGTAGCGACATTGGGGGTACGAGAGCGGGAGCGGGTGATGCGCCCGGTACCTTCCGCACTCCGAGATCGTGATCTGGTGACCACACCAAGTGGAGGGACAACTCGCGGGCTGCGTGATCGTGGCGGGGCGTCATCTGGCTGTGCTGGTGGTACTTGCAGGTGAGTGGTATTGCTGGGAGGCTCAGACAGGGGAGAGGATGGAGGGGAAGGCTCTGCAGGGGGTGGGGTTGATTGCGCAGGCGGTACATGTTCCAGTGGAACTTCGGCTTCCACTGGTGCTTCAACAGATTGGGCCGGCAACTGCACATCTGCTGGTACCTCTGCTGGTTGCGCAACGCCCGTGGCCACTCCCTCAGCCTGTGGTACCATCTCGACTTCAACTTCCAGTGATCCCGCCACTGGCACCTCGGCCTCCGGTGCCAATTCCGCTTGTACCGCTAGTACTGCAGGTCCCGTTGATTCCGCTTGTACCGCTGGTCCCGCTGATTCCGCTGGTACCGCCCGTCCTGTCAATTCCGCTTGTACCGCCGTCCCTGCTGATCCCACTGCTGGAGATTCCTGTGAGGCCACAGGAGTCGGAGTGATGATGTTGACCACGGGGATATTCCCATGTGGCTCTACATCGACCTCCATCTCATCCACTGGAGTGAGATGGACAGATGCCATCTCCTGTGTCATGTCCTCCTGCCTCTTAGCTTCCGCCTCCCGCAGCGCGCGCATTTTCTCCCAATGGCCTGGTTCAATTGTTGGCCCCACAAAGTGTTGGTGGTTGATGGAGAACAGGCCCTTGGTGACGACCGTGTATGGTCGGCCTTGATCCTCATCCCACACTTCAACGGCACCGTAGTCTTGATAAACCGGGAGAGGTGGAGTTGCCTCCCGTTTATCTTGGCGGAGGCCGTTGATTTCGTGTTTGAGGCCATCCAACTTGTGGAATACCCCAAGGAGAGCCTCATCGAGGTACTCCCTCAGTTCGTTGATCCCAGCGAGAACCTCACTATTGCTCACGGAGCCCCAGTGTGGTGGAGGCTGCGGGACGGCGTGCGGAAGTTGCCGGTTGTAGATGTGCGGGATGCGGTACTTTTCCGCCATCTCCTCCCAAAGTTCTGCATCCGGGGGCATCTGAGCCCCCTGCCTCTGCTTTCCCTTTGCCTTCTCACTCATCTTCGGTACCTCAACTTCATCGTCATCGTCATCATCGGTGAACTTGGGTACCGCCCTCCGTCGTCTCTGCCGGTTCCGCTTCGCCTTGGGCACCTCGGATGCCCCCCCCTCAGACACATTGGTTCGGTTTCCCCCTTGCCTGGACCTGCCATCCTCCTTCTTCCCAACACGCCTGCAGCCTTTCTTTGCTGCCCTGCATGCCACACACGCTCCGTGGAGATCGGAACTCGGTACCGCGCATGCCTGGTCGAGTTTCACACAACGGGTGCATCGCCGGTTGTGTGCAATTGAAGTGATGTCATTGGGATTGACATCCCCCTGTGACGACTTTGGCTTGCTGCTGGATGGCTGTTCTACATGTGAGTGGGAAGTACCAACATTAATGTCGGGACTTACCTTCTTCCGCGTGAGTGGCTTCCTCACAGTCCCAAATACCATCTATAGCATGTAATCTTAATAAGTTTATCAATGCCAAAAATGGATTCGACTTACCCTTGTGAAATCCCTCTCCTCATCAGTCGACTCGTATTCCTCATCGGAGGCCAGCTGGTGTGCGGATTCTTCACCGTCATCCATCTCATTTTTGCGAGCCGTGATTTCCTTCAGGGGGACTTCGGACTCGCCTGAGTCTGACACCACTGCCTTTGACACTATCCTTGACTACAATCAATGATAAGTATGAGTCAATGCACAAACAAGTGTGCATGACTCACTGGGCCAGCCTTCGCATTCACCCTACGCACCCCCTTGGGAGGACCAACTTTCACAGGCGGTACCGCTCCCGCCGATACCGCCTGTGATGCTCCCACCTTTGGAGATACCGCTGCCGACGGTACCGCCGCTGCCGCTGCCGCTGCCTTGGCTCTAGTGAGTGGGCGGGGTAGGGGGCGGGGAGCAGGCTTGTCCGTTGCTGTCTCCGGAAGTTTGACCACCCGTTTATGCACGGTGATCGATGTTTCCTATATTCAAAGCAACACTGTGAGCAAGGTTCTTGTAGTGCAAAGGTAGCCTTACGTTCACTGGAATGGGTCCCTCCTGCAGGCGCGGATCCAGCTCAAAGGGTGCCGGTAGTTGAGGCACCAAGGGCTTCCTTGGAACCTTGCCCTTGGACATTGCCTGTGATATCTGTGAGTTCATGGAGAAATCAACTGCTAAGCACTCACAACAGGTGGAGGCGGAACCTCAGCGGGAGGCGGAACCTCAGCGGGAGGCAGTACCTGGGTGGGTGTGGGTGTCTGGGCAGAACTACGCCTGCCGGTACCTGCAGCCGCAGCCTAGATGAAAGTTAGCGTGTTTCCCCAAATCAAGAGATGTGGCCAACCTCCGTTGTAGTGGGGGCGGATTTTTCCGATGCCGCATTATCGGAATGTGCTGATCCCGCCCCCACCCGCGATTTCATTGCCCACTTCTTACTCGCAACCGCAACCGCAAGGGCGACTTCATGCATCTCACCCAGCTTGTCACTCTGGGATGCCTGGTTAATCCCTTCTTGCTGTGCCAATTCCACAAACTCGAACACCATCCACTTCTGATTCACTATCTCTGCCAGCTCACTCCCAGCTGGGACACCCTCTTTAAATTGTCCCTTGAACATTGTTAGTTGCATCCCTACCTGTGAGGGTGCTAGAAACTCACAGCCCAAACTTTAGTCTTGAGATACCAATCCTTGGCGGCACCTTCTGAAATTTTGGACCACAACTTCCTGTCATTGGAGGCCAGATACTCGACAAGATGGGAGTAGTCTTCTGCAGATTGGGCATCAATAGCTTTGTTGAAGACGGCCATTTTGATAGATGGGTATGGAGTCGGAAGCGGGAGTCGGAAGGATACGACTTTGTGTTTGAAGTGGGTTGAGTGAGCGTAAGCGTCGAAAGCGAACAGCGGCAGCAATCGGCAACGTGGCTGCCGTTCCGTGTTTCTCAGGATCACGTGACCCACAATCAACGCGTCTCGCGATCTCTAACTTGACCATTTCCTTCAAATCTATCTCACATCTATCCATTCTCTATTCAATGGATTGCGACACACTCGAAGTCTTCTACAACAGGAATGGAGACAAGTTCCTCCTACCTGCTTACCTTGTTGATTACCACAAATACCTTGAGCTTGCCAACGAAATCAAGGACACTCTGTCGGTACCCGAACCCCATGTATTTATCGGATCTTGACATCCAAATCACCCACTCACAATGACATAGAATCACGACACAGCATATACCGTTCGCATCGGATCGGGAGTACTCCAGTATCCCGCTGATCCCGTAAGCTGTCGGTAGTCGGGACCGGGAGGGCGGCATCTCACCTTATGTAGCCACACCTGCCGGAAGAGCAGCGTCATCTACATGCTCAAGTCGAAGCAGCTCGTAAACGATGGGGAATATCATACAAAGACGCAGCACACCGGCTGTACCTCGAAAGTGTTGCAAGAATCAAGGCTAGCGAGCGATATGTTGGCGACATGGAGAAAACTTTGCACGCTGCCCAAGATGCCGAGCGCATCTTCATAGAGAATCAAATTGCCGCAGAGGCTATGGCGGAGGGGCGGGAGGAACCATTACAGTCACCAAAGCCAGCTACTGAGGGACTGGAGGAGGCGCAGTAGCATACATGTAACTATGTACAGCATTCAAATTACATGTGAATTGGTCAGTACCGCCAGTGTCCAGAGCGCCTGGTAAGAGCGCGGCATCAACCAATTCCAGTGGCACATACCGCCCTCAAGTACCGCTCATCCTGTATTGACAGCGGTACTTTTCTGTTCCACTGAGGGCGGCATATACCACCCGTCGGTACTTCTGTTTTGCAGATCCGCTGTCACTGTGTTCTGTATACAGTGTCTCCCATAACCACAGGGCGGTACTGACTTATTTGGGTGTCGGCGGTAGATACCGCCCAGCGGGACTCCCTGCCCTACCACGCACACAAAAAAGTACTCTAGCGGGTCCGCTCTCACTATGTTTTATTTACAGTTTTTACTAGGGAGTCCGCTGGACCCCGCGCAGACATGTGTACAGTATACACTGTATTCGTCCGCTACGACTATGTACCGCTACATTATGACTATCCTACCTGGCTAGTCGCCGACAAATGACCTGTGCATTGCGCATGAACCCCACTCTCCCATCTACAGTGTCGCTGGATATGTTATACCTGCGTAAAAATTTCGAGCTCTGTAATAGGTATTTGTGCGTTGCTTTGCACAGTGCAGGCGAATTCGATGTGCACAATGCGATCTTTCTGCACAGCACTGAGATCAACGTAAGAAACCACGCCGAATCCGGAAGGCGCCTTAGATGATATTAGACGCCCACACTCTTGTTGCCGAGAGGTAAGTTCACCCCTCTCCTCAGTAAAATTCAAAGTCTGGGTATTTTTGAATGCCACACTTCTGGTAACTTGATTCATAACTACATATCGGTCACTGTGCGAATATTGAAAGCACCTGATGACTTCCAGCCGTTCTTTCTTTGGGTAACGTGTCACGGCGTCTTGTTGGATGTTCCTGATCTCACTATGTCATGGCTTTCAGGATTTATGGAAGTAGATGTTACCTCACCGCGGTCCGTAAGCTCACCTGCCATCATGGATCCGAACGGAACCCACTTCTAAGAAAAGCTATTTTGATTTTCTGCTGGTTTCATAGACAACGTCCTCTCACGACAAAATGAACTGATGATCTTCGGTCGTAATGGCTGCCGTAAAGGCTAATCTCTTGCCTCCTTGGTGGACATCTGTCGTATTGCCTTGTATGAATGTATGAGTTAGAGAGATGATCGGGGAATTGGGTATTGTCTTTCTTCATATCTTGTATGTGCCAATGTACTAGCTTCTTATCCTCCAGGTGTCCTCAGACAAACCGGCCTTGACCGAATGACATAAAACGAATTTCAATGGTGATTTAGATCGTTCCAACCAATCCCTTGATTTTGCTAAGCAGATATCTCCGACTATCGGTCAGCCACCTATCATGAGCTTGCGGCACTCACGTATTCCGTGAAGCTGCTTCCAATGATCGCGGACAAAGATGGGTACCGAATAGATGTCCATAGAAGGGCTCTATGTATCGCCTATGATGCCGTATATACCATGAGTATCTCCACAAGCTTTCTCGTCATGAAGTGACAACGAAGTATGACTGATCACTATGTGCTGGGAGGACTTTCAATTTGGTAGACGAGTATTGTAAGTTCCGCCGACGCACACGGGAGACTGAGATGAAGTTTGGAGTGGAACTCTGCTCGGTTAAGTACTTCGTGGGATGGTCATTCGGATAGGCCTTGAACTTCCGCCGAAATGATCTGTATCTCTCAAGGCCGTAGATTGTATAAAGAGCCACTGTGGGTGATACAAAGTTAACCAGCAATTATAAGCTAAAGAAAGGTAAGCACCGTAGCCATCGACTCCTAATATTCAGGTTTAACGCTTTTCCCCTAGATCGCTATTCGCTAAAACCTTCAGATACATAAGTACTGACCCTCCATGCCCTGTGCTAACCAAATTGTCTGACAACGTTTACACTCACAGGAATGCAATTCTCTAAGTTAACTATCGCTGTGCTCGGTGCGATCTTTCAAGTGTCCCTTGGCGCCCCGTCCACTTTCTTCAAGGCCGCTGATAAAGTCAATCGTATCGGACATGGAGCTAGCGTCAACGCACCTATTGGAATCTGCCTTGCCATTTGCGCTTCCGGGGAGCCAGAGTGCGCAGCTGGGTGGACTCCTACCAAGCTTGGAGAGTGCTGGACGTGCTGCACCGTGTAGATATGTCATCGCACCAGAGGAGGAAGGCGAAGGAAGTAACTTGTCTTACTGGGGGTGTACGAGCGATACGTCGACGGTACTATGTGTAATGAATGTCAATTGAAGCCAACGTGTTGTTATGAATTATTCGTGTCTTCCCTGTAAACGCTAGCTAAGTATCACCGCATTCACAGTGGAGATTAGACCTCATCATACCTGGCTAGCACGCGCCCTACGCGATACCGAAATATCGTAGGTCTTCTCGCTTTTCACAAGCCGGTCCCTGGCGCCCTTCAAGTTGTTAAGCTTTGACATTTGTGATACAAAGGCAGTTACCTCTTCCAGGCCGTATAGTAGAGTTAATCAGAGGCTCTGATGGACCCTTATTTCATGAACTATTTGACGTTTGAACCTTACCTGCACAACGCCACCAATCAGCGAACGGCTGGCAAACGGTGAAGTCCACTGCGGGAGCGGTTGAGGGGGTTGGAGCGGCGTCGCCCTGTCTATGGGAAACCCTTGAGCAAAAAGCAAATGATATCGTAACCTTACGTACTACACATCGGGACTTTGAATCAATATCGTCGGCGGAGGTGGGAGCAAGGGTAAACGCATTGTCCGATTAGAAAGGGGGAAGTCACGGCAACCATTGCACTGGATTCTGCGGGGGAAAAGAGGATCCAAGAGTCGAAAGTATCATTTACTTCATGTGCCGGGATGTCACAGGGCAATGTTCTGTTCGGATAGAACATATCATACGGGGGAACTAACGACGAGGAGGCCCTTTATTCTAGAAACAAAGAAAGTGTAAAGAATATCGGAATACAGTTTCTGGATTTGGAAGGACATATCTCTGAAAAACGTATAAGTAGTCGTGTTCAGTCCATTACGGAGTCTACAGCCAAGAAAGACTTTACTCACCAATGTAAGTTCATCGAACTCAGAGTAACGAGCTGGTAACTAACGCTATCCTTTACAGCGTCGTTCAAACCGCTATTATCACGGTGGGCACATCGCATCCTCCTCGTGATGTAGCTAAGATGGCTGAACGACGGTTTTACTAGAAATGCATTTCAACGCGTTGATTAGCCTCGTCGTGTCTGCCCTTACCATCCAAGCTGCGAATGGGGCACCATCGGCATACTTAAAGGCTTCGAACGGCGTTGCGCACAACTATTTGAGCGATCATAAAGGCAATAGTTCGCCCACGACTGGGATTTGCCTCCTGATTTGCGCATTCGAGGAACCCACTTGTGCTAAGGGGTGGGAGGCCGTACAGCTCGGCGACTGCTGGACTTGCTGCCAAGTCGCCGATTATTGAAGAGTTGGGAGCCAAGAGATAAGGGTGCTAGCGAGTCCCCCCATAGTTAGTAAATGTACACAAGGATAAGAACGAGTTTTGCAGATGTTTCGTGGAAACCATCTCCTGAGTCCATCTCTTTAAGATATGACGCACCACGAAACGGCAGACCCGATACCAGCCCGAATAAATTTACTTACACTTTGGTCTTTCATGCTACCCAAGCAATCTTTGTCACTAATTACAACGAGAAATGCACTGCTTCTGGCGATGCGAAGCTCAGAGGGCCTTTCTACCAGGATAGGCTAACACATACCTCGACTTTGCAGCTGTTTTCAACTATTCCCCTTCGCTCACTTAAGTGATTCCAGGGAGGCCATAGCTACACAACGAGTGACCAGGAGGTGCCGAAGCATCTGGAAGAGCCCGGGATGTGTGAATAACACAGTTACCCGTCTTCGGGTTGATTTAGGTAACGTTGGATTTGTTCACCCACAACACATGGACATTTTCTTTGGATTTGGGCAATGTCGAAAGTATCCGCGTGTCGCCTTTCACAGTGGGAACGGCGTTGTATACAGGGTTGCGTCGTTGCCCCACGACCGAGGGAAGGGAGTTGAAGAGGCGGAGACTCCCGGTCCCTGTTTGTTCGGCTTTGTGGCAACCAGGAGGTAAGTCAAAGGTCAGTTTTTCTCGGCCAATTCTCGGCTCTCGTGACTTCCTTGAACTACGTCGCTACCTCGCCGCTGTCGCTGCCAATAAAACTTGTGGAATCTTTCAGATTAAACCCGCCCCATCAAGTCCCACAAATAACGACCTATAGACAGGTCACCGTCCCCCTTCCCTCATGCTTGTCGGCCACGCATGGATCCGATTAGAAGCCGCCGGGAATAGTAGCTATCTCATCTCATACATTGATTTTCCGCCGGACCAATAGACGGCTTTCTTCTTATGACAAGGCGAACTGAGGATCTTCAGGCTGTGAGGGCAATCGTGATGGTTATCTACACGCGTTCCATCGTTCCGACTTGACGGTGGCTGCCATTACACGATCGACTGATTTGCTTGGGTATCAAATCATAACCTACGGTGGATGTAGACAAAGACTGGTGTTCGTCACATACACCAAGCTCTTTACGATGGCTGTCCTGGTGGATCTATGTAGAGCTTGGGTTTCTACGTCATTTATCGGTTATCATGAGAACGTGCAACTCACATACTCCGTGAAGCTACTTTCAATCAATCATTGCGGACATAAATGGGTACCGAATAGATGCCATGCAAGTCATATGTATCATTCATGGAAGTCGGCATGCCGTATGTACTCCCAGCCTCAGCACTCACCTTTATCCACGAGGGCCCTCATCTTGGCGTAAATGCGGAGTCTTCGTTCGACCGAAAATTATGCCCCGGGGCGAGTATAAACTAGCACAGATGACATACACAAGATGCCGAAAAGAGGCCAGAGATGATGTTCTGCTCGGTTGGACGCATCATGCCGGAGTCGACCAATTGAGACAAAAGTATGTCTTTCACGGTCGACAAAGCCACAAACTGAATGATGATGGGGACAAAGAAAATTAAGCGTCATACCCGAGAACTCATATCCACCTACAGATCTTACCTGTAGGTGGATATTTGTGGTTGCCAAAAATTACCTGTATCTCGTCTGTGCTAGGAATGACCGCCACTTACGGAGGCTAGTGGCTTTGACCGATATCATCTCCACCGCGCTACCGAGGTAGATACTTGTAATCTCATGCCGAGATGAATTATCCGCGTGATTTAATCTACTTTACGAAATTTAGGTGAAATCATGCGCTATATGGGGGTGCTCAAAAACACGAAGCAACGGCCATACGCTGGCGCGCTGATGCAGCTGGATCTTCTTCTATGTAGCTGTGGTTTCGATTCTGGGCCACCAAACTTGATCAAGTTACACGTCAAGGGCTAAACGTTTCTTCCACGCAACGTTGGTACTTTTCTGGGGAAGCAGGTGATGCCGGGTTTCTGACGGAAATTCGAAGATGACATTACGTTACGAACTGAGGTAGTGGAATCAATACTCTCGGCGAAGGTGAGAGAGCGAGTGGATTGAAGGTATGATCCTTGTCTGATCATAGAGCGGGGAAGTCAGGGAAAACTTTGGATCTGAATAATTTGAGGTCAAGAGAATCTTACAACTGTCAGGTACAAGAGTGCCGTATAGCGATGGTCCACGTCGTTCTATTCGGGTGGAACACACGATATGCGGAATATGAGGTATATCCTTTATTCTAGAAGGGAGTGAAAGTGCAATACAAGGCAGTTTCCAAGCCCGGAAGTGTCTCTGAGAAACATATAAGTAGTCATATCCATGCCTCAGAAAAGTCTACAACCAAGAAAGGCTTTACTCACCAACGTATGTACATCCCATTCGGGGGAACGAGCTAGCAGCTAACATGCTCGTCGACAGTGTCGTCCAAATCGCTATCATCACGGTAGGCATCGTCCAACCCTCCTGATGCAGCGAAGGTAGCTCATCAGCGTTCTAATTTATCTAGAAATGCAATTCACCGCTTTGGTCACTTTCGTCGCGTCTGCCATTTCAACCGCCCAAGTCACGTATGGGATGCCATCGACTTGCTTCAAGGCTACGACCAAAGTCGCCCAATTCGGAGACTACGAAGGGAGCATGTCCCCGCCGACGAGGCTTTGCCTACGAATTTGCGCGCCCGTGGAACCAAATTGCGCCAACGGATGGGAGGCGGTGAAACTTGGAGAATGCTGGACTTGCTGCCGAACTGAGGATTACTGAAGAGTTAACCATGGGAGGGGGATGGGTATGTCCTCAAGGAATTAGCAGATATATGTTTGAGTCCGAAATGGTGCACAAGTAAATGAAAAGTTTTCTGAGATGTTTCACGGAGGCCATTTGGTTGGTCAAAGTACATTGGACGAGGCAATAGAATTGCCGTTGAGTGTCTCGCGCCAGAGAGAGTCAAAGCGTGAACGTTGAACGCTCTGAACGCTAGGACAAGCCAGTACTGGGCGGAGTGAATGGCTTTCCATAAAGGATACTCGCCAATGGAGGACGTGAGTGGAGGGAGCAGCTGTCAAGCCAGACAATTTGGGGAAATTGGCTTGATTTTGAACCACACTAGTTCTATGGGAACAACGTCATTCGACAATTGCCCAAGCAAACCCAAAATTTGTTCTTCGAACTTGCTACAAACAATGGCAAAGCATACCGTCCCCTGAAGCCGCTGGACAATGGACCGGCCGACTGCTTACCTTCGCTCGTCGCAAAACCGACCCCCTAGCGCATACGTCTAGATGTTCAAATCCACCATTTTGTTGAAAGAAAGTCGACGAAACTCTGTAGAGACTGGTTAATTCCTAATGCCTATTACGAAGTATTCCGGATTAGTGGTTGTTAGCCGGAATCACCCCCAGTATTCTCTCCTCTACATTCTGACGAGCGATTAGGAACAGGAACGTAGAAGCATGGAAAAGGTAGCGGAGGAGCGTCGGGAGAAGAAGTGACATTCAATATTGACCGTGTGAAAGACTTATCCCACGATCAAGTTTAGGTTCTTCCTGTGGATGTACTACAATACAGCGTGAATATTTACGAAGACCATCCATCCAGCTAAGAAGCCTACTCCATAACCCACAGCCTAACAGCTTTACAAGCTCCAATCTCAGGGTGAAGTAGTACCGCAGATAACCAATGCTGCAATGACCGACGCCGACGCTCAAGGAACGCCGAGCGATATCTTTGGAGGGGGGCTTTTGGAGGGAGTTGAGGGATCGAAGTGTGGAGGATTTTCTGGAAATGTACTCGGGTCAGTTGGATTGACACAAGAAGTGTGTCATAATTACGGGTAGTGTCCGGTGAAGTGCGACATCTAGTTGTATGAAGGAGCTGTAACGTTTGTGCGCGTGGATTACCGTTCCCTAAGAAATAGATGAGCTTTCCAATTCAATAGATGATGCTGAGTACAACGCATAGCCGACCTCTTTCGTCTTGATAGAACAATCGTAGACTTCACACTTCAGTCGAGAGAACGGAGAACATTAGAGATGGCCTCACCGATATAAGCACCACCAAGCTTATCACCGACACTCGTCCACCCTGAAATCTCAACGTCCTGCGCGAAAGCTAGACTTTCTCCTGAATTATCTTCTAGCCATATCGATTCCCCAAAGGAAAATAAGGACGAGTTCATGTCTGGTGAGACTGATCTGCGAACTGGGAGTTCATCACCATCCTAGAAACACACATTGGTATGGGGCCGGCTGCACTCAGATATTCAAGGTGAGAAACGGTAGACGCACATCGCAAATATCATCATACATTTGGGCTTCCTCAGCGATATCTATGCGGTTTGGTAGGACTTCGATAAGCCCAGACGCTGAGATTGGCGTTCGCGGCTCGGCAATGCCCTTCGGTGTGGGGGGTGGATCCATTGTGGGGAGTTCAGGCTGGTGTGCATGAGATACTGTGCATTCCCAAAAGATGGGCAGCCTCAGCACAGAATATGTCAGTCGGAGAAATGACAGTTGAAAGCGGACGTTGTGCCGTAATCATATCCTGGGTGCGTGAGACAGGGGTCAATACGAAGGATGCTGACTTGGTTGAGACGCGGATCATGAAATAAGTAGTCATTCGTGACAGAGATCGTAATACAAGACGTGGCAAGTAGTATATGTACAAAATGTGAGGAATCGAGATGGTTAGAGAGACTTCTCATCAACGGAATGCACCTCCTACACAGATGAGCAAAAGAATAATGATGAGCATCTCCCAAACAGTGAAATCCAGAAAAATGAGGTGCACTAACCGTAGCTTTCCTATTGTCGGCGTTCTTAACATCAGCCAGCGTCTTCTTCCCAACGTCCTTCCCAATCTTCCATGCAGCGAACATGTGTCCTTGGGAGAAGATGTCCTCCACCTCTTCGAGAGTTCTTTGTTTGGTCTCGGGGAACATGAAGAAGATATGAATGAGGGCGGCGAAGTTGAATGTTCCGAAAATGAAGTAGGTCTTCCAGGCAATGGTGGACAAGCCGGGTGGAACAGCCCAAGCAAGGACAAAGTTGAACATCCAATTAGCCTGAGGCGCGGTGATGCTAAAATGAGGACATGTACGAGCGCGGGAGAGGTGAAACGACTTACAGACTACGGAAGATGATGGATAAGCGCGTTGGGGGTGAGTGGTATATCATGGAAGTGATGGAGAAGGTTGGCATCACGCACGGTAGCCACGGAAACAGCCTTTGCCCGTACTTTCATGGGGAAGATCTCAGCAGGGTACGTCCACGACACAGGGCCCATAGTAATCGCAAAACTTGATCAAGTCAATTTAACGTCAAGGAACGGCGATGCAAAGGCATACCTGCAGACGAAGAAGTACGAGCAAACGATAATAGCCTTGGTTGCAGCATCGTTACCCTCGATTACCCATACACCTATGACACCGCTTGAGGTGGGTTCACAATGACAGGTCGGGGAAGATACGTACGGCTACTGTCTATCTCGCCCCAATGACCAAACCTGGCTTGCAGGCCACCAACAAGCATCAACCAGAAGCCCATGAGACACGTTCCAATGAGAAGCATAGGGCGGCGTCCCCAGCGATCGATGTAGTAGATCGCAGGTACTGTGGTTGTAAAAGTGAGCAGGGATGGAAGGACGGAAAGGATGATATTAAGGGGCATACTAGTGAATAAAACATTGAGAACGTATTGAACCGAATCAGCGATAAGGTTGCCCCGTCGTCCAGTCAAGCCCGCGCCTTGGAAAACATAAATGATATAGTACCTAGTTTGGAGGGGGGGATCAGTTTCTTGTTATCCGCGAGCACATAGATAGATGGTGCGATTACATCATGATATTCATTCCGGAGAGTTGAGACCACATTTGCAACGAAGCGCCTAGAACAACACGGCGGAAAACACCTGGTTGTAGGAGGTCGAGATAAGATTTAGCTCCCTGTTCGCGCTCGAAGTATACTTGTTCTTTGATTTCTTCGAATTCGAGGACAACGAGTTCGTTGGTCTTATCACCTTGGCCGTGAAGGTCGGCGAGGATCTCTAGTGCTTCGTCCTCCCTAATGACCATTTACCCCATGAGAACCAGAAGGGTCATTCTGAGGAAGAGAGAGAGGCCATACCTTCCGTGATCGAAAAGCCAACGAGGAGATTCGGGGAAGACAGTCATTCCAAGACTTAGAATGAACGCTGGAATCATCTGAAGGCCCCATGGAATCCGGAAAGATGCAGTTCCATCAATGTACGATGATCCAAATGCGATGAAATACTGAATCAAGATACCCCACGTAATCGACCTGTAGCCTATAATTCAGCTGAAAAGGTACGTGGTACTACGGTGAAGGGCGACAAACCATTGTTGAAGGGAAACCATGCGACCACGAATCGAAGGAGCGGTGATCTCTGATTGATATATCGGCACGATGGCACTTGAAATACCAACGGACATTCCAGCGATAATACGACCAACAACGAGCATGGCTCGGTTCTATTCCCACCAAGTCAGTTGAAGCGAAGTAGTCAAGGTAAAGGGGGGTTGTGAGCGTGGACAAACCTGGGCCGCGCATTGCAGCGTCGCACCAATTATCCAGATTATCCCAGCCAAGATGATAGTCCTTTTACGACCGAGGCGATCGGCTAGTTGTGAAACGGCGAGGGCTCCAACGAAAGACCCCGCTGGCATAGATGCGACGATGGCACCCTGTGCATTGGGCCCCGGCTAAGTGGGAGAGAGATCGATACTCTTATCTTCGGAAGGGTGACTAATCTGAGCTTACATTGCCAAAAGTGCGAGCATATGCCGAGTTCTGAGGAGTGGTGTTAGTGGGGACGTTAGGTAGATAGGTTGATACGAGCGACTTACGCTCAAGACGGCTGACATCGAGGAGATGTCGAAGCCAAAGAGAGCACCTCCAATGCAGGCAAAGGAGCCCACAATGTACTGAGAAGCGTTAACCACTACCCATCCCAGCTCAACATCTACACACGTACAGGGTTCGACGCAATGAATGCATTGTACTGAAGAGACATGAGCGGGATTGAAGCAAGCTGTTTGGGACACTTACGCCTTTAGCCATGTCCTGACTTGCGCTTCGCGAAGGAAGAGGGCACAACCAACCCCGTCTTGTGGGGAAAACAGTTTATATATGAGAATTTTGACGGTCCGTAAATAGCGCGACTTTAAACCTTCATCATTCTGAGACGCATTACGTTTGGCATCACAAGACCCGGACTGCATACTAGCCAGACCCAGCGCCGGAACGCATGGATGTGGGGCATTCGGCTAATTATAATGTGTATTTGATCATGGGAGAGTTAGAAGTCCACCAACTACCTGCTTAGGAGGAAATGAGGAGGTACCGAGGTATCAAGTTGCAGCGTGTATGATGCTTCTTAAGGACCTTGATGCAGCGATAATGAAGCTTGTTTCTGGGGTTAGAATTGGGGACGAAGCGAGAGGTAGTCAACCGCTGTAGGCTGTTCGCACTCCTGATCTCGCGGCCCGGCATCTGGCCGGCATGACTATATCTCCTTGGATTCGAAAAGAAAACACCAATGTCATTTTGAGGTCGAAAACCCCATTTCAACATCCTTCGATTGACCAAGTACAGACGAGAAAGTCCTAGGGGACATATTGAGTTGGTGGTAATCGAAGTGCTAAGTTATATAATTGTGAACTCGCCGTCGGATCGATACTTTCATTGCGGGTGTAGTTGAATGAAAGCGAGCTGGCCACTGTAAGATGCGTCCCTAATACGCGGGGACCGTTGTAAGCGACTAAGCGATAGATTGGCGATAGAGACATCTGTGCCTTACCGGCACGTATATAGAATGGTCGATATTCCTGAACCAGGTTATCAAGACGTCCCACTAAGGTCAGCTTCATGGGTGGCCGTGTTAAGGCAAGCTCTCGAGCTCCATGGAGTATATCCTCATAAGGAGGAATCAGAAAAATTTCCTAGAGCGTAAGCAATGTTGGTGGGAATTATAGAAGATGCTGAACTGGCAAGAATCTATCAGTCAAGTCAACTGGCTCGGCAGAATCGGTAGATACATAACTTACCTTCGTGGATATTCCAGGGTAAATATAGGGTTACCTTCCCGACTTTTAGAGGATTGTTATACGGTTGTACATGCACTAGTAAACGAATGTGAATTATCATTTTGGGGGACAGCAAGCAAGGTCGTCCCGGGTGGTTTGTAATCGAGTGTGGAAAGCCAGCAAAGGTGCGAGAAAGTTGGAGATGATTTTTCGAAACTCACTTTTGATGCGCCAAACTGTGAGTGTTGGGCGTAGCTCTCAAGCCCTTGGGCTATCCGCGGGACGCACCCTATTCGGAACTAATGTGATGACTAAACATTCCCACGCACTTTCAATCATCTCTGCAGACGTCCTCCTTCACAACTTCACTTCATGGCTTCCTGCGTCGGGGGAATATATTGAAGTCACTCAGGTCGGTGGCTTAGTGTTTTGAACAGACTAACGGCGAAACCGCGACGTCTCGGACCTCGTCGATTTAGTTCCCGTTGACCTGGCGTTCTGGGCGCTGCTCAATTTCACAATGGAGCCTGGTCCGTCTCTGAGCGGGAGAATTGAGGAACAGTGGTAGGCGGCTGGAGGAAGACATGGTTGCTGGTGAGTAGATCATATATTTTGCAAAGGGAGTGAGCGGATGAGGCTGAGGCTAGCTCTGTAGTAAGGGGAACTAGCTTGATCACTCCGTATTCACCGTTCAATCCATTGTATTCTTCGCTGCTGGTATGGAACTGGCTGGCCAAATTATTGACCGATGTCATCAAGCCCATTCCCGTTCGTATTCGTGAAGTTTGGCTTATCGCTTTTTTCCTCCGCTGCCCAGGCCAACTGTCACTCCAACACTAAGGAACCATTGCTCTTGCACTATCATCGTTGATTGATTCTACAACATTTCGACGATCTTTAATAGTACGACTCCATTTGGACATTAACGCTCTCATTCTTCGAGATTCAGATGCGTTAGTTAGGTTTATAATTCGGTTTTCAGCACTCATTATGCACTACTTGAGCATAGCCCTTCCACAAGCATCCGAATGTTGGCGGAAGCAAGTAGGGGTTTTTTACGTCGTGCTCTCGTCGTCTTAGCAAGCTCCAGCATTTTCCAAGCTCATACAGCAACGCTATTCCCTTGGCGAGTGGCCATGGATGATTATCGATGAACGGTCGCCTCTGCAACGCTCTTCGTCTGGGAAGGTGATGGTTTAACCATGCTGCATGCGAAAGGATGTTCACTATGAAGATGGCCGCACTCCTCAAGCTACGCCAGAGCAACTTGGTCAGGTATGTCCCAGAAGTTTCTTGATGCAGATAATAATCACTTGGGTTCTTCAAGATGAAGTGGCTTGCCCTAGCGACAGTACTCTATGTCCCAGCACGATCATTAGGCATGATTGGAGCAAGCCTGACTACGATGTAGCCGAGTCCACTGGACATTCCGACATCCTTCGCATGGTATTATCATTTTCCTTTTCAGCGTGAACGTCGACCCTCATCATTCTTTTCAGTACGGATTTGCGATCACGTATACCACCCTGCGGCCGGCTGGGATATCTTAGACAGTCTCATGCATGGGAGCAAGGAGTGAGGTTGGTCTGCTCGGGGAATGGCGGTGAAGCCGCTGAGTGTAGCCATGTCTTTTGACATTGGTATTCCCGTGCACAAGGTAGCCCGCCTACCTGAAAGTGTGAGTGCATGCATCGTATCAGGTTGAGATTAATAGCAATCCATCATTCAGGTTCGCAATGGAGTTTCGATATCCTCAAAAGCTCTCCCAAGACGTCTACCGAGCGAAGGACGGCACTAGACCTGTCGTTTCGGAGCCCGGTCGTAAGTCTCAGAAAGACATCGTATTTCGCGTGTAACCCTCACCACCCTATCTTAATCTTCACTTTTTTTAGCTTCGTCGAACATTGTTGCGGAAACGAATATTACTGGGGAAGCGAAGGACATCAAATGGCACTAATATAAACTGCTGCAGAGTGCCTCAAAGAGCGCCTCTCCGACCACACGATCCCGTCTTTTCATATAGGTCGGCGTTACTCTAACATTAACCGAATACCTGGAAGGTTGCTGATGTCTGTTGGACCTAAACAGGTCTACCTGTCGCTAACGGTGCAGCTTCGTTGAGTGCCTTCATTGAAGCAGATGTCTGAGCAAGAGCACGCGTATGTGGGGAGGCTACCGTTCTCGAACGCCGAGCATTAGACAATATCGGTCCTGGAAGAGGCTCAGCCTACGCGCCACCTTATCTTAATACCAGAGGCATCAATACCCACGGTGACATTACCGCGTTTAAGGGGTACCTCGGCTTCTTCGAGAACGTTACGCTTCGAGCTCGAGCAGTGTGCACAAGGTTCGATCGGCACCTATAAAGCCGAAAGTCAGCCCTGGGTTATCTATGAGATGGGGAAGTTGTCTGTATATCATGTACGTGCTTCTTTGTTGTTTTGGTCCCTTCGCTGCATTCACTCTGATGTGTAGCATTACTGGGGCCATACCCAACCACAACGTCCGAATCCCTACGCCGATGGGCACCATGATAACTCCCGGTCGTTGAACAAATATCCATCAACATCGCTCATGAAACGGCCCAAGATCCTTGCATTGAACTGTGGCCCTGATTTACCGTTGGACTATAGTTGGCATCATACGGCGCACAAGAAGCAAGTATTGATCCCTTCTGTGAAAACTGAGCTTCGCGCTAGCCTTTTATTGTACGCCTCCTTTCATACAAGAACAAGACTTACCACTTATATATGATATGACCCGATTGCTTCTGTATGACAGATGTATCGCTTCTGTCTCTATCTTCTACGTGTGACGCCAACTTGCAAAGAGGCGTACACGTGACAGATGTACTTCAGTCAGAACTCCCCCGCGTGTGAGTAGTGCCAATAATTTTGAAAGAAACTTGCCTTTCAATCACCTTGTCGACAACCCGCCCCAAGACCAGCCCACACTATATCAGAAGTGGTCCTCTAGAATCTTTTCCCCATTGAACTTGGGTCTGGAATAAGTAGACAGCAACGTCACCCCAAATACCGGCCCATCGCCGAGCCTTTATCAAACAAGATGGCTGCAGAGTTGGCTGACAGGATGGAATGTGTGTCCTAGCCGTATACGAAGTGGTCTGTGTCAAAGAATGGCCTTACCGTTGATTATTCAAGCAAGAGACTGGACTGTATAAAAGTTGACGTACCTTCTGTGGAGTTCACTCAAGTTTCCTACTCAGGTCTTTCGCCTCCTTAGGAACTCTAGGTCGACTCAGGTTGATCTCAACGACCAGGATGAAGTGGTTACTCTCCATTACTCTTCTTCACGTGGCGATCGGACTCGCCAAACCTGCCAACGACTGGAGCAAGCCCTGCTTCGATGGCGAGTGCGCATACGACATCCTTGGGTCTACCGGAAACTCTGGTGTACTTCACATGGTAGCGTCTCAGTTGTATCATGCTTTAACAACGTTATGCTCATTTCTATCCCTCAGTACGGAAACGCGATTACGGATATCACCCCTGCGGCAGGATGGGTTATCTTGGATTGCGATGCCCATGCTTTGGAGCAAGACGTCAGGCTCGTTTGCTCGAGTGCCGACCAGGAAGCTACGAGCTGCAACCACGTGTTCGACAGTAGCGGACCCTTGAACAAAGTCGTTCGCCTACCTGAGAGCGTAAGTCATAAATACCGCATCGACCAATACCTTACCTCGACGCAAACTTTTCACAGTGCAGTGCAGCACCCTTCCTCCGCATCGCAAGTGCTAGCGTCGCTGAAGACCAAACTATCCCTCGTCATGCAGTGAGCAAGGTATCCAAACGCGATGGAGTGACCCCCACGGTCCATATTTTCCGAGTTGATGCCAACTGGGATATGGTTGACGTTTCGCAGTGAATCTCCTCTGTCCGCCTTTCCGATGATGTGGATCTTACTTTATCTATTCAAGGACTGGAACGGTGAACTTCACTTTTACTGGAACCAATAACCCAAGTGCACATACGGATCCGGTTGCCTCGACCCATGATCTACATACTCGGGGTCTTTTCAGCTGGGTAGCGGATCGCTGGAATGACATCAAGACGACTGTAACCAAGGCTACTTCAGCTGTGCTAACATCACTCAAAGGTTACCTCTCTTGTGTTCTCAGTCTTCTGCGCTGACATAGCGACATGCAGATCTCACGTCGTTCAAGCTCCACCCGCAGATACACAAGAGCGCCAAGGCTTCGTCTCCAGATCAATCTATTCTCACGACTTCGGGAACTGCTGTCCCAAAGTGCGCTTCCGGGAGTCTGTCCGCTCATCTTGATGTTGTCGTAGGGGGTCAAGCGGAAGCCGACGTGAGGGTCGGTATTACGGCTAATGGTTCCATTATCCCCCCCTCCGTAAGTAGTCGCTCTGCGTCGCACATCAACATTATCTCATTTTCTTACAGGTAGGAAGTTTTGCGGTTTACGCAAGTATGGTGATTCCGCGGAATCAGTCAACGCGTCGCTCACAAGGCGCTCAGTGCTCACAGCAAATGTCGATGCTCACGTTAAAATTGATGCTTCTATTACCGTTTGTAGCTCGCTATACCTTCCACTCAGAAATTGACTGTACCACAGGGAACACTTGGCACTGGACGAAAGGAACTTGGCCGCTTTGCAGTCACCCCCGTTCAAATCCCTGCGTAAGCTTCACCAGCCTTGGATTATTGTATCATGGCTATATCTCACGTTATCTTGCAGGGTTATAGCACTTGGTCCCATCTTAGAGCTTCATGCCGAGGCTGAATTGGATATGTCCCTCGAAGTCAACCTTGATACTCATTTTAAATATACTGTGTAAGTTCCCATCTTCTCTCCTTCTCCGAAGATTATAGTTCTCCAACCTTCCATCAAACAGCTCCGAGCGTAAGCTATTATTTAAGATTTACGTCCGTTCGTCTTCTGATCCATCCACCCAGTTGAGTTTTGGTACCCAAAATCAATCAGCAATGACGCCAAAGGTGCTAAGAGTGGCCTCAAAAACGTTGCTTCAACCCCCGCTCGTGAGCTTCACATATCCTTCGCTTGTGGCAACGTATTCATCAATGCTTAGCACTGAGTATATCTGCATCCCTTGATGTTTCCGCTGACGCCACCATCACTGCGTACGGAGCTTGATTTGCTTTGTCAAACTTTACTCATGCTTCCTGCAGCCATCTGATCCCTTCCCTTCAATTGGGTGAGCAGCCCCCATTGTATCTTTATACACATCTGACGTATGATTTCATAGGCCTCTCAGTCGGCGACGGAAAAGTCGCCTCGCTTACTGCCTTCGTCGAAGCAGATATTTGGGCCAAAGCTCATGTCCGTGGTGAGGCATCTGTGCAGACTCCCCATGGCAAGCGTCAAGAGTTGAGTCCACCCCACATTGGCCGGGGAACTAAATACATTCCTCCTTATTCGATCAACGGCCGAGATGTTGCGGTCGGTGACGCCGGCGCCTCGTTCAAGGGTTGTGTCGATGTTTCCGCCGGGTTGATAGTACGAGGCGGAGGACAAGGTTCGCTTGGCCCGTGGAAGGAGACAACCCCCGAGTGGATCATCGCAGAAACCGATGCATTCGTTATCTATGAGGTGTGTGGTCGACGATCTACATGACGTTCCTTGAATGAATGGTACCACCCTTTCCCCGCCATGGAATCTAGAACTGCTGGGGTGGTGCAAAAAAGAAGCGGGCTGAAGTCTCAATCCCCAGATCAACGTCCCTTGTAAGAAGGACCAAGGCCACGAAGTTGAATTGTCCTAAAAGCAAGACTGGTCCGAAGACCGTAGATGGTAAACTGACCACGAAGTTGAAGAGGTCAGTCGACCTTCTACATTTTACTGTGTCTATTGGCTGACCCCGGTCTAACGCATCGCCTTTGCAAACACGTTAATTCCTACGTCGTTGCCTGAAGTGCGACTCCTAAAGGGGCGCATTAGCACGACCATTCAGGGACAACGGGTTTAACATTGCTTTATGCAATCGGAAATGTTGGGTGGACTCAACTGCAGATGAGGCTATCGTTTTCATACTGGCTAGTTTTGAGCCCTGTCACTCTCGTCATTTGCTGCAATCGACAAAGAGTACTTGTCAAACTCAGTTGGATACAGATCAAATACAGACAGCTTGGGACCGACAGGGGCCGAGAAGCCCAGTTGTCCGCGCGCCCTACGTCGAGCGGGACACTTTCATTGATCCGGCCGCATGCTGCTATCCAGACTCGGAGTACCGTTACAAGCTGACTAGATAAACCACATATCTGTCTCAACGGTCCCGCGTCAGCAATCAATCATTCATGCATCACCACCGGGAGGCGAGAGCCGAGCGATAAGTTTCATGCAATCCCTGTTAAGATCACCGTGCTTGGCGGAATTGTGATCTAACAAAGTTCACGCCCTCTCTCAAGACGCCATGGCTTTGCTGACGCGGGGTCGATATGGTGTATCAATCCTTGATGTTGGTAGGGTACGTGCATCAATTGGGCCTATACTATGTCTCTGAGTAGGCGTCAAGATTGACAACACGCCGAAGCTATCGCGAAATGCCATACAATCCCCAGCGCCGTGGTTGTCAAGCTATGTTACATGTAAGTAAGGCATCCTCGGGTGGCTTATTTCATATATCCGCAATCCGCAGGCGAGTCCTTATAAGAGGCTTACACAGCTACAGCGCAAGCCCACTATCCGCTTGAAAGCCATACAATGATGCTACAGGAAATCATACTCTTCGTTCATCAGCATCCATTCATCACCTCCTTGGTGACCTCCCTGCTGGTCTGCCTCGGAATCGCTATCCTATCACTTGCTTCGCGCATACTTACACCCCCCTCTGAACATCTTCCCCTCGATGAGGAAGACAGATACAACACCCGCGAGACTACCCCATCATATACATCTCCCAGCACACCCACCAACCTCCATCTAACTATCCCATTCTCCACCAACGCCGCCCATATCGATCCAATAGAATTGCATCGAATGTTACACAGTGAATACTCTCCTGTTTATGCGTTACAGGAAACGTTGGGGAACTGGCGCTTCCCCAGTAATTCCGATATCACCTCCCCTGCGCCTGAAGCAGCAAAGGATGGGCAGAGCTGACGGGGTTGGCTGGATGGAAGCGGTATCGTGGCGTGAAGCATTATGGGGCCATGGTGGCCTTGGGTTTAGGTAGCCGACGACTTCAGTGTTGGGCCGTCCATGACTTTGACGTCAGGTCAAGGTCACTGACCCCCTTTCGACGGTCACGACTTCCCTTTGAGTCCCTCCGATAGAAGCATCGAGGCGCTATGCACCTGGCGGGAAACCTGGGCGAAGGGTGCTGGGATAGAGCTAAAAGCGAAGTTCGGATGATGCTGCTAGCATCGGGATCTGGAAAGGGACGGCATCCAGGCCAGTCAACCAGAACGTTTACATTGACGAGCACGAATGGCGTTTATAATTCACGAAATTACAAAAACTGTACCTAGGAGGAATGCTGAGCGATTCCAAGTTTTGGATGATTCATCCTGTACCCACGATCAGTGATGCAATACACCTTTGATGTTGAAACTATACGATACATAAACCTACATACATACACAAAGCTACCACACCAGAACCCAAAGAACAGTAAGTAGTACAGACATACAAACTAGTCTCCAGCGATATGTATAATATCTATCCAACCACGACACAAAATCTTCACGACACGGTAGATGCGAGGGAAATACACCACGGAGGAGGGAGAAAGAGGCTATGGAGAAACGAAAAGAGTGGTCCAAGGAGATAAAAGAAGCTGTAGATCGAGGAGGGTGGGACATGATGCTCTGCGAATTCGATGCTAGTAACGATCGGGGCGCAAGGAGAAATAGTTAAAGATAGTGGCGATTGATGGATAGGTGGGGGGGGGTGTATATGAGTGATGAAAGGTAGGTTGTTAAGCCATATCAAGTATGATACAAAAACGTTATTCAGTGGTTAACTGAAGGCTATCTGGGTGGATGGTGAACAAGGAACATATCCAAGGCAACCAAGGGTCGGCAGAGCGCCGTTGATGATGTTGGGAGGCGTTGCGGTGGAACGAGTCACCGATACCTCTGGACAAGAGCGCTGCGTTTCAAGTTTGCCAATTTGCTATTGGACTTCATGTTGACTTTGTACTGCCTCGTGAATGACTGCCCGACGATAGTCAGTCCGCGTTCGAATGCGGATATACGGATGGGGGCTTTCTCCACTGAAGTGGATAGAGTATCGATACCTAGCTCTGCGCTGGAGAATGATGAGTTTGCATGGGTTACGTCGTATGTACCTTCCTGCTTGAGGTGATTCGGACACGTCTCTCGGGCCCAGCGGACGTTAACTTGTTGTAATTGGGGATTAACTTTGATGATGCGAAGCGCCGTTTGAAGCATAGTTTCGTCATAATATTTATGACCTTTCGTTAGAGAGAAGGTCTTAAGATCAGGAAGGAGGTGAAGCAGGGAAGCGAGCTGTTTGAGGGGTTTCTGCGTCGTTGTGTTAGAAGCGGGCGCCGATCCCAAAGGAGAATAACAACGTTACCTTAGTGAAAGCCGTGGTGCACATGAAATGGAGTTCGGTAAGCTTGGGGCAAGACTCAAGAAGTGAGCGAAAGAAAAAATCGTAGTCGCTTGTTGCATTGGGAATGTACACCCAGATATCCAGCGTGGTGAGCGACGTCAGTCTTTGTAAGACAGGGGTAATCTCATTCAGGCGCATTTCGTAGACCGGCTCGCAAGTGAGGTCGACGGTATCAATGCTGTCAGGATTCGGCAACTCGGCAAGTTGTTGATATATCCCGATATAGGTTTGTAGGTTGGGTAAAGCTGAAGGGGGAAGGTACATGGGGATTGTCTCGGGCGATACCCACCGCTTAAAGTTCCATGACAGCCGAACGTGCTTTAGGGAGTCGTGCGCCGAGAGAAACTCGCTAAACGTCGACGTGTCGCTTCCAGGATAGCTTATCGTGAAGTCGCTTGAGTAGCCGAAGGAACCCAGTGTGAGTGTGTGCATCTTCGGGAAGCGCCCAGACGTGATCCGGTCAAAAGCCAGCAGACGCGCAGAAGAGGAAAACGAGCACAGAGTGAGTTCTTCGAGGTCAGGGCAACGCTTCAGAAGCATGTCCCACAACCGATCAGGGAGTTCTTCAGTAGGGGGGAAGAGGTCCGTGCCACCGAGGCCGTGTCTCACAATGAGCGAGAAGCTTGTTAGATTGGTGAAATCAAAAAGCTATCACGAGAACGATAAGCGCGCTGATGTGATGTGAAATGGAGCGGGGGATGCAGCATACCGTGCTGTGTGAGTCTAGGGCGCGTGACCCCACGTTGCTGTACACGGTCTTGAGGTCAAGGCAACTTTAAGATGGGCGTTAGACAAAGACAACAATAAAGGGTTGCCACTCACGTCTGTCGCAGCGTGGTCCACAGCAAATCCTTGGGCATCTCCAGCCCATCCCAATCAAACGTATGCAGGTACTTGAGCTCTGGAGCGATGCGAATGATCGCCTGAACCACCCAGTCCTCGTCAAGAGGCTCGTCTGGCTTTGGCCACGCAAGGTAGTAATTTGGTCGAACGGCGAGTTTGCGAACGTGCGAGCACAGTTTAGGTTGCTGAGATAGTGCCTCGAGCGCGACTTTGCACTGCCTGCTTGATTTGAGGACAACCGTGGCATAGAGCGTCGGCACGAGCAGCGTCCGTACCCGAGTCGACTTTTTCACAACCCCTTCGGTCAGCGTCAAGCGTATCACCTACATAGCATGCCTACTTACCGTTAAACTGAGATTCAACACGTCCGACGGGGTCAGGAGGTCTGCTACGGCTAACAGAATATCGCCTGGGATATTCGGATGGCCAGATGTCGTACAGATGGCCGAATTTCGCTTGGAAAGTGAGGGTGAAGAGAGGGTTCTAGGCAAGGTCAGCAAAGACTTGAGATTGAGGCTGCTGGACCTCGTCAACGACGAGCTCTGGGACATTTTCGACGAGGTGGCCGGTGGCAGAAGGCAAGTGGCCTAAAACGGCGCACAGCCAATCAATCCCGGTATTACGTAATTTTCAGGGGGTGAATAGGGACTCAGGGTCTGGAGTGAAACGAAAGCCCTACCATCCGTGCATGAACGGAGGCAACGGTAACGCTTAACGGGGGGTCCGTTGCGTCGCCTGAGTGGTACCCGGTAACGCGTAACATCAACGCCGTTGCTAACAAAAACCGTTACATGTAAATAATCACAAAATGGTTTTAAATTAAACAGATCAAATCTACAATATATACTCCTTTGTCTTGGTAGAGGGTCTGTGGTAGATTGCGAAGGAGCTGATGAAAATGAAGAATGCGTGAGACCAGTCACTTCCTGTGAGCCTGGCTCCATTTTCTTCTTGGTCATACTCAAATTCAATGGGAGCGCAGTCATGTTATGATGTTTGTAGTCTAGACATTATGAGTTTGACACCCGACATTTTGAACTAGGAGGATCTGCACTTATACTACTCAGGCACCTCAACACTGAAGTGAGTGGGCATGTTGCTAAGTCGGGCAACTGTAACGCATAACCACTGGCCTGTTGCTAATGTTTCCAGTAAATTTCTTGTAACACTCTGTGGCTAGTTGCCTCCGTTCATGCACAGACAGTATATAATTCAGTAGACTCGATCCCAGTTTACACCAGCATCTAGTTCCTCGGCAAGGTAAATAAGGGGAGATGGATATATATACTCGACTTCCAAGTATACCACCTTTTTCTATCCCCCTTCGTTCGAAGACTTACAAAACTGCTGGGATCGAGCCTAATAATTTCCTCATTTCTTAGAGTTCTTTCAGTCCTAACGCTGACTGGTTTCTGATACTTTACGGGTTTTGCGACTTGTTTTGCTTGGCTTTATCCGTCAGCTTCATTAGCATCATCTTATCTAATCTCATTGTCGCGACAAGTATTCCTTCAACCACTACTTGGTCCGGATATTGAGTTTTTCTCAATTACTCGCTTACTATACCGGTCATGCCACTCTACGTCCAGAGAACCCATCATTGTGATCAAAACAACCTCATCGAGGTAGCTACAGCTTTATTCTAGTGTGTGCGGTTCGATTTGGCGATTGAATACGATCAGGGATACGATGAAGTCGTCGCGGGGATTGGGGTCGCTCCGAGACTGTGGCGCGACGAAGTATTGGAAAGAGTCATCGAAGCAATAGTTAAGTAGTTTGTCATACGGCCCATAGTACCGATTCTCAAATGACTTGCCCTCGTGTCGGCAGATTTCGAGTATTTTGACAAGGCCAGGAGACCAGTGTATATCATGGTGATGAAGGGCATCTTGAACGTTAATGTCAGGGTCCCGTCGAACTCCGAGCGATTCACTTAGTATCACTGAAGCAAGCTCCGTATCGTGAACCTTATATACTAACAACTTCGTGCAGAATTCTCATCAACATTCTATGTTCTGGCATCTGTGCAGCTTATACCGTTATAGCACCCTTTCTACAGCCATACAAACGCGTCAGCAGGCCTCAGGCTTTACTAGAATACGCATCGGTCCACATGCTTAAACGTCCTTCGACTGTTCTTCGCTCGGTAGAACTCTCCATTACCCCGTATTTCATCTCCTTCTCCTACGGCCAGAGCTCGGCTTCCAAGTCACGCGGCGGGGCACAATATCAAGTACGTTACGGGATATCATCATCTTCGTTTCTTACCATATGACAACGTGCGCGAGTAGCTTCTGGCCTGCTTCAAGCCCCATTAGAACTATAAATGGTTTATGTATAAAGTCTCTTCTCATCGACGGGGGCTCCCCTTCATACGCCCAGCCATGCTTGGCTCATTATTTCTATTCTACGGCTTTTTGCTCACACCATTTGTCGCCTTTGCGCTGCGAAATGGCGTTGGAAAACTACCGAGTGAGTGTTATATACGTATTCCTAGAAGAGCTGGCAAGCGCTGATGCGTTCACATAGTCCTTGGCTATAACAGTAAGCTTTCGTCGTCATGTTTCCGGCTTGGTGACCTACACGCTTGTAACTACCAGCTTGGTATGCCTATCAGGTATGTATCTTGCCGTTACTCGTGTACTCAGTCTAGGACGAACTCCACCAACCATCGACTCATAGTGCGCCATCGACGAAGATCTCGTCCTCCAAGACGCACGATTGATCAAGTCTCTCGGTCTTCAGGTAAACACTACACGTCTGATGCTCATAGCCTCCAATGACGCCATCCTTTCCAGGATGCTGGATATAATTACATCAACCTTGACGACTGCTACGCAGAGTTCAATCGCAGCTCCAAAGGTGACATCGTTGAAGGTACGATACGTTGTCAGAGATGCTCCAATGATGGATACAGCCTGACAATGTCAATGCTCTATAGACCACATACGCTTCTCACGTGGAATGAAGAACTTTACGGGCGAGCTACGCGAATTAGGGTTGTAAGTTGGTCGCCGAGATCCCCGCACATCATGTTTGACTAATATCCATGTAGCAAAGCGGGGATAGTATGTCCCTATATAAGCCTCACCATGCGGTACACTCACCCTTTCCATTAGTACAGCGATTCGGGATGGTTCACCTGTGCAGGGTACCCTGGATCATTCCAAAATGAATTACGAGACGCCCGAACGTTCCAGGATTGGGGTTTTGATTTCTTGAAGTGCGTTTAGAATTTGTGATCACATCGTGCATGTTGATGACCGTGGATGCCGCTGATGCAATGCGCCAGGTACGACAATTGTGCTAGTACGTTGTATCTATTGCTCCAAGGAGAAGTGTCTGACATAGCCCCAATCAGTTCCCTACGATAGCATCATTCGTGAAGGTTTAGTTGGAAGTAAGCTGTCCTTGGCCAGCCCCCAAGATTCCCTCCAGATGTCTGATAACTCTATCCAGAATATCAACGCATGGCTGATGCGCTGGAACAGCTCTCCAGAAGTACGCACCGACAGCCGTTCATATTCTCCCTATGTGAGTGGGGTAGGGTGCGTATTCCACACTCGCATGATACCAGGTCTATTTATATGTACTCAATCAAAATCAATTTGGGTTGCATGTTCGTTAGGGTCAGGTGTTTTTGTGAGCACCAGCAGCATTTATCTATCGCCGCGTGCATTCAACCAGCCGACCTATATCCTCTAGATGGGGTAGTGAAATTGGGCATAGTTGGCGGGTGGGTCGCTTTCAATCATATTTCTGCAATGCGCAGGATCACTGATGGAAGCTTCAATAACTAGACGACGGATGATATCGCGCCGGATTGGTCTCACATCGCCAACGTCATTAATATGTGAGAAGATACTCTCTAAATCTAGATATTTATGGAACTAATCAATCACAACGTGTTATCTCATTTCATTGTTCAGTAACTCTTTCATCACACAAGCGACCGATTTCTATGGGCATAATGATTTAGATATTGTACGTGCTCCTTTTACTCGTTTTACAGTCGAAACATAAACATTTATCCGTGTGCTAATTCCGTCGTGGGATCAGCTGCAACTGTACGTACGACTTTTCTGTACGGCGCGGGGTTATGACTACCTGTCGCTCAATCTATCTTTTCAGAGGACGGGGTGACTTCACCTTTGATGAAGCTAAATCTCACTTTACGGCATGGGCATTGATGAAGTCCCCACTTCTCGTGAGTATTGCTATCGTATATCCACCGCTCCAACTAATCTCCACTACATACTGATAGATCAGCACCAATGTAAGTAATGTGTGCCTCTATTCCCTCATTCCACATGCTAATTGGTGATTGGGAACCACATAGATGTCAGCCATCACACAAGAAACACTCGATATCTTTATGAACAGAGAGATCCTTGCCATCAATCAAGATCCCGTTGTCGGAACGAGCATCTCACCTTTCCGGTGGGGAGTAAACGTCTGTCCTATCAAATTTACTCCCGTGCTCGCATGTCTTAACCACAATTTATCTGGACCTTTCGGAATAGCCCAACTTTTCTAGTAACAGCAGCTTCCCGGCCCAATACTGGAGCGGCCGGTCGCAGAATGGAACTGTGTTCATGCTGGTAAAAATGGATGCTGCTGTCTTCATTTTAATCCCTGATGAATTCCCTAGCTCAACACGTTGAATGAACCCGCAGATATGTTTTTCAACCTGACCGAATCACCTTGGATTCGCGCTGGTAGACAATACTCGGTCAGAGTGAGTTGTATGATGTCCGTATCTTATATGAACTGACCTCATTTCAAGGATCTGTGGGCCCATACGGATAACGGAACCGCTGTACGCAACTTTACTGCGCGTGCTGTTCCATCTCATGGAGTTGTGGCGTTATTGTTGAAAGACGCTGGGAATGAGCCCGAAGGGATATTGCCCCCATGTGGGGTATGGGAGTGGTGCACCGCTGAGAATGGTACCCGAGTTGATGCTTAATCAATATATGTGCCTTCAAGTAAATGAAATTGTATGCAACTTCAATGAGGGGACGCCTCCCGTAACTCGGAAGCAACTACTCAGTTTATCCCCTATTACGCTCCTTACGCTCCTGAATCAGCCAATGGCGACACCAAGCAAAGCACAACAGTTGCGCCTCTTGACCTCATACCGCCACCATCTCTGCGCGCGTTTCCCCCTCCTCGCGTGCGGCGCCGACGCCAACCTAAGCGACGATGGTACCATTTCCTCAGAATTGATGATGACAGCGACTGCTTACCAACGCGATGTGTGATGGCGTGCTCATGTCATGGGTATGTATGGCATCCCATTTATTTCGGGTCAATACCTTTCAGTATACGTATGGCGTACCTCGAATGAATCCTGCCAAACTGTCCAGACAGGCTCGCTTCTCAATTTCTCGTGGCTATATCCTAGCCCAACCGTTGTCCTGGTTTGGATGCGGTTTGGTGCTCCTCCGATACAGTCCGGGGACTTCTATCCGCGCTTTGCCTAGGATACCCGCTAGACCTTTAGTGAGGTGAGCCATATGTCGCTCTGCCTACATGTATGCATCAGGCCTCATCTAGCCGTCCGCCAAAAGAGATTTCCATTCAGGCACGCGGTCCTGAAATCGGACTGGGCTGCTCGCGTGTGCTCTGTCTCGCTTCTAATTTTGCAATCGGATTTTTCTGGAGCCACCGCGCCACATTCACCCGGTTTGCGAGTGTCTCGTTCCCCAAGATATTGATGGGGAATGGCCATAAGCTCCCTCCGGTCCTAGACAACGGGTCTGAATTCAGTCCGTCCCCGCCCCGAGCTGGAAGGTCTATAGCGCCTCGTCCTGATGTGAAGCTTTGATCAATTCCGGTGGGTGCCATTGTGTTGATGGCTAAAAATAGAAGCCAATACGGGTCATCCCATATGCTACTTACTTCTTCGTTTCCACTTTGCCCGTGGCATTTTTTGGCTACTCCATTTTAGTATATAAGCACTATGCTTTGTGCTTCTTTTTTTCTCTCGACCCACTCCCGTCCCCCGTGCACGGTATGGCTGGCCTTGAACGAGACACTGCGATCATTGGCGCTTTGGCAGACCCTGCTGTCGCACCTAACCTTGCCACCATCGCGCACGCCGATGCCGGCTTTAACGAAAAGAAGCGGACATCTTCCGAAAGCTCAGTCGACGGTGAAGTTGACCACGAGTTCGATGAAATTCATGATGGCCTCGAGTTTCCTACGGAGGAGGAGAAGATGACATTGAGAAGGGTTTCGGATGCCATTCCGTGGAACGCTTATAGTAGGTGGAAGTTATCAGATTCTGGAGTTTTCCCTCACCATTGAGTCTGCAGTGATTGCCCTTGTTGAGCTTGCTGAACGATTCTCAGTGAGTACAGGATTCCCCCCTCCAGTTGTGTCTTGCTGATTTCCCTGTCAGTTCTATGGTAAATTTATTTGTATCTTCATTTTAACCCCTCGTTAAGTTCCGAAACTAGGCAGTACCGTGGTCTTTGTGCGTTGTACATCGTTGTCGTTCCTTTATCTGGTGTCTCATACCACTTCAGACGAACTACATTCAACAACCATTACCTGCAGGCTCCCGAACGGGCGCAGGCGGCGCCGTCGGCCAGTCTGGTGCGCTTGACCTCAAGCAACAGGCATCGACAGGTCTTACTACTTTCTTCCAATTCTGGTGTGTCGCCTTTCTTTGGTTCTAGTATCTAGCTTATCCGTGGTAGGTGCTATGTTACGCCACTCGTTGGTGCCTATATCGCCGATAGCTGGCTTGGTCGGTACCAAACTGTGTGCTGGTCGGTCGGTATCGCCATCATCGGGCATATCCTGTTGATCATCTCCGGTATACCAGGCGTCATCGACAAGCCTGGAGCCGTGGGGGCCTTTGTCATTGCGATCATCGTAATGGGTATTGGTACCGGTGGATTCAAGGCTAATATCTCCCCCTTGGTGGCGGAACAATACAGGCGCTCCAAACTCTTTGTTGTAACCCGAAGCAGTGGCGAGCGCGTTATCGTCGACCCCGCCTTGACCGTGGCAAGGATATACATGGTAAATGCGTGCAAGAGCGACCCTTACATCGGAATTAATCCCTTTTTCCAACAGTACTTTTACCTATTCATCAACGTTGGGGCTCTTATCGGTCAAATCACAATGTATGTCTATAAATATCTTTCTCATCAATTCGTCTCACACGGCATCTATATTTCAGGACTTATGCTGAGAAAGTTCGTATTCTTCTGGACATGCCCACTAATTTCTCAATTCACACTGCTATGTACAGTACGTGGGATTCTGGCTCGCCTTCACATTGCCGACGGCTGTGTTCATGATATCGCCCATCACCCTGCTCCTTGGTCGTACCCGATACCGCCTTTCTCCCCCGACTGGTTCTGTTCTGGCTTCGTCGTTCCGCCTCTTCCGATTTGCCGCACGTGGCCGATGGAGTTGGAACCCCGTGAAGACGTATCGACAGATGGCCACGGATGACTTCTGGGAGAATGCCAAACCTAGCAAGGTCGTTGCAAGCGGTCGGGAAAAACCCGCTTGGATGATATTCGATGACAACTGGGTTGATGAAGTCCGCCGAGGTTTGAAGGCGTGCACTGTCTTCTGCTGGTTCCCTATTTACTGTGGGTTTGGTCTCATTGACCTCGGCGTCCTCTGTGTGCTGATATCGAGGCAGGGCTCACATACAACCAATTGAACAACAATCTGACTTCTCAGGCTGCGACGATGTCTACTCATGGTTTACCTAACGATGTCTTATCCAATCTCGACCCTTTGGCTTTGATTATATTTATTCCTATCTGCGATGCTCTCGTACGTCCCCTCTAATCCCCTTCGCATCCCAAGTAATGACTAATCCTTACAACCTAGATCTACCCTGCCCTGCGAAGAGCCGGCATCAACTTCAGTGCTCTGAAAAAGATCACGGCTGGTTTCTTCACCGGCGCTGCCGCCATGATATGGGCCGCAGGTATGCGCAGTCTTCACCCTTTGTATTTATCCAGTCATTAATATGCTTTACGTGTCCAGTCCTACAACATTACATTTACAAGGTTAGTCTCGAATCATCCCAGCCTAGACCATTCCATGGGTCTGATAGCTTCCGTATGATAGACTAGTCCTTGTGGATACCACGCGGCTGACTGTAAGGCCCCGAACGTGTCTCCGTTGAACGTTTGGATTCAATCCGGATCGTAAGTTATCACATATCGCTTCTCCGATGTCGGACCCCCGCTAAATGCGTCTTCTTATGGCAGGTATATATTGGTCGCCTTCAGCGAGATCTTCGCTTCAATCACCGGTCTGGAGTATGCATTCACTAAAGCACCGAAGAACATGCGATCCCTTGTCATGGCTGTTTTCCTCTTCGCTTCGGCCATTGCTTCTGCATTGGGAGAAGCTTTCGTCGGTGAGCACATATGTGTCTGGGTTATCTGTCTTACCCTTTGGCTCACCTGTTTGTCGGTAGCGTTATCCGCTGATCCGTTGTTGATTTGGAATTACGCCGTCATGGGTGTTCTAGCCGGTGTCTCCGGTGCGGTGTTCTGGTGGTCTGTTAGGGATCTTGACCAGCACGAGGATGAACTTAACAATATGCAAGAAGGGCATATTGACGCGAAGCATTGAGTGTGAAAGTTTCAAGGATACGATTAATATGTAATGACTGATGCGGGGGTGTTTTGACGTCACTATACTGTATCGAAGTTATGTGCAATTTTGGTGGCTCCGAGATGTTCCTGAACGGTTCATTCCGAGGTCTTGCTGGTGCGAATGAAGCCAATGAGGAAAAGTATGGAATATCCAAGCGCATTGGAAGGTCAATGTGCTGCAACTGTTGAAATGATATGATGATGACGAGCATGCTTAAGTGTTCCTGGGATAGGGAATTAGAGACAGCTTGACTGGACTCTGTCGGAAGCAAATCGGTACACGTTGGTTGGAACTTGGTGTTAATTGATCCGTCAAGGTGCTTAGCATTATTAAGAGCCGACCATATGTGGCGGCTGAGCTAAGTACTTTGGATCCTTAATTGATGTGATGATGGAGGTCTACTACTGGCGTATGCTGGGTCTCAAGCTCAGCTCAGCGGCAGGCAATTCGCCAGCAGGATGCACTCGTATTTATTTTGTATCTGCTATAGTAGTCGGGGTTGCCCGAACCACGAGAAAGCTGGCTGGCTAGTCATTGTCATTAGAGCGACATAGCTCTCCAGCTCAGCGCACAGTGCTCAGGTACTAAGCTCGATTTAAAGCACAAGAAAGCGAGAAGAGACTGATCTTATGGGTCAAGCCAGATCGGAGCCAACATTGTCACGGTATCCGTTGGTGTCTGGAATCACTTTCGGGACTGAGATATGATAATGATAGGCTTATACCTGCTCTGAGAAGAAATTTTGAGCTCGATGCGGCTCGAGGGCAAAAGGAAATGGGACGTGTTGCATGGTAACTCGCGTCGCCCGCGACTCCAGATAGCTCCTAACTTTCAGGGGCTTGCGTGACACAGTACACTCAAGTCACGGCCTCAACTTGACTCGACTCGACCGCTTGAGCGCTGATCTCTGGTGGGCCTGATTGCACGCCACTCTCGCTGGCTTTCATGTACATATACTAATCCTGTTTGCTGTTTAGTATTACTTTGGGTAAACCTAAGTGCCAACTGCAACGCCCCTGAACCTTTGTCGAAAGAGGCAACTCGGACATAAGTGCATGGCTGGCTTTTATCAGCCTTGACCAGCTTTACCATTCAAGCTGCTGTGCACCGCAAAACGTATTGACAGTGGTCTCTTTGACCCTGTAATTTAGCTGTCAGACAGTTCCTAGATCTCTCCTACTTCGCTGCCACTGATTGGCAGTACAACGTTTCGAAGGTCCTTCGTGGTGCTTCCTCGCCCAGCTTTTCCGGGACGACAACTTCCATGCTATAAGTGTAGTATCACTCTACGACGCGTGTCCATGCATGACTGACGCCACTTCGGTTTGCACGCACCCGAATACTGGCGAAAGCGAATAAGCTGATAGGCTCTCTTGGGAGGTATGGTGGTCTGCCCTAACCAAGCGCTAACACCGACCATCTCTCGCATTCGGCGTTGCGTCTTTCTTCTAGCTTCAGACAGTCTGCAGTCGACGCGGAGAAGTTGGTCAGGACACCGACATGGCACATAATATCACCACCGAAGAAGAGCAAACAGCTTTTTGTATAAAACGTCGTCATCTGAGTTATCGATTCCTCAAACAGAGACCTGTTTGGTTAGTTTTCTTCATCTTCATACCCGAGCCTCAGGCGAGCTGAGGTCACATCTGATAACCCCCCATCTCCAGTCCCCCTCCACCGACTCGACATGAAGTCGTTCATCCTGGTGGCATTGATTCTTACCATCCAGGCTCCAGCCAAACCGGCCAATGATTGGGACACACCTTGCTTTGCTGGGGAGTGTGCATACGATATACCAGAGTCTACCGGACACTCCGGGATCCTGCGCATGGTTGGGCCGTTTTGTTTCGTATGCGATAAATCTCTGGTGACGATTTCGGTCTTTTCAGTCCGGTGCCGCGATCACGGATATCACCCCGGCCGCTGGATGGGTTATCTTGGACTGTGATCCTCATTCTTTGGAACAGGAGATCAGACTCGTATGCTCGGGGGATGACCATACAGGTTGCAACCATTTGTTCGACAATGGTGGTCCCGTCCACAAGGTCGTTCGTCTACCCGAAAGCGTGAGTTCGTTGTCAATCAGTGTATCTTGGTGTAACCCCAAAATCCGGGAAACGTCTAGTGTACCGCGGCTCCTTTCCTTCGCATCGCCGGGGCCACCGTCGCGGAGGACCAAACTATCCCTAGGCACGCACTAGAGAAAGTCACCAAGCGCGACGGCTTCACGCCTACGGTTCACGTTCTCAGTGTCGATGCAAACTGGGGAGATGCCGATGTGTCCAAGTAAGCTATCTCCCTCATTCAATCTCAGCGATACCTAGCATCGATGTGTCTATCAGGACGGGTGTTGTGAATTTTGCTTTCACTGGCGTCAACGCACCGAGCGTGGATGACGCTGCTCCTCATCATACTCTCGTCAGACGAGGTTTCTTTGAATGGCTAAAGAAAGCGTGGCATACGGTGAAGAACTATGTTGTCAATGCCACCACCGCACTCGTCCAAAAGCTCAAAGGTAAACAGACACGTTCCAACTCTCGCCCACTTCGCTTATTAATAGGTTTGAATTAGAACTCACCGGTTTCAAAATCAACCCGGAAGCTATCAAACGTGCTAGAGTTACATTGAACAAGACTACCATCTTCGAACTCGATGCACAGCATAAACCGAAATGCGATAAGGACCATTCTATCTCAGCCAACGTCAAGGTTACCGCTGACGGTTTTCTTATCGCCACCCTGAGACTAGGGCTTTTGGCGAACGGATCGATCATTCCTCCTACAGTAAGTGTTCATGCACGTCTCCTGTCCCCTTTCGCTAACCCCTCCATTAGATAGGTAGCTTCGCTGTGTACACGAGTCAGTCGATTCAATGCAATCCCTTGCACTGTTCTGATTGATAAAATCCTCAGTCGTTGATGCTGATGTGGATGTTCACATCATTGCGAATGCTTCAATTACAGTGCGTCCAAAGACCTTCTCGTTGGGAGAAGATATTCATCCCTTTCGTTAATCAGGGACACATTGAGACACCCCGCAAGAAGCTGGCTCATCACAGCGTTAGTCCCCTCCAGATTCCCGGGTGAGTCATATTATTAGAGAGCAAGAATACCTGGCTCGGCGGAATGAAACTGATTTTTCGTAGCATCATCTCGCTTGGACCATTTGTAGATGTTGAGATTTCGGCGGATCTCGATTTACAACTCGCACTCAACTTAGATACAAAACTCAGGTATAAAATGTGAGTTACAATTCTTCTCATCATCCTCTCTCAGATTCTAAACGTTCCCTCGCAGTGATGAATGCACGTCGCCTTCCCACCGTTTGTTCTATCCATATTTCGCTGACTATTATCCCAGTGGAATATTGGTATCCCAAGAAGATAACTGATGATATCCACGACATCAAGTCAGGTTCCAAGGCTGTCGCAACCCAGCCTTCAAGTGAGTGGCGAATTGATACCATAGGATCCCCATACTTTACATCATCTACCTAGCTTTCAGCTTGTCTGCCTCAGCTAACGTTGCCGCGACGGCGAATATTACCGCGTTCGGTAACTTTCCTTTATTCTACCCTTCTTGGAACTAATCCTTCTCCGCCTAGCCACCTGATCCCTTCGCTGCATCTCGGTTGGTTCTCAATGGTCTTAGTAGGGGTAGTATAGCTCATACATTCTCTCCAGGCTTGTCACTCGGCTCAGGCTCAGCAACGCTCAGCGCGTATGTCGAGGCTGATATCTGGGCTCGCGCTCACCTTAAAGGCGAGTTGACTGCGAATATCACCAGACGTCATGCTCTCGATGCACCCAAAACCTATGCACCCCCATATTTGAGCGCCAGATCAAGTCAAACTCAGGATGTCGCATTTAAAGGCTGTGTTGGGTTTTTCGGTGGCGTCATACTTCGAGCGGGAGCTAAAGGCCATGTCGGAAAGTATAAGGCTGAAACCCAACCCTGGACGATTGCCCAAATACCTGAAGTTACCATCTACAATGTATGTATCGTTCTTGGCCTCTGGGCTGCGGTTGACGTATACATTTACGTTAGCATTGCTGGGGCGGTGCCAATGGACAGCATCATCATCGCCGATCATTGCCCATGGCTCCCTCGCTTGAGAAGAGGGTATTGAAAATCCAGTCATTGAAGTGTGGTCACCAGATCCCCACAAGCTTAGGTACCCTAAACGTACCAGGGAAATCGTAAGCCTTTTTTATCCCAATGATATGTATAACCCTTCTGATGAGGACCTCTCTCAGACTACATGGCACCACTTCAAAGAAGGAGCACGAACACAAATTCATCGTTTCTGATGGGTCGGACGAGTGAGGATCATGGACTGAGATAATTGTTCTACAACGTTATTACATTATACCCTGCCCCGCGCATTACAACCCTGATGCCTCACTCGGGAGGAAACGGCGTGATTGTTGCATATAGGAATGAGATCGAGAGCTAAACTCGCCGATTGGGCGATACCCAGTGAGGGCCGGGCCGCCACTTCTGAGCGGGTAGTCCAGGCTCTTCTTCGAGGCTTGGCTCAGACCCCAAACTGACTTTTGGTCTGCCACACGATATACTTTCCAATTTCTATTTTTCCAGAACTTGAGTCCTTTGCCTTTGAGAGGCTTGAAAAACTTCTTTGCGTTACTTTTGCCTGTAGACAGAAATTAAAACTACGAAGAAGGGAGGAAAGAAATTGGTACTTACCACCAGACTGGAGCCCAGATATAGCACCTGAGATTGCGGCCTTGTCTAGGCCGTCATCCCATCGCTTCCCCTCGATACCGTTCTCCGCCATCCGCTTCAAAACACCCAAGCCACTACCAGATGCTGCTCTGACACCGACTCGAACCGCGGTGCGGAGAGCCCAACCTGCTACCATGCGCCCAGTGATAGCGCCCATATTCGCTGAGACGTCCACGATTGTGACGGCTGGAACTAGGGCCTTCAAGGCGAGAGATATTCCCCCACTGATAGCTCCAACGGCAGCACCTATGCCGAGCGATAATCCCCATTTTAGGTCGTCAGACTTTCCAGTTGCAAGTGCTTCAAAATCAGTAGTGAGGCCTGAGATACCCGCCCCAAGCAATGCACCAGCAAAAATATTAGCTCCAGGCACGAACATCAAGGCAGCACCAGCAACAACGAGGGCGGCGTCCACAAACCTATAGGTAATCAGTAATATTCAAAAGGCCATGGACACTGTAGATCACCAATGCCACCAGGGAACGTTTCCGTTCATGTCGATATAGTTGATAGGGTCATTACGTGAGAAGGAGTACATATTGAAGGTGGAAGGCGTTGCATCTTGCACATCGACAGGATAATTATCCAGGGTCAAGAATCGGCCAGTCTATGGTGAACGTGAGTAGGGACGCATGTGGGAGTGTTCAGAGCTCACGTCGGGATCATAAAAGCGAGCACCGAAATAGTAGAGTCCATCAAATACTTCTTTGCCTGAGAACTTATATCGAGCGAGGTCATCTCCCGCGCTGTCTTTGATCTTTCCGAAGGAGTCATACTGATACTCGGAAACTATATTCCCATCGCTGTCCGAGACTGCCACAGTACTGCCAAGATGGTCTGCGTGGAAGTAGTGGACTGTCGAGGTGTCTGCTTTAGTTGTCAAAGATGCGCGGCGATACCCCTGTGACAGATATGCGGTTTGAGTTGTCTCGTTTGATGCAGAAATTTCGACTTCGTAAGACTGGCTAGGGTAGACCCTGATATTCCCGTTGGGGAGGATGGCTTTGAGGAGGTGGCCTCCAAAATCGTAAACGAATTTCGTATCGTTTAGCTTGATTAGGCGACCTTCGGAGTCGTATTCCATCGAAGTCGCGTCCTGCCCGTCATCATTAAGTTTCGCAATGATGTTGCCATCCGCAGAGTACTTGAATGTATACTCGGTGGAGCCCGTTGATGTATCTTTGATTTCGTGAAGCTGCCAACCTTTGTTGACGAAAGTCTTGCCGTTCTTGGACTTTAGGTTACCGCTCGAGTCATAAAGGAACTCTTCAGCAGCGCCGTCAGCGCTTAAGGTATCCGGAGAGCATTTTGTCAGCTGGCCTACGAATGATTGGCTGCATGAAACGGAAGATAAAGCAAACAGACATACCAGCACCGTCGTAAGAGAAGACCTTAGAAGTCACGTTGCTCGCGCTTACACTGTGCTTGGCACTGTAGTGCTGAATGCGACTAAAGGCATCAATCTTCCAGCTCTGATGGTGGATGACAGCGCCATCCTTTTTCAAGGATATATCGGCCAGTGATCCGTTGGGGGCAATGGTAGAAGCCGAAGAGATCCCGTTTCCGAAGTCGCAGGACAAGGGTCGATTGTAGACGTCGTTGTACTCGTGGAATTTAATCCAGGCGCGTAGCGTGTTAGTAGCATCAAAAAGCTCAGCGCGTTGAATAGTTTCGCCATCGCCGTATAAAGTTCGTTTAACTGAAGTACCATCTGGATTTGTGATATGAAGAAGCTCGCCGCTGAGCGACCATTTGTATGACGAGGTGTATGGGACTGAGTCGACGGTAACAGTTGCGGAAGAGACGTTACCGCGTCGGTCGTAGTCAAAAGTGTGCTCGATACCGAGCGAAGATGAAACAGATGCGAGATGTTCTTGAGTGAATTGTCCTCCTACGTCATACGTCATATCCAAAGTCTCCTCGGCGGTCACCTTGGAGATTGCACGGCCGGCCCAATCCATCTGGGTGACAACGGTGGAACCAGTGAGTTCGTTTGTGATGGTCACAGTACCTTTATCATCGTCGAAAGATGCAGACGCCCTGTGGATATCGCTAGTTGAACCCCCCTCAGAGTTGGTTACCGTACGTTTAATCACGCGTCCAAGGCCATCCCACGACAGTTTGAGGCATGTACCGGAGGGGTCACGTACGGAAACTGGCTGACCGAGTCCATCATATGAGGTTTTGACGACTTGATTCAACTCGTTCAGGGAGCCGACGACAAATGCTTTCGTCAAATTGGTGGCAGTAGGTTCCGGGTTAGGCAGGTGTTGAAGATCCCGACAGGTGGTAACTGTGGTGTTGCAGGTGTTGAAGATCCCGACAGGTGGTAACTGTGGGTGGTTCCGAGTCAGCGGAAGTGTAAACGGATGAAGAGGTAACGTTGGTGTACGTTGGGTCATAGGTCTGTTTACGTAGTGCCGGTCCAGGGCCTTTGACAGTAACCACGTTCCCAGTGGGATCGAACTCGTACAACTGTGTCGACCAGCTACCCGCGGATATCCGCTTGCTCTCCTGTGTAGGTGTCTGCGACTTGGAGTCATAAGACCACTTGGTCTGTTTTAAGACCGAGGAATTTTGCTTCACGGTCTCGGATGTCTTCCGACCGAGAATCCATGCTTGTGGATCATTCAAGAAGGTAGTAGTGAGTGAGAGGGGGTGAGTGCCTGTCTGAGGTGTATGAAGTGTGATGTCTGTGATATTGCCATAATCGTCGTAACCGTAGTCAGCGTTGACCTCGTATGCGAAGGCCCCTGATTCATAGTTCTTCTCATTGACTTGGGACAAGGAGACAACATGTATCTGGCCATTATGACTAGCTGAGGAAGTCCAGACGTTACGGGTGGCCTTAAGCGAATCGCCGCTGCGGAGATCAGTGACCCGAAGCTCCCTCTGCTGACCGATGAGAGGATACTCCTGGTGGTAATCGGTGGCCATAGATTGGCCAATTACAACAGCCGTTTTGGTAACCGTTTCGAAGCCAAGCCATCCGCGACCGTCGTATCCGTACCGCGCATTTTTGTAAGTGTAATCACTTTGATCGACAACATCGGGTCTCGCGGCGTAAGGGGTATGCTTGAGCTGCTTCACGACGTAGGACGGGAAGTACACAATCTGGGAACGGGTGTGAGTGGAAGACTGGGATACGGTAGACGTAGAGAGGTTGGCGGAAAAGGACATGTTTCGCGCTAAGGCATTGATAGCGGCAATGGGGGACGTTGATTCGTCTGCTCCGTCCGCAGTGTAAGTGCTCCGGTCGCTGAGAGGGGCGTAGGCAACCTGTAGCTTGGCTCCAAGGCCGTTTTCATATCCACATATGTAGTCGGGCGGTGTCGTGTTGGCACACTCCATCGTGTGGATAGTTAGCTGTCCCGTGTGATCCATAGTGTTCAACAAGCAATCGACGCGGCCTAAACCTCTTAAATCCGCCCAGGTCACGAAGGAAGCCGCGGTGGATGGTTGCCTGACACTGTCTAAGATAGTGAACGAGTCATTGCGGAATCGCAAGATAGTGATCTCGGTGTGAGGATCGCTGCCGAATCTTTTAGTGAACGTATTGACGAGATCAACGGCCGTCGTAGATGAAGTTTTAGTGAGGGACACGTTGCCATTATAGGGGACGGATGTCTTGATGAGGGGGGAAGGCGGTAGAAGGGTAGTCCCGGAACTTCGAATCATCTGAAGCTGGAGGTGACCACCTATACCGGAGACGACAAGAAGGCTGGTCTTCCCGTCTTCATCCGCAGAGTACGGAAGGAAGTTGATATTCGATGTCCAAACGATGCTCTCAGCAACCGAAATTAAGGGTTTGTCACTGCGATACTGGAGGTGGCCGTTGTTGTCAGACTGAAGGAGGTCGATTTGTACTCGGTTGCTACCGTTCTTATAAGCGGAGTGAAGGATGAACACATCCTCAGCACTGTACTGCAGTTAGGTACCTTGCACGACTGGTCAGAAAAACGACATACTGATCACCATTCAAATCACCAGTAATAACGTTTATACCTTTGAAACTGACGCCCAAAGGACCTTCACGAGCTGGGAGTGGATTGAACCTCTTTTCATTGGATATGAATTGGATGAAGCAGATTTGCGGGCTATTACCCTTCATCACTTGATAGATATATAGAAGGCCAATTTTCCCAGTGCCCTGAGCGCGACAAAGCTTGTAAGATCCGCGTGTAGAGATCCTTCATTGAAACTGAAAACGAACCATGAAATCGCCAACATGAAAAGAACCTCCGATAAAGGGAGGTACAAAGGGGACCGACTCCTGGGCAACGTAACCATTTGGGGTAGACAGCAAAAGGGTCAGCTTATGATCATTGGTGCTCTTGGCGATATGTAACTATGTGTTGGGGACAATGAGCGAGAGGGTAGGTGTGAGCACAGAAAGCTTACAAAATCGGTACGGCCATTCCCATTGAAGTCTAGGGCCAGCAGCTGAGTAGGATAAGGAAGGTTACTGAAGGTCTGCGAATGCGAGGCGTCGGATATATTTGCCATCGAATCGGGCCGATAAATATCGAGGTGGAGACGATAATTACCGTCAAAGCGCTTCGAGGCTACGACGAGGTCGGATTTACCGCTTGCGTGTACATCCAAGGCCATTACGAAGGCCGAACTACCCTGGGGTTTGATCCTTTTAGTGTGCCGGACCGACTTAAATACGGACGCGTCTCCATTGACCCAATCAAACTTCAAAGGGCGCACTGGAGTACCGGACGCATCGTTCAAAGTGATAGAGACGAGGCGGCTGACAGAACTAAGGGGAGCATCGTCGTATTTCAACGTATGGTTGTGGGCCAGGCTGCCTTGGACATAGCTCGTGATGGTGGAGAGTCGTTTCTCCGTGGAGATCTTATATCCTCCCACGTATCGTACTCGGATGTCGGGGCGTAGATCGTAGTTGAAAAGAATTTTACGTTGGTGAGCCATTCTCAGTGTTTGATTACCTCCGTACTGCACTTGATTCAAGTAGAATGCACCAGTATGGGCATCGTTGTGGTAGGAATAAGTGACAAAGTTCTTGAAAGCGTCGATATTCTGGGAGACAGCCCAAGCTCTGGTACCTCGGCCGCCGGCCGCTTTGATGTTTGAATCCTTCGAGTGAATGGGTCTGCTTTTAGAAGTGAAGTTAACGAAGAGAAGGCGATGCTCACGGGAGTATTGCCAAAGGTCCTCTGAGTTCCATCGGGCAGATGCTCGACCCAATAGTCAGGGTTAGAGGAATCGTTGCCATGAGCGACTATCTTGGACCATGTCTCAAGCTCGAAGCGATATTCGTTCTTTCCAATTGATACAAGGCGTTGACCATCGAGGGCAAACCGATCGTTACGGTCATACGAGACCGCACCTGGAGCAAGCGCTCGTCAGAGGGACAGACGCCGGAAATCCACGTGGTACGTACCACGCATTTCATCCTGAATCATAGTGGCGGGAACACGTTCGATGTAAGACGCGCCCTTGATGGTCCACCCCATACCAATAGCTGATGCAGTGTTGGATGCTGAGTGGTATGAGAGAGACAGATTGGGCGCCATCTTCGCTGGAGGTAACATGAGAGGCACGTCAATGGTGAAGGATCCATTGGGATCGACGGAGTGATTCGCAGTGAGCGTTCCAACAATTTCAGACATGATCGTAGGCAGCTTTCCATGTCCAGATCTTAACGCAGTCCATTTATACTTAGGCGCATGGTACGCAACTTGGGGCCCAGATAGCATGTCAGGTTCCAATCGATCATCGAGATTGCGTATCAGGCGAAGGGTCGACCATGGAGGATGCCAATGGCTCGCGCGATCGGAAGTTTCTGCATCCGTTATCTGTGGGGGGGTTGCATAGCCTTAGCAACTTTGTTACTTCCGTGACAATGTGCCACTTCTGTGGGAGTAAGCATTTGCCTAGGTCGAGTTGTAAGGTATAATGCCGTAGGGGATTTTTCGAAATGCGTCACCTGTGGGATTGCATAGCCCTGATATTATTCCCACTTCCGGAGGTCTGGAACGTACTGACAGTCTTACACTGCTTGGTGCAGGATTTGGCGATCTCGTGCTGTCATCAGTAAGGTGCCAAGCTGCGGACGCCGAGCAGACGAGCATAGGCCTCAATTCAGGACCTTGCCCGCGGATGCAGAGCAACGGCATCGCATTGATATATATATATATATATATATATTTAGGCGTTGGAGGCAGAGAGGTTCGCTAAGTCAAGCTCATAGATAACGGACGTCCAGAGGCACTGTTTAGAGAGAAAGGGTTATCTTACGACCTGAGGACATAACAGGCGTCGGGCGACAATTGAGCAAGACGCCACAGCGTGTCGGAGGTTGTAAGAGTGCATCACCACGAGTGCTAACATTTAGGCCAAGATAGCCAAAGAGGGCGATGGGTGCAGTTTAAACAAGTGTTGATCAATATTCCCTTGGAATCTTACATGTTCTAAGCCGGTGGTAATGGAAATCGCAAAATGAATTTTGAATTTTCGTACTAAGACTGTATAGCGTACTTACCAGGACTCTTGACTATGATGACGATGATCTAGCGCAGGCCTTCGAGCTATACATGCAAGCATCTTGTGTGAACATTGCAGTTCAATTTGCTTTCATGGCTGTGTACGAAGAAGTTGAAAAAATGCAAAGCGCCAACAAAGCGCTCGACATTTTCGACCGAGAACGCCGAAAGCGCATCGAAATTTGAGCTTCGCTCCTCTCCTGTCCTCGCGTCGTCTCTTCTCTTCATCACAATTGCCTGGGTATGATTGGATATATGCTACACAGCTGACGTGGCTATCAATACAAGTTTACTCCTCCTAAACCATCAAGGTCGGGATCAACCCAAGCATCGGCCTGAATAAAGTTCTCGAAACGACTCACCTTGGGCTCGCCATCCTAATCCAGGCTTTCGATCTCGCTCGACATCGAAATGCTTATCATTGCGATGAGCACTAAGACGACTCCCGTGGTGATGAAACGAATATAAAACCCAAGTATTCCAACGTCACCAAGGAGTTGTGATGGCGCGATGAACACATAAGTAAGTGCCTTCAGAATCGGCTGGTCCCCAAATCAATATTGAACATGTTCGATAGCTATTCAAATATTCGCTCACCATGAAAAGGTCGGGAGGCATCTTGACAAGTTCACAGATGTTGCGAAAGGCGTGAATAGAGAGGATGAAAGATAACTAGATAAGCCCCCCCCCAATATACACATTGAAGCATGAGGCACTTCCGGGTGCTAATTACTCATGCTTCCTCGCCTCAAGGTTCCACAAATCAACATGCTGGTCCGATCAAGTGTTCGATAGAGCCCTGATTAGCGCTCCAGCACACATGACAACATGCTCTTAGGGGCTGCTGAGGCTGCTCAGTGATACATACGCGACCGAAGATCATTCAATCTTCTTTGTTGGAATGGCTACGTAGTATGTATCCGCTCTCTAACTCGCTACAATTTAGTAGCGACCCAATCCTATCCAAGGCCAGTGCTCAGAACAAAGACTAGGTATGCCTTCTGTACACAGTACTCACTTGAGTAGCCGTCGAGCTAGCCGCGAATCCTTTGTAGCCATCGTTAGCCGCCTCGTCGCAGAGCTGGGTATACAGAGCTAGGCCTCCGGGGAAACTCAAGCATTCTACACGTTTCCCTGGGATGTTTGCTCCCGTGTACCAACCGTTTGCAAGAAGCCACAGGCCCTGACTACATATTTCTGCATTTCGTTTAGTCCAAACCGTCTCTGCTTCTTTTGTTGGCTCAATTCTGGTAAGCTTGTTGTCGTTCATATATTTGATGCATCTGACGACCCATTCGCTTTGTTGTTCCTGTATCTATGCGTTAATACCAGGCAAGTGAATGAGCAAGGCACCGACCAAGCACGTAGGCCCGTTTCCGAGCGCTGTCACACCGTGTGCAGCATACACAAAAAACATATTCGGAAAGCCGTGGCTCGTCATACCAAGGTTCGTTTCAACGCCTGCCGTCCATTTCTCCTTGATGCTGATACCACTCGTCCCTTTGATATCAATTTGTGTGATACCGCCCGTGACACCATCGAAGCCCGTTGCAAGAACGATCATATCGAACTCGTGCTCTAATCCGTCCGTTGTTCGTATTCCCGTTGAAGTGATATCGGATATTGGGGTTTCGTTCACGTCGATTAGGGTAACATTGTCCTGGTTAAAGGCGTCGAAGTACGCCTGGTATGTTCCTATGAGTATCCTGACATCCTCTGCGTACAATCACCAGCCCCGTACCTGCTCTAGGGCGACTCGTTTCACGCCAAAAGGATGAGGCTTCCTCTGAGGGGCAAGCTTCTCTTTCAACGAGGGGTCCCGTAAGCGCTCCCTGACCCTATCCCTCCAGAATCCGTAAACCCAGTCATTGAATTCATTGTTAGAGAAGAGATCCCGGAATCCACCCTTCGTCACATGAAACCCTCCCTGCGCGAACAGCCTTTCATACAATCGCTCCCGCTCTTCGGCCGTGGTCTCTGATAAGGCTCGCCCATAATAGGGAATATCATGTCCCGAACTATCCATCCTGCGTATCTTGAACGCTTCCGACTGACGCTCCTTCAGGTACTTCTTCTTTGATTCATCGAATACTTCTTGGTTCATCGGCAAGGCTAAGTTCGGCGTACGTTGGAAGACCGTGACGTGGGTTGCAACCTTTGCGGATTCTTCGATCACCTGCACACCACTAGCGCCTGTTCCGATCACGGCTATCCGCTTGTTGCGAAGATCAATACCATCCTGTGGCCAAAGTCCTGTATGGTGGCAGATCCCACCAAATGATTGGATTCCTGTGAGATTCGGAATGTAGGGCTTGGATGCGAAACCGGTGCAGAGATTGAGAAATCGGGGCCGTATGATATTTCCTCTTTGTGTGGTTACAACCCACCGATGCTCGGTCTCGTCGAATTCTGCAGCTACAACTCGAGTGTTGAAGTAGACATCCCTGCGCACACCCAATTTACCATCAATATGATCGAAATACTGACGTATCTCTCGGAAATCGGGGAATTTGCAAGAATACTCCCAATCCTCCCAAACACCATCGATAGATAGCTGGTACATCTGAGCCTCGGAGTCGCATCGAGCGCCTGGATAGCAGTTCCAGTGCCAGGTACCTCCGATATCTTCTCCCGCTTCCACTATCTTGACTGAGAGTCCGATCTTCCGTAGGAGGTGGAGTTGGTAGATGCCACTGAACCCTGCGCCGACGATCAACACATCAAGGCGGTCAGGGAGGTCGTCGAAGGGGTCGCTGATCATCTTGATATAGCTGTGTCCCGCGTAAAGGTTGTTAACTATGCAAGGTCTCCGTCAGACAAGTGGACTTGAAGCATGTCACACACTCTGAAAGGTATGGGAACAAACACACGGAGATGGCACAATAATTCGACATTGCCCAGTTCGGTATGCGATTGAAAGTGGACCAGATAGGTCCTGCGTGCACATGTTTTTGACAGCTGGTAACCATCACCAGAAGACGGACATGGGAAAGTTGTTGTACAATACTAACTCGTGAGCCATATAACAGAGTAACAGAGTAGATATGAAGACATGGTATGGAATTGGGTGATGAACCGAACTTATCTAGCGCGAAGTTATCCGGTCATTGGCTCCGAGGTGTTAGAGAGCGGGGAGAGCAATGGCGAGGATGATATACTTTGTTGCTTGATGATGAACTCGGCCAGATACTCCACCATTCTCGCCGTTTCCTCCCCTATAGGGCGTATCCACTCCGCTGGTATAGAAAAGCCATACTACGAGGAATGCGCCTGTTAGTAATAGGGAACTCAGAGGAGACGAAGATACTACCGTTCCCGTGTCACGCAGGAATGCTGCGTAGGAGTATTTTATCCCGGCACGGGAGTACATCCAATCGACGATGTTTCCTGGAGCTCTGAGAAATCGATCAGGGAAACGTGGGAGGGAAGGGAGTGGATGGCGCACCGATATAGCGTAGAGCAGAGACTTCCGGTCTGAAGTTTGGAAATAAGTGGGGTTTGTCAGTGGGGAAAGATGGGTGGCGTCTGACCTTGAACACGGTTCCGTGTGCTACCCGAAGTGCTTGTACGCTACCTAAGGCGGCTTCAAGTTGGTCTTCAGCATCTTTTGGTACTCTCTTGCAAGAAAATGAGTAGGGTGACGATACTACCAAACCTCAGTAAGGTTATCCCTCAGAGCGAAGAGTTGACGGCAGAAAACTTACACATTTGGCCGTAACTTCTTAAATCGACAAATGCCTTCACCTTGCCATGGGGTCCGCCCGCACCGTTCAAGGCACTAACAAAATTGGCTACATTGTTCACTTCGGGTGCTTCGAACGCTCTACGACCCGGATACCAAACTGAACACGGATCGTCTGGAAGAGGCTTCTTCTTCTTCTTCCCAAATATTGAAGAGTCGTACGGCATCAGGCTTGACCATGGTTTCCATTTGAATCCCTGCCCTTAGTATTAGCACTAAGGAGGGGTAGAGCAGAGTGCTGCACGTACCCAGTTTCTGAGTGAATAGGATATAAGTTCATGCGCTAAAGATTAAGGCGGAGTAGACGGACCGATTCATGTCAATACCAACACATCTCGCCGCCGGTCCGATAGTTTGACGATTCTTGTACCTACGGTAGGACTGGCCTGAGACATTAGCGGAAGAAAACGCGTGGGTGGGCGTACCAGAATCTTTCTGACTCCCACGTATAGGCATAGCCGTCAGGATTCGGGGATGGGATGATGTAGAAATCCTATACAGCTTAGTAAAGACGCACTCGTAACGGCGGGGAAGAGTGGGTCCATACAAAATCGTTTAAGAGGTATCGCAGGGATTGAGGTTCGCTTGGGTCGCTTAAAAGGGCATGGGCGAGGTATTGAGCAGTGGAAATGGCTACCCACTAAGGAGTGTTAGAAGAGTGACGTCTCAGAAAGCTGGGATACGCACTTCTCGAGCATGTTGTGCCCCGGTGATCACAAACCCCATCTTTCCCTTCTTTCCACCCTGCGAAATTTTCGCCCCGTACATTTCTCGGCCTTCTGCGCTGTGTCCGAGTTGAAGGACAACTACCTCCTTCGGGTGCAGCTCCGCCAAGGTATGCAAGAACTCGTCGATCTCCCAGGACGGATGGTACGCGTCGTGATATGTGGTATTCGCCAATGTGGTCAGATTCCATCGATCAGGAGCAGCAAAAGTCGGTTGATGAGGTAGTTCCACGGTTGTGCTGATGTTCGAAGAGGTATATTGGACTGAGAGCAGTGCTTTGGGGAGATGTGAGCCCCTTGGCGTGTAGATATCAATTGAAGAGCCCTCCACAGCTCGCCAAATGTCTAGTCCATAAAGCTTGATGATTGTGAGCCGAAGATCACCATACGCGAAGGAAACCGACCTCAGCAAGTTGCAGCATCCAGTCAAATACTTCCTGAGAACCTGTGCTGAATGTGGTCAGAACACCCTCGTAGGACTGCGTGCTGTGCGATTCTGAGAGCGGATACTGGCTCTGCGAGTGAACGCAGGCCGCTAGCAGCGGGATTAGGGTATAACTTGCCCAGAGCATCTTTGTCGAGATGAACGGAGCGGTTGAAGGAACTCGTGTGACCAAAATCGAAGGTTGTGAGATAAGATAACGATTAGCTCTCGTTATGCAATCTAATCTTATCAATTGAATCTAGATTTCTTTAACGGCGGCCAATGTACAAGTACCACCGTCATTATTCTATACTAGATACCGTTTTATGGATCACCCGCCTTATCCCATTGAGGCGATGTGCAGCTCCCAACACCGACCTGGACAGCTAGACCGGACGGTAGAATGCGTCTCCTGCCAGTGAGTGCTACTTGTTTGGTTGGTCTTACTGCTCAAGGCATTCGATCGTGATCGGCTTCAATCGGCTACATATACCAAATGGATTTTGCGCTCAGAGTGCTTACCGCACGAAATTGAACTTGGCCATCCCATTGTATAAAATCGCTCCTTCAATTATCACAGTTGTGACATCGGACACGATTTTCAGAGTCAACGCTTCGTTGGCTTCAATCCCTAGCATTTCGGAAGGATACAAGATGCTCGGGACATATGACCGATTACCTGCTATTGATATCCCGGGGATATCGTGCTCGGGGCAGCTATCCTTTGGGCAAAGTATTTACGGACGGTGATAGGGACTGGTACTGAAGGCGCTTCCGGCTATGGACCCTGATACACCCAAGTGCCATCACTCGTAATGCTCTCCTGGCATTCCCAGTTTATATGAATCTCTACTACTCCTTTGCGCTGACCCGGGAAAAAAATCAAGATTCCTCGGGTCGCAGATTCGTGCATTGGCTTGTCGGCTCATGACAGCGCGGGCTGCTTGTTGGGTAAAGCAAGGATCCATAGTTGTTGGCTGTGGATTCTACCATGTTCCAACTGAACGATCACACGAGATAAAGCCCTAAGACATTCCTACTCAGGGCTTTCAGAGATGTAGCCCCTGAGAATAGCCCCTGATGATAAGATCCCCGTGTAATCTTATCTTTCCCCGAACACGCCTTCTCCTCGTACCACCATCATGGCTGTACTCTCCGCATAACTTATCTCCTTCTTGGCCACCAGAATGTCCAATGAGACACAGAAAGCCGACCAAATAGCTTTTCACGTATACACAAAGCTCAGCCATGTTGTAACTCACGCCCGAAGCACGGTTGATCCCAGGGTACAACCCAAGGTTGATAAATGGGTACGCTGGTTTTCGAGCTCTTTCTGAACATCGAGAGGGCTGACTCTCCTCAGTTCAACCTCGAAACTCTTGATTCCGACTTCTTTACCCGGGAGGCGAGGGAGCCGTACCGTTCTCTGTCGTCGTATGGCCAACACACCTCTCCTCCGCCTCTAGAGATCCAGGTCCTGTTAACGATCCCTGAACTCGCATCAAACCAAGTTCTAGTGCATTTGGATACAGAATCCACCTTAGCATCTCCTATTAGAAGTCGCATCGAGCCGACACCACGGTTCATTCTCCTCGAGTCTTTTGTCCTCGACTTTGCACACCACGGCTCCGTCTCCTCCTTCTCAAGCTCTTCCTCCTGCTCTTCCTCCTCTGATGTAGCTCCCTCCACGATGTACAAACATGGGATACCCCTCTTCCGAAGTCTATATACCATGCTGCGCGTGATGCCTGCTTGGAAGGTGTACAAACGGCTCAAACGCCGCATTGGTCGCTCTGGGAATATAAGCATTATAGTAAAGGTGAAAGAGCCCGGAGATGATGTCTTGGAATTTGGTGCGTCTCGTGTCTGCCATCTCTATCATCGCACTGCTTCTGACATACGTTCGCCCAGGCATGCCGCTTGCTTCCCAGTCCCCCCTCGTCCCTTCACACATCCTACCTACTCAAGCGCACACGTTTTTGCCCGTACCCCACCCACACGGCGCTATTAGCCTTACCCTTCAATACCTCACTAATCCAACCTTCCAGATCGACGACAAAGAGAGCCTGTTCTCAAGCGGGTTCCTCGCAGGAGACAAAGCCCAATCGCAGCAACGGCCCGCTCCAATCGTCCCAATGGTTCCCCGACCTGACCCCGATGTAGAGTTTGTCCCGACGCTCACTAAGAACCAACAACGCGACTCCATCGCCAGCTCGTCCGGGCTGGGTTACAGTGCGTCGCCTGGCCATGGCCTGACATCTCAGCGAGACCCAGAGCTTAACGCGCTGGCCATCGCTGATAGGTTTATCTTGCCTCCACAGCCAGGCGCTGGTAGCCCAGGCATGAGTCACAGTCGTTCAGCGTCTTTGTCTGGCAGCGGAAGCAATAGAACAATTGCCTTACCGGGCTCAACGGGTCCAGGTACGGGCATCTCAAGTGGCCTCGGGCTCGCCGGAGGGTCACGTTCACGGACTAACAGCCCTCGCACGAGCCCTCGAAAGAGTCTCGTCAACCTCCCTGCGGTTCCTCTAGGAATCTCTTCCAGCACGAGTCCCTTACACGGCAGGACGTCCACCTCGTCGGGATCGTACCCCGCGTCTTCGCCCCTTCAACCCCAACGTGATTTTCCTAGGCTTCCTGGAACATCAGGTTCTCCCGTTAGTTCTGGGGGTAGTGGTGGTGGAGGCGTTCCAGCGATGCCTGGTTCTCTAGTCGGTGTGACTCGTCCCCTTTCGCGGTTACGCACCTCGAGTACTGCATCGAACGCTGGTTCACCTTCAAGCTTGGGACTTGGCCTCCCCGGGTCACTTCCGCAAGGTTCCACTATGTCACACCATCCACTCTCCCCTGTTCAAGCATCCGCAACCATGCCCCCAACACCCACTAGATCGGGCACCAGCATCAGCCCTATTTCAGTTAAACCTTTCAAAGCGGGTTCACTTGCTGGTGGAGTCAGTGGTAGCTTCGGATCAGGCGCTGGCTCAGGGCTAGCTTTGCGGCCATCTCCACCTTCACTAGTTACAGCTTCCCCCTCTACCGGGCCTGGTACTTCGAATCTGGCATTTCCGATGCCTGGAGGAACTACCTCTGACCCTCGGCCTGCACCTGTTCCCGTTCCTGGGAGGAAGCGTTATTCGAGTAGTTTCAGTCATAGATATACTTCGTCTGTGGGTGCTGGTGGGAGTGTACCTGGAGGAAGCGCTGGTGGTAGCGCTGGTGGCAGTGGAGGGGGAAGTAATGTTGGCAGTGCAGGTTCTGGGGGTGGCATCCCAGATGATCCTGATAAACCTCGGTCGAAGCTTGGGGTACGAGTCACTTCACTTGTCTGTCACTTATCACGGACGTACTAATTTAATGATCTATAGAGCCCTTCTTTCCTCCAGTCTGCTGTTGCGGACGACGAAGATATATCTCATTTCGTTCAGGACATTGAAGCGCGTAAACCTCTCATCGGGCGTCAAAGGATGGAGGCGAGCAGGAGCAATAGTCCTCGAAGACTACCTAGTCGCAGTGGTAGTGTTGAGGGTCGTAACGTGGAGTTTAGCCGCAGCTTTCCATGGGAGAAGGCGTCATCGCGAGATAGCGGGAAGGGAAATATTGCTGAACCCAATGATGATGATGGTAATGATGCGGAAGGGAGTCCAAGCTTGATGAATCTCCCTCCATTAGTTGGCCCACGTAACGAGCCGCGCTCTCCCCTTGGTCGCCGATCTAGCGCAGTCTCTTCAGGCGATCAACAACATTCTCGCCCTGGTTTGTTACTTGCCACCGGGACTTCACCCGTGCTCACCAGCGCCGATGATATCGATGAACGATTGAGGAAGATGAATGAAGCGTTCTTAGCGAGCTTAGAGGGACTAGGTTCTTCCACATCTACAGCCTCTGGCCGGGGTGGTAATAGCTCTGGATCGAGTACCCATAGAGAACGGGAGTTTGGAACGTTAGGACGGGGTAGGGAGTGGCAGCAACGACCTAGGGGACAAAGCGAAGGGACATCACTTGGTGCACTGTTCAACGCCGATTCCGCAGCGAGTTCTGGCTTATCTTCTCCTGGCCCAAGAGGGAGCCTCGAAAGCACAGGAGAAGATGTACCGACGTTGCCACCTCTTGGGGACAGACGACCTTCTCCTTTCCTTGGACGATTGAGGGAACAGTATGGAGGTGGCGGTGATTCTGGAAGTTCGAGCGAGGTCGCTGGTTTAGCTGGGAGCTCTGGGAGTGGGAGTGGTATGGGCACCGGTAGGGGTGTCATACCTGGGCATCTAGGTCAGATGAGCCACGGTAGCGAAGAGGTCATTGGTAATATGGATATGGAAGCTGATTTGGATAGTCAGGTGTTTGGTAAACGTCCAAGATGAAGTTGACGTCGAGTATGATGCCCTTTGATTATTATGTGCTTCGATTGATAGTTTTTTGGTAAACTATATGTCGTTCTTTAGTCCAGATGTACTTCCCATCTCTGTATAGGTTTATCGTCGCCCCCATACTAATGTGGGCAACTAATGGCGATTGTATGAGATTTATTAAGCAGGCTTTTTCGAGTCTGGCTAGTCGCAGATACACAGTGACTCCTGCGCATATGGTAAAGATCGCTCACTGGTCCCAGGTCGGACTATTTCCCAGCTATCTGCGTCTAAAAAGCCGTGCACTTCCCGGTACTTCACAGGACCCTGTTCCCTCACATAGTATAAACTACCTTTGATGTGAGAGCCTTTTCTGGCCTAACTAAGGCTGACATAGATGTTGCCTAGATATGTATTACCGTCGATGAAGCTAGGAGGCCCCTCATAGTTAGCGCTCGCCACTCAGGAGGTTCCCACACGTCTCATCTCAAGTTCGTGCATGCCTTGATTTGGCAAGAATTTCATCCTCAAGTTATTTCCCTCGCCAAGGAACGAGATTCCACCAATGTAGGCTACCGTAGGGTGGGATTGAATGCTTTTCACCGTAATGTTGGCACTAACTAAGCTTGAGTGAGGTAAGAACCACACTTGAACATCCTAGTAAGCGAATGACTATTTATGTTAAGCCTCATCATCTTCTCGCAGGGCCTGGCTTACTACTCCTTGGAAAATATAGGTGGTCTCAGGCTATCTATGCTTGATCATACCACTAGGTAGCAGCAGAGACTGCACCTTTCTTGCGATAGTCCATGCATGGATTTTGCGCGCTATTTAAGGTCATTTTCTCTGAGTACCCAGTCGAACATTAAAGCCACATTCAAGCCAAGGATGAAGTGGTTATACGCGAGATTTCTGCTCAGTGCAGCCGTAGTGTTTGCCAAACCCGCGAACGACTGGAACAAACCATGCTTCTATGGCGAGTGCGCCTACGACATGCCCTCTTCTAGCGGGAATTCCGGCGTGCTCAGGATGGTGCAGTCTGTTTCCCTCTATGAGGCTCATGACCGCTGATCCTACATTTTCTCGCAGACTGGCGCGGGAATCACCGATATCACGCCTGCAGCGGGCTGGGTTATCTTGGACTGTGACCCTCATTCGTTGGAGCAGGAGATTAGGTTAGTGTGCTCTAGCGCGGATCACGAAGAGGCTGGATGTAGCCATGTCTTCGAAAATGGTGGTGCCCCCCACAAAGTCGTCCGTTTGCCTGAGAGTGTAAGCCCTAAATGCTTCATCCGTCGTGTGTTATACCAACACGACGTAGTGCAGTGATGCCCCATTCCTGCGTATCGCCGACGCTAGGATCTCTGATGATCAATCCATCCCTCACCATGCCGTTCGAAGGGTTTCCAGACAGGATGGCGTGGCTCCAACAGTGCATATTCTTCGCGTCGACTCGAACTGGGCGGCATCCGACTTGTCCAGGTAAGCTTCCAATCGCTACCTTCTCGTCTTTCAATCGCTACATACCCCTTCTAGAGCTGGGCCGGTGAATTTCCTTTTCGTCGGCACGAATTCCCCTGATATGGATACGCCTACGAGTTCGCCTCGAAGGCAATTATATAGGCGGGAGAGCGATGGATTTTTTGACTGGATCAAGAATGCATTCAATACAGTCAAAGATGCCGTTGTCCACGCAGCGAACGTGGTTGCGAATGCCGTATCCACGACTGCGAACAATGTTGTATCGTCGCTCAAAAGTAAGCATGCATCAATACTCATCCACTCTCATTGTCTCCTTACGCTTGTCTCATGTCACCGCGTAGAATTGACGTCGTTCAGCATCAATCCAGAGCACATCAAATCTGTACAACTGGATACTAAAGGCCAAGATGTTTTGATCTACAAACTCCACAAGGAGCATACCCCTAGTTGCAAAGCCGGTGTTGCGGTCAACCTCGAGATCTCCGCTGGGGGGAAGATCAACGCCACGGTAAAACTCGGGCTTACGGCGAATGGGTCCGTCATTCCCCCTCAAGTGCGCATCAATCCTTCCAATGGAAGTTGCTTCATTATATGCTTACCTGTTGTCCGGTAGATCGGGAGCTTTGCGGTGTATGCTAGTAAGTGTCTTGTGCATATCTACATCCGTGCCGCGTACACTGAGATGCTCTAGTCGTCGATGGCAATGTGGATGCCCATATCAGGGTTGATGCAACTGTCATTGTATGTATACTCAGTCATTACGCCCGCAGCCATGAATCATCTGCGTACAACAGGGACACCTCTCAACTGATCGCATTAAAGTTGCCGAAGTCTCCATCAGTCCCATCCAAATTCCAGGGTGAGTGTATCCCTCGGCGGCCATTAAATCTCCTCCTTGCATACTCACTTTGTCCTCGCAGTGGAGTTCTGGTATCCTAAAAAGATTACCGAAGAAGACCCTGAGGCGAAGGACGGAACCAAAAATGTCAACCTACTGGATTCCCGTGGGCCTTCCTTTCGTATACTACGATGACTTGACTTCCTAACTGTTCTATCCGTAGCTTTCAAAATATCTGCAACCACGGATGTCGCTGCAGAAGCGAACCTTACTGCGTAAGCAATGTTTCAGCAGTATTCCTTTCGCGCTATTCTCATTGAAGGAGCAAGCCATTTGGTTCCATCTCTGCATCTGGGTTCGTCTTCTCTACACCTTCAAATTTTTAGAATCACTCAACACAATGGTCTCATAATGCTACAGGAGTGTCCGCTTTTTCCGGCTTAGCGTCAGCCAGTGGTTACGTCGAGGTTGACGTTTGGGCCAGATTGCACTTGCGCGGTGAGATTGCTGCCAAGGCTAGTAAGACCCACCGAGAGCTGGACGCCCCCGGATTAAACGTCCGAAGCATCGACTACGTGCCACCATATCTTGGACTGAGAGGTCTTGATGCAGTGACTGCTGGATTCAAAGGATGTGTTGGTGCATATGCTGGCGTAGCTCTTCGAGCCGGAGCACAAGGCAGCATTGGGTTGGTGAAAGGTGAAACACCTCAATGGGAGATATACAAATCCCCAGAACTCGAGATATTCCATGCAAGTCCTCCTCTGGTCCCTGCAAAGTTGATTGGTACTGATGTTCGTTTAGCAATGCTGGGGTACGACGTCCAAGCGGTCTATCACGGCTGTTAGAGCGACGTCGCTTGAGAGGCGGGGTGGACGTCCGTCCTTGAAATGCGGATCAGGATACAGAAAGCCTCTTCCTCCAACCAAGCCAAAGCCTTCGAAGTCAGTGAATTTCCTCCAAGTGGTGTTGATGTCATTCGGCATAATCTGAATTTGCTGATCACAGGCTCCATTAATACTTTACGTTTCGAACGACTGAGCGTGGAGAGGCCACAGTACCAGAACATGCCGAGTACTTATCTTGGCTGTGTATCTAGCGCATCAATGATAGTATTATGTTCAACGCTGTTGCTTCAAGTTTTGACCACCCTTCGAGAGGCTTCGACCTATCTCGTTAGACTCTTCGACGATCTCGGACGGACGTTCGTACACGACGCCCGAAGAGACGCCAAATGCGACAGGCGTCTCTCTCTCACTCTTTTCCCATGTCCTCGCCTCAACAACTTGGCTGGTGCCCCCTTCATCCTGATTCCCCTTGGAACAACTTCAAGTCCCATTGGTGGGGAGACACTCAAAACTTTGCGGTCAACGAGCCACTTTTCCTTGGAGAGAGCATAGAGAGTGTGACTACCCCGTTATTTACAAATGGTTACATTCTCGTCCCCAGAGAATACAGAGATTTTTACTCGCGACTTGAGGAGAGCGAAAAGGAAAAGCGTGGTGGACGAGTCGTTTCAGGCTCTCCAGGTGTTGGTGCGTCTGGACCCTGCACCATCAGTGACTCTCTTACTTGTTCGTTCTCACTGTCATTCCCCTGGTCAGGCAAATCCGTATTCTTGCTTTACGCTCTCGTCAGACGCTTACAAGAGCAAACAATTGCACTCTTCTACAATGCGAATGGACGCCTGTATCTTTTCCACGAATCTGGTGTCTATAAGCTTCACGGACCATTCGACGCTGTCGATCATATCCACCCCTTATTGGCTCCTAACGCTACCACTCGCCCTTGGGCTCTCATAGACACGTCGTGGTCCACCGATGCCAAATACCCATTTCATGATCTCACAGAGCCATCCTCCCTGTTCGCTGTCCAAGCCTCTTCCCTCGATCGAAGGAGCTATCGATGGGTTATACCACAGTTCGGTGAAAGGTTCATAATGAATCCCTGGACTGAGGATGAGTTGTACCTTGCGTAAGCTGGTTTCGTCCGCGTGGGCTTCGCTTGATACTATTTCACAGTCTACGATTGCAGCGAAACATCGGGACGTACACCATGGATGATGTGCGCAACGCTCGAGCAACGTGTGGGCCTTGCATTCGGGATATCATCCGAGAGATGATGCAGCGGTCAAGAGGACTCGGAACCCACTCGACGAGTCGTGCAATCCTCACTCCCTTTAGCATGATGCGATTTACCCATCTCGCCGAGCAAGCATCAAACCCGGATTGCGATGAATCCCAAGCCCTCTTTTTCATCCAACGCGGCCCCGAAGATACAACGTTCAAGATCGACGGAGACCGTGACTTTGTTGAACTCAAGTCGCTCGGTATTCCTAAACGGCTACCGTCTTCTCTTCAAATGACCAGGGCATCACTCGCCGATGCCCAGCACCTTTACCGATTTTGCCTTCCGTTCCCCGAAACCAGTGTTCTTGCTGGATGGGTGTTTGGATTGATCGGGGTAGAGCTTGTCAGAGGTGGCCACCGTGTGCACGAAGACCTGTTCAAGACCTTGTACCCAATGTACCCCATCCACTGCGCAGATGGGAACTTTTCTTTCACTTGTGCATCGTCTGATATCGTTACAACCGAGCTCCGTGTTGCACCTTTAGCCATCGCGAGGACGACACCCTCCATGGACTATAAATCACCCCCACCAACTCTTCCCTCCCCTCCCCTCCCCTCCCCTTCGTATCGGCCCTCGAGAAATATCTTTCCTGGAAGACAGCGACCCCCCAACCACCGACAAACTCTACGTCACCAGGACCAGGACCCACACCTTATTCGACGCAGTCTTCATCTCCCGATCACCCCCACACGGCCTCGAGCTGTGGGTGTTCCAGATGACGACTTCCGCTCGATGGGGTGGTCCAGAGGATGGATTCGACGTGATACGCGACCTTCGTTTCAGGGTATTGACAGCGAATTTGGAGTCGTCGCAGTGTGAGATCAAGTACGTGCTTGTTCTACCCGAGAGGCCGAACCAGCGGGTCGTTTGGACGATGCCGGAGGGATGGGGGGATGATATCGCTGGAGATGTGTTTTTGCAGTATGTGGATATGGACAAGTTCTCTGCATATGATTTCCATCCCTGCTGAGTTCCAAGTGGACAGATCTGTAGTTCTGAACACTGTCAATTCAATTAACCGATACATAATGCCAAAACGTTCGGGTTGTAACCTCGCATCTCATATCAAGGACAATAGGAGTGAGCCCCTTGCGATGTAAATCTCTTCTGAGGTTTGCCGTTGTCTTCAACTGGCACTGATCTGCGACGAAACGAAAGTTTCCGCTTCCCAGCGCGTCCCATCCATCCCTCCGTTTTGAATACAATCAATCCAGTATCTACGTCTGCCAAATCTCGTTGGAGGAGGCTTTGGACATGGAATGGAGCTGGCTGCCCACTCCTTTCAAACTCTTGGTTTGGGATGCCGATGGATGTACCAATTCCCGAACATGGATCCATCGAGCATAATTTGGGGCACGAAATATCGAGCGACTTGAGTTCGACAAAGTCAGGGTCTCCGTCGATCTTCGGGGCCGCGTTGCGATAGCTCCTTCGATGGCGTGAGAATCCTGTCAGCCAATCAGAATGCTCAAAAAACGCCACAAAACACCGTAAGTCCAAAATGCTATATCCCCTCGGACTGACATAGTCTCCCCCTGCGGCGCTCGCTCTAAGCCAGCGAAAACGAGGGTCTCCCCCCGTTGACGCTGGTGTGTATTCAGCCATCTATCTACGGACATGCATGGGCTAGCTACGGGCTACAATATCGGCGAGCAAAGATCAACACCCGCGCGAGGCAGAGTTGAACCTTTGGATGGACTTGCCAGAGGCACGCATTCTCGCAGTAGTGGCAAGTCTTCGGACTTGTCCGAAGGGTGTGAGCCCTGCCGTGGGATGGGTATGTCAACCGTCAAGTCAGCAACATAGACGACACACGACCACCGGAAAGAGAGCCCGGATCGCGGGGTTGCTGCGTCCGGGGCCGCATGGCTGAGATCACGGACGGTGAGATGGGGTAACAGGCGTGGAAGGGGGATATACGAGGCAGGCGAGTAAGAGCGCCCCAGATTGCCATGAAAAGCAGCGGGGTGCTAGCACCGAGTAGACCGTGATCCACTGGTATGACATGGAGGGTATCATTGATACATGAACTTGCACAGGAAATGGAGAGTGGCAAGGATCGTTCAAGGACGATCGTCAGAGGTGACCGCAAGGAGGAGCTTTGTGACGGAGAGATGGGGGACAGGGGGATATTCGGCGCAGGCCATGACAGGGAGGGATGCAATGGTATGATTTTGTGGGGATCAGAACAGCGTGGGGGGAATCGTCAATTCATCGAACTGGCACCGGGAACGGAGAGGAGCGGACGATCGTCGGAGGCAATGATTGCATGACGTCAGCAAACGGCACAGTCAATGCTGGAGGAGACCTATGATGGAGGCACGAGGGGAAGGGGGATATTCAGGGCAGGCGAATAAGCACGACCCATGTCCACCACTGTAGGGCCATCTCCTTCGAGGAGGGTACGTCCCCCGCAACACAATGGCCATCTACAAAAGCCGCATCGTGCATGTTCTATCCATGCCCACATGGGTAGGTGTAACTCGCAGAGTAGATCAAAGCTGTAAAAGCTAACATTAGGCACAGTCGACACGGCAACGCTTGTAGATACATACCAATGCAAAATACCCAGCTATAGTGCCATCTACAACGAAAATGGGCAGCACAGCATCAAACTAAGATACTGGACATTGAGCAACGTGGCGGGAAGAATATATGTGTAATTACTCACCAACGGTACCTCTTTCCGCAACGCATTGACCATCGACGAAAGCTTGCGCACGTATGCGCATCGTCTGTCCACGCCTACAGCGCGGGTAGGTGCAAATTGGCACGGTGATGTGGCGAGGACGGCGGTTCGTTCCATCTACAAGTGGCAATAAGTGTCAGTGACCGAGGTCATAAGATCAGAGACAAAAACTCACAATGAGATGGACAGGTACAACAGTTTAGATAGGTTTGAGTGGTGGCGGCTGCATGAGACGCGGTGCATGCGTGGATTCCATGATGGTGGGAGGAGTGTGGCAGAGACGTGCATACTCAATATTAACCGTCTAAAAAGCTTGTCAGAACGGCAGTACATAGTATCGTGAGGACAAGGTCAGACTCACGGAGGGCACGGCGGATATATGCGTGCATACTGAACTCCACGTCCGGCCATCGAACACGCTGCTGGACATGCACATTGTCAGCATTCATCAGCGAGAGAACCGAGGCAGAGACATACATAGGAGGTTTGAACATCCCGAGGAATGCCGGAGGCGTTGTTGAGCACTAGGGCTGATGAGGTGTCAGCACGTTGGGTGAACAATACAGACTATATGGACCCACCATGACAGATCATTTGCGACGATTCAAGATGCGCTAGAGCCGGATGCAACACTGATGAGCATGGTTGGGCTAGGGCGAAAAGTCGTCAGCGTGATTAAGTGATGGATAGGCCCATCTGACTCACCGAAATCAGCGACCAAACCGTTCAAATTCAACATCTGTCTGGAGGCACGTTCGGGGCGTCCAACGAAGATCCCGAGAGGGATTGCTGAGGAGCACCACTCTGGCTAGTGACATGTCAGCGCATTGGATGAGCAGTAAAGGGTAGGTAGACTCACCACCATGCATCATTCAAGACGGAACGCCAACGAACATGATCCGGCTACCGCGAAAAAGTCATCAGCACAATTAATCAACACAATAGGCCTGCCATACTCACCGAAACCAACATCCAACTCTTCTTCCCGGCGGCACGTTCAAGAGCATTTGACGAGAGACGGCTGCAGTGTAACTAGGCGAAAGTGTGCTAGAAGGTTGAAACTTGGGATGGTGGCTGTGCAAGGTAAGAGCTGCCCATTCGATTGTTGTGAGATTGGCTATGTTGTCGAGGGGGATGGGAAAGGGTCAAGAATGTCGTGGTGGTGGACGATAAGACGACTTGGATGAAACGATCGATATCTACAAGCAGGACTCATGTGACCGAGGCAATAAAACTTACACGCAGGATCTTCGAGCATGCAAGACAGCACATAGGGACAAGGAGTCACTAGTCAACGTTCAACAGGCATCAGAGCCGTCCGTGATCTGGGATTAGATATCTAAGTGAACATTGGTTGTGGTTGGTTGGAGGGAACGTGGAGGGCTTGGGGCGCTTACCTGAACACAACACTCAGGGGCACTACAGCGGTAAGTCTTGGACATAGCTTCGACGTCGAATGCCTAGCGCTCAGCCTTCAGATCTTCAGAGACAGTGAGCGCAGAGGAGCAAAGGGGAATCGGACGCGTGGCTATGCGCAGGGTCGTACGCGCAGCGAGGTGCCAAGCAGCGCAGTGTAGAGACAGTGCCGGCGGAGGCCAACAGCACATGGGGGACAGCTCGAAGGGCATAGTGACGGGATGATGGGGTTTGGGGGTGAGAGGCATCGTCGTTCAAGTCAGCTTTTATACGCTTTTAGTGAGTATAAAGTTTATCCAGTATCCACATAACTGCAACAGACTTGTGGCGAGCTTCTCCCGTCACATCACACACATATTCTATTGTAGTTTGTGCGGCTGAGCTTGCGGGACACATGTACGTCCTATCCCATCCTCATTTTATTTTCTAATCCTAAAATTGCCCCACCCCAGATGGCAACACAGATTTCTCTCCGAACATCCGGCGGACCATTCGCCCAACAACGCCACCGTGAAAATACTCCACAAATTCGAGGGTGCATAACCAACGGGTGACGATTATTTTTATTCCTCAAATCGGAGTAGCAAGCTTCGCTTAGACTCACCTTGAAATCTGTATCGTAGATGGTGCCGAAGAGCGATCCGAGGCATGGGTCACTTACCATGTCACCTGCATCCGACATAGGTTGCGCAAGTGTCTCCTCCAGTGGGATGCTGGCTTCTGCACGATCGGCATCAAAACATATAGTTAGTGTCCATTCACACTTATGTAGACATTCGCAAGATGTGGAGAGATGGCTCTATGAGTTTGGGTAAGCTCAGAAAGCTCCCTCGTCTCCTCACCGGAAACTCGAGCCTAGATAATGTATCAAAATATATCGTCAACGTGCATTCACACCAATGTAAACCTTTGCAAAATGAGGAAAGATGGCTCTATGAGCTTTGGTAAGTTTCAGAAGATTCTCTCGTCTCCTTAATGGCATTTATTGTTGAGTCCGAGGCCTTTCAAAATGCAACATTTGAACACCACCGTATCATTAACCGCAACTCCTTATCCATATCTTAGTGTATCCTAGACTTAGCCACTATTTCTCCCTGTTAATGTGCATGTGAGCTTGCATCAAAACATATGGTTAGTGTCCATACACATCAACTCAGACCTTACAGCAATGGGGGACTGCTCAATGAGCTTTGGTAAATTTCAGAAGATTCTCTCGTCCCCTCACCGGCATTTCTCGTCGAGTCCGAAGCCTTTCAAAATGCAACATTTGAACACTAACGAATGATTAACCACAACTCCTTATCAATATCTTAGTGTATCCTAGACTTAGCCACTATTTTTCCTTGTTAATGCGCATGTTTCTCGATAGTACAGCACAGGAACAAGCAGAATCAATGTTGTCAATGTGTTAGGGGAGCTGCCCCTGTACAAGCGCAACTTGGCAAAAGTCGACACTGGTTCACTCGTTCCATCTTATCCTCCCTTGTCAGAGGTCACTGTGTCGCAGATGTATAGCGTCCTAATGGCTACTGATCCCAATATCATGCCAAGCCATTGTAATTCAACTTTCGCAGGGGGGAATCACTTTGTGTTCGAACACAAGCTAGAAGATGCACAGAGTCCAAGCCAAGGTCAATTATCCAATGGGAATAGTAAGCGCAGATGGATTCTGACACATCCGGAGCTCTATTCTTCAAAGCAATAGCCCAGTTCGGCAGAGGATCGAGTGCATCCGGTTGACCCGTTGGAGTGTGAGTGAAACGTTGAAAGTCCTCGTTGCTCATATCTATCGAGGCTACACAATCAGGACTATCGGAGCAACCTAATAAGACACAATCCAAGTGCCATAACATTCATACAAAAACAAAGTACGAGCAGGCAAACACCAGATACTCTCTCGTCGTCCATAATCACATCCCCGCAGTCTCATACACTTGGTTATCTTCACTCTTGTTCTGCGGTTGCATTCAGAGGCGGCGTTCGCTGTGAGTGTGTGCTGTACATATGTCAGTAACATTCAGCACATATGTGACAGGAATGCTCGGGGGACATTTACATGAAACCACAAATGCGAACATCGTATCTACATTGATTAGATCCCTACATAGAAAGCGAGCCGACGACAAGTGTCTGTTTACCTGTACATTGATCCAAGTGCCTAGGCGTTTCAACATACATCGATGCTCCTTGAAGGTCGCATCGGGACCGTCCTTTGCACACCAAGGGACTCATATCCACCACCACAAAACATACAACGAAACCAACGCTGCACACATCCAAGTCGAATTGATTGGCTTTGCCTCGTGGGCCTAGAAGAATGTAAGTCGTGTACATGCCACAAGGTTCCATGCCTACAGGCATAAACACGATTCGTTCCCTCGAACTCTATCTTCTGTTCCGAATTCGCGTCCGAATGCGAAGCCTGAATGATAAGTAGGTAGATGAACAGAAGAGAAATAGAGTTAGACCCTAGTTGATTCCGCAGCACCACAGCCATCCCCCAAAATACTTTGTTTGATTCGGTTACAGATCATTGGAACGACTCGGAACCGAGGGGCCGAACACATTGACGCACGGAGCAATAGGCTTTGTTCTTCTGGTCGGGCCGCGCAAGCAGCGAAGAATAGCTAAAAATTGCACACACCTAAAGCATATAAGTGAGGGTGTAAGTAACATCATAGTTTGACATCTTCAGAAAGGTACGGCAACGGGTGGCGAGAACGGTCTTCTTGGAAGTAAGTGCCGAAAGCTTACTAAACGGACCTTGATACATTGATACTTTGTCTGGTGATTTCGGCGATTTCCCAGTGCGAGTACACCCATGAAATGGCGTGGAGATGACTTGGCTGTATCCAGGAGTGTGAGCGTGGTGGGTCCTACAGTGAAATCAGCGAGATCATGCCATGATAATAACATAGAACGTAATTGAGCAGTCCAATTAGACTACATACTTACAATTGACCGTTACTGTACAGCGCCGCATCGCATATCTAAGTATCAATGCATGTAGATTTTAAGGTGGGAGCCGAGAAAGCTTCGGAGATGGATCGGATTTGGTTGGCATGGAAAGAAGTGTGGTGTGTGAGTGAGAGCTTGAATTGCGGTAATTCGGGGCGAAGTAACGGATGAGGAGGGGGGGTTTTCCGGCTGGTTCAGCGTCCAATGTTCGCCCGCCAGCATCTCTTGTCGATATTGTTCTGTTCAGACTGTCGCCGCCCGCCGAATCATATTGAGTAGGAAACACCAAAACGCTTCCCTCCCCCCCGGTACGCTCAATCCTACGTACGTGGAGGCAATTACACTTTGTGTATGTGGATTGAGTTGGGAGCGGAGCCGACTAAACGGCGAGCTCGGTTAAGATCTTGGAGGTAACTTTGATGGGCCGAGTGGCGGAGACCGTTCTGTCTCTATAGCCTTGTCCTTTAACCTTTCATTTCAGAGTAAATCGTGTCACATTGAGTGTGCGTAATGAGCGTGGATAAGCGTGATGATTCAGATGGATGTAGATGAGGAGGAGGAGGAGGAAGAGGAGGACTTGCGTGTCTCTAGCATTGAAGCAACAGCAAAGCTGTAAGCGGATTCGGCTACATGGAAAGGTGCACGCCGTGGATATGCCTCCGCAGCTCGAATGAGTATATTAGAATGTCCGTCTTACACTGAATCGCGCCGTCAGACGGCCCATCACCAACAAGGTGCCGAAAAAGTTACATTGATTGTATTTCGTCGTAAGGTAAGTTTCCGCGGTGGCGATAACGTAGCCTAGAAGGTACAGTTCGTTAGGCTTTCCTCGTAGATGATGTGTCCTAGACGAGCTTACGAGACCGAACCATATCTTGCATTAAATTTATTATTTTTCTCTCATTTTTGTTTCCTGACACATCGTGTATGTATCTCAATATCGTTGGACCTCGCGCCTTGGGAGCGCAAAATAATGAGATAATTTGCAGTCGACACGTCAACGAATGAAGGGATGACATACAATACCACTTCTCCCAGCATCATATTGCGCTCGCATCGCCGAGTCCCCAAAAAGCACCCGACTTAGGCTTTTGTCCCAAGCTTGAATTTGGAGTTCAAGGGCCCCAAATCAAAGGCCCAACCTTGACAGCACACGTACTCGGTCCATCACGCGTAGAAAGGTTATTTTTTTCTGACTTTGGGAAAATCAAGTAAATCAAGCTTTATTGGGGTGGATATGGAGGGTACAACGCCGAGGAGGAGAAGAGGAGAGGATGAAGAAAGGGGAAAGGGGAAAGGGGAATGGGGTATAAAAGGATGGAGGGGAGATGGTCGGGAGGTCAGCGGTTTCCCGCATTCTTACCTTGTATCGCATTGTCCATCCCTCTCTTGTTCCTCTGCCTTGCTATTCCCATCGTGTTCGTCATTCTTCTTCCTCACTCTCCTTGCCGTCGTCGTCGTCGCTGCCATTGCAAACGCCGTGTCACTTTCCCGACCCCTCGCCTCCGACCCTTGGGATCAGCAAACATGTATGCTGGTGCTCCCGTATGTGCTTTCCGACAACCTTGCGCGCATGGAGGTGGAGATGGAGGTGGTGGTTTAGGAAGCATGCGCGTTGACGTTATGAAACGGGAGGGGGTATGAAAGGGGAGGGTGGAGAGAGACGCGAGAGGAGAGAGGAGGGGAGAGGAGGGGAGAGGGAATCGTGAGAAGGGGGTTCGAAGCAGGTGTGTTGATGTTCATGTTCCGAAACGGGATGGGGTATGGATTAGGAGGAGAGAGAGAGAGACGGGAGGACAGAGACGCGTCGTTCAAAGTGCCGTAACTTGAAGGGAATGGATATTGTGTCTGTGGGATTGCACGCCGAGTTCAGTGATAGTGATAGTGATAGCTAGATGTTAGCATGAAAATGGGCGCTCTAATGTGAACAGACGCGACCCAACGAACAGGCGCCCCACAATGACGCACCTCTGTCATTTCCTCCCATCACAAGTGATCTACCTTCCGCGCACAATCTTGTCCACGTTGTGTAAATACAGCGTTATATCAAAGACCCAAATCATGGGTTCTTTTCCACGAATCTGGTGTCTATAAGCTTCACGGACCATTCGACGCTGTCGATCATATCCACCCCTTATTGGCTCCTAACGCTACCACTCGCCCTTGGGCTCTCATAGACATGTCGTGGTCCACCGATGCCAAATACCCATTTCATGATCTCACAGAGCCATCCTCCCTGTTCGCTGTCCAAGCCTCTTCCCTCGATCGAAGGAGCTATCGATGGGTTATACCACAGTTCGGTGAAAGGTTCATAATGAATCCCTGGACTGAGGATGAGTTGTACCTTGCGTAAGCTGGTTTCGTCCGCGTGGGCTTCGCTTGATACTATTTCACAGTCTACGATTGCAGCGAAACATCGGGACGTACACCATGGATGATGTGCGCAACGCTCGAGCAACGTGTGGGCCTTGCATTCGGGATATCATCCGAGAGATGATGCAGCGGTCAAGAGGACTCGGAACCCACTCGACGAGTCGTGCAATCCTCACTCCCTTTAGCATGATGCGATTTACCCATCTCGCCGAGCAAGCATCAAACCCGGATTGCGATGCATCCCAAGCCCTCTTTTTCATCCAACGCGGCCCCGAAGATACAACGTTCAAGATCGACGGAGACCGTGACTTTGTTGAACTCAAGTCGCTCGGTATTCCTAAACGGCTACCGTCTTCTCTTCAAATGACCAGGGCATCACTCGCCGATGCCCAGCACCTTTACCGATTTTGCCTTCCGTTCCCCGAAACCAGTGTTCTTGCTGGATGGGTGTTTGGATTGATCGGGGTAGAGCTTGTCAGAGGTGGCCACCGTGTGCACGAAGACCTGTTCAAGACCTTGTACCCAATGTACCCCATCCACTGCGCAGATGGGAACTTTTCTTTCACTTGTGCATCGTCTGATATCGTTACAACCGAGCTCCGTGTTGCACCTTTAGCCATCGCGAGGACGACACCCTCCATGGACTATAAATCACCCCCACCAACTCTTCCCTCCCCTCCCCTCCCCTTCGTATCGGCCCTCGAGAAATATCTTTCCTGGAAGACAGCGACCCCCCAACCACCGACAAACTCTACGTCACCAGGACCAGGACCCACACCTTATTCGACGCAGTCTTCATCTCCCGATCACCCCCACACGGCCTCGAGCTGTGGGTGTTCCAGATGACGACTTCCGCTCGATGGGGTGGTCCAGAGGATGGATTCGACGTGATACGCGACCTTCGTTTCAGGGTATTGACAGCGAATTTGGAGTCGTCGCAGTGTGAGATCAAGTACGTGCTTGTTCTACACGAGAGGCCGAACCAGCGGGTCGTTTGGACGATGCCGGAGGGATGGGGGGATGATATCGCTGGAGATGTGTTTGTGCAGTATGTGGATATGGACAAGTTCTCTGCATATGATTTCCATCTCTGCTGAGTTCTAAGTGTACAGATTGGTAGTTCTTGCTAGGATTTGGTAGTCTCCGCTCTTAAGCTTGTGTTGTTCTACTTTGATACGGAGGTATGATATATGAGACACACAAGGTAGATCATTCAACGGCACACGGCCCTTTCTTTCCATAGATTCTGTGTGAAAGCACGGACCCATCCCAAACATGATTTGTGTCGTCGACATAAAGTTGTATTCAATCAATGTACAAGCGGGAAACGGAAGATCGTGCGCAGAAGGTAGATACACTCGCGATGGTAGGATGGTGCGTCATCGTGGGGCGCCTGTTTGTTGGGTCGCGTCTGTTCACATTAGAGCGCCCATTTTCATGCTAACATCTAGCTATCACTATCACTGAACTCAACGTGGACATCGTCAACATTGTCACCGAATCTCTCGAACAACGACCTATCTCGAGCTATAACGGAATCGAATCTAGAAGAATCACTGTTGGACTCGGTCGCCTAGTTTCGTCTTCTGAGCGTTGCCTACATTGCCTTCACTAGGCTCCAAATTCGTCGTATGCGATGCGACCAATAACTCTACACGTTTCGGCGCTGAACGAAGCAGAATACGAGCTCTATACGACTTCGCTTCTTGACCTCGCTGCGGACGATGGGGAGGGTAACACACGGTCCGGCGACTATGATCAGCTCGTGGTCGGTGTCCGTGAGGTTAGGGCATGGCTGAAAGGACGATTCTCGCACATTCAACCACTAAAAATCGACGAGGTAAGCTCAATCAATCAACTATTCATTTGGCGAACGTCTGTTGAAACACTTATCTGTCTAGATTCTGAGATTTTTCAGTCCGAATCTGAGCGTAGGCGACACGTTATCTGGAGGCCAGTTCTTCGCCGCCTTGAGGCTGGCCGTACACATTGAAAGTGGGAAGGATGTGGACAGGAATTTGGCTTTCGTTCAGGGTAAGTATCATTATCTCGGCTCGTAACCGTATACCTGCACTAATGAGCGACGATAGCTTTCCCTCGATCAACACCACCGCCACCCCAAGCCCCCGCATCACCGCCAAAACGAACGTTACCAATACCCCCGAGTACGGCTCCCATCGTATCTTCGTCAAGCAACCCCTTCACCCACCCCGCGATAGTTCCTCTCACGAACCCATTCAATCCATTCACCTCTCGCAGTCAAAGTCAGCCGGCGCATCCACATCGAGTCGACAGTTCCCCGCAGAAGCTCCCACCACTTCCACCTCGGAAGCCTTCTTCTGTGCACCAACCCCCTCCACGACATGCCTCACAGCAGCCTGGTCACCCACCTCCTCCACCCCCCGAGCATCGAAACCACGCCTCTACGCCGTCGCTTTCGAAAACCTTACATGTGACCAGCCCGCTCATGAAGCAGTCGCTTCAAGCAAGCAAGGTTGGACAGACGATGAAGAAAGCGGAGGAGCAGCTCGAGAAGGAGCGTATCCTCCAGGTGCTGAAAAGCAGCAACTCGGCTACTTCAAGAGGTCGAAGTACCAGTCCCAACAAACCACCACCGCCACCGCCTCCACGACCGGCGTCGTCCTCTGGCTCAGCCTCAGATGCCACGACACCTTTGCACATCCCTCCACTTCCTCGTCGCCAGCTACGCGCCGTCTCACCTCCAGCGTCGACGACTTCATTAGAGCAGGTTGCTCTTGCTCGTCCCGGCGGACATACGGAGGCATTCCACCACGACCACAGCAACAGTCCGTTCAAAACGCCTGATCAGCCCTTCAAAGAAGCTTCTTACTTCACTCGATCACCATCCATATCACCCGAACGCGTCAACAAAGATCTCCCACCACCCAAACATCCTAAGCGCAAGCCCCCGCCACCCATCGACAGCGCCCTCTCGTCCACATCCTCCGTATCTGCCCTCTCCTCAGCAGACTCAACAGTGTCTTTCCGCGATCGTGACCGCGCAAAAAACGTAGACTCACCCCTTCCTCCCGTACCAACGAACGACTCACCGACATCCCGCGTCTTTCGTTCGAAATCCGTACACTATCCTTCTCCCCCACCTGTTCCTCCGCCGCTACACAAACGCCGTCCTGAGAGCGTCCAAGTTGCTGCTGGCGGGAACATTTTCAACCAACTATCGCAACATCATCATTCGTTGTCGCCGTTTGGTCTCCAAGGTCCTCGGAGTGATAGCACTGCTAGTCACGGTAGTAGCAATGGTGCAGGGCTTTCGCGACATGTGTCCATGTCCGCTTCGACTCCGTCACCGAAGGGACTATACCACCGACGGGCGCTTGATCATGATACCACACCGCTCGCCAATTTCCAACGCACGCTTGCAACATTCCAACCGAAACTCGACTCGTTACAGCCCAAGCTTGAGAAAGTGAGGTATAAAGCCGAAGCAGGGCTTTCGCGGCGAGGGTTTGTTAGGGATGGCCATCGAAAGTGGGAAGGTGAGGATGAAGAGGGACTTATGTATGACTGTGCGTTGAGCCGGCCAAATGGGGGTTTGGTCAATGATGATGGTTGGGAGAAAGCTGGAGGGATGAATATGGACAGTGGGCCTGGTGTGGATAGCGGGGAAGATGTGAGTACTTGTGAGACTGGCATTTGGGGTCGGGGGAGGAGGCTGAATGATATGAGGGATCCTGGTGGGCCTTTGGTCACTGATGAGCAGGACAATCTAAAGCTCCTGCCTGGTGATGGATGGAGACCACTGTAGTTAGTTATCAGTTTGTTCATACTTCACTAGGAACACATTTAATGATACTACACAATGTATTGTGGACACAAACAAGCCCCAATATGTAGGTGATGTTCTCAGAAGATCACCACAGCATTCATACACAGACAATTGTGATACCATTGTAACACTACAAGCATACTACCTTCCTACCCAAGAAAAGAACACTCTTCATGTCAAAAACCTGCTAGATAGGTCAGTAGTTCGCATACGAGGGGGACTTGAGACATACCAATTGTGATAAGGGAACCTACTCTAAGGTCTTGCACTGGGACCATTCAGGTCCATGGACATATTCAGTAAAGTCAACTTGTGTTGCATGACGGTGAAACACAGCAACATTGCATGGATAGTAGAAACCATCTCTGTGAATGGGAGGGATCCAGAGGATAAGTTGCCCATCAGAGGAGAGAAGCCAGCCATCAGAGGACATGTTGGGGAGTAATGGAGGAAAAGGTGGGGGATAGAGTGGGCTTGAAACCTTGGTTCCTAGATCAATATCCCAGACTCGCACAGTGCCATCATTTGAGCTGGAGAGCACTGATTTCCCATCAGGGGAGTATGCAACAGAGGTCACCGTGGCAGAGTGGCCTTCAAAAGGACCTGCAACCATGTCTTGTGAAGCAATATCCCAGACTTGCACAGTGTGGTCATATGAGCCAGAGACCACTGATTTCCCCTCAGGGGAGTATGCAACAGAGGTCACTGGCTTGGAGTGGCCTTCAAAAGGACCTGCAACCATGGCTTGTGAAGCAATATCCCAGACTCGCACAGATTTATCCCATGAGCCAGAGACCACTGATTTCCCATCAGGGGAGTATGCAACAGAGGTCACCGGCTTGGAGTGGCCTTCAAAAGGACCTGCAACCATGGCTTGTGAAGCAATATCCCAGACTCGCACAGTGTGGTCATATGAGCCAGAGACCACTGATTTCCCATCAGGGGAGTATGCAACAGAGGTCACCCAATGAGAGTGGCCTTCAAAAGGACTTGCAACCATGGCTTGTGAAGCAATATCCCAGACTCGCACAGATTTATCCTGTGAGCCAGAGACCACTGATTTCCCATCAGGTGAGTATGCAACAGAGGTCACCATGTCAGAGTGGCCTTCAAAAGGACCTGCAACCATGGCTTGTGAAGCAATATCCCAGACTCGCACAGATTTATCCCATGAGCCAGAGACCACTGATTTCCCATCAGGGGAGTATGCAACAGAGGTCACCCAATGAGAGTGGCCTTCAAAAGGACCTGCAACCATGTCTTGTGAAGCAATATCCCAGACTCGCACAGTGTGGTCATCTGAGCCAGAAACCACTGATTTCCCATCAGGGGAGTATGCAACAGAGGTCACCATGTCAGAGTGGCCTTCAAAAGGACCTGCAACCATGGCTTGTGAAGCAATATCCCAGACTCGCACAGTGTCATCATATGAGCCAGAGACCACTGATTTCCCATCAGGGGAGTATGCGACGCTGGTCACCCAGTCAGAGTGGCCTTCAAAAGGACCTGCAACCATGTCTTGTGAAGCAATATCCCAGACTCGCACAGATTTATCCCATGAGCCAGAGACCACTGATTTCCCATCAGGGGAGTATGCGACGCTGGTCACCCAGTCAGAGTGGCCTTCAAAAGGACCTGCAACCATGGCTTGTGAAGCAATATCCCAGACTCGCACAGTGTGGTCATATGAGCCAGAGACCACTGATTTCCCATCAGGGGAGTATGCAACAGAGGTCACCCCATGAGAGTAGCCCTCAAAAGGACCTGCAACCATGGCTTGTGAAGCAATATCCCAGACTCGCACAGTGTGGTCATCTGAGCCAGAGACCACTGATTTCCCATCAGGGGAGTATGCAACAGAGCTCACTCCACTAGAGTGGCCTTCAAGTGCCAACACATCATATCCTGTTACAAGATCACATATCTTGATGACCCCAGATTCTAATCCCACTGCAATCCTACTCTCAGTAGGTGACACCGCCACACATTCCACCATGCTTTGCATACCCATTACTGTTTGCACTACAGGCCACCTGTCTAGTTTTCCCTTGGATACCTTGGCAACTCTTTTATATGATTTACCATGGTTCAAATTTATCCATGATTTCTCTGGGGCAAAGGGCAGTGCAGATATGTAAATGTGAGGCACACTTTCACTTATTGGCACTCCAAAGTATCTTATAAATTGCACCCATTCTGCAATAGCTTGTTCCACAGCACTGTTCTTATCCCCATGGCCAGTAATCCATTTCTGCACTTTGACCAGTCCTTCAAAGCCCATTGATATGCTACTAGTCAAACTAAGTACCTCAAGCCAGAAGAGAAACTTGTTCTCCATCAAATGTAGCAGTTCACTAAGTGAATCTCTGGAAGCACTGAGTACTATGTGGGTTGACCAAAATTGACTGGCATATATCAAATGAGATGAAACATTCTGTTTGATCTCTTCTTCAAGTCCTGCCACCTCTTTGTTTGGAACATGAGAATTGGTCAATGGGCAAATATTGAATTTCAGTTCCTGTGCCATGATGATCAAGCTGGCATTCAACAAAGCTTCATGTCCGTGGATTGAAGAAATGCAAAATTGGCCACTCTGGGCTGGATCAAGCAAATAGTCACGAAAGGATGTATGGAGAGGAGCAACAGGGTCATTGGGTTTATGGACATTGCTTAGAAGAGATCCCATGTGTTTTAGTACACTGGAAACCTCAATGTCTATGCCAGAGGATGTATGGTTGCAAATATGTTGCAACACAGTCTTTGATAATGGTTTGACCACTAGCAGCACTAATTCCATTATGATGTGAAATGCATGTAGGGAATCTGAGCCTAGTGGCAGGTTGCTAAGAATGGCAGTATAGAGAGTAGAGAGTGTAGTTTTCTGTGTGCCTGGATTGGCAGAGTGTATAAGAAGTTGGGCAGCTTGCATTGAGCTTCTTCCAACAGCTGGCTGCAATATGAAGCTGACAGCAGCAGATGCCCACTGGAACAAGCCCTCTGATTTGATAGCAAGCTGGCTTATAACCTCATCAACAGTAAACAAGGATAGGTGATGTTGTAAGTACATCTGAATGTCCTGCTGTGAATCCCATGAATCAAGGGACACAGTTTGAGCATAGACACAGTTGCCAAATGACTCCTGGATTTGTGGCTCAGGTCGTGCAGTAATCAAAACTCGGAAAGCAAAGGAAGAATCTCCAAGCTGAGTAGCCAGAAATGTATGCAATCCATTCAAGCTTGCTGCATCAGGGCACTCATCCAAAGCATCAATAACAATAAAAGTAAGCCCCTGCAACACTGTGCCCTGGAGGGGTGTCCTTAGGAGAAAGTCAAACAGAGTTTCATAATTCTGTGCACCTTTCCAAGAGGATGTATCTGCACGCATGGCTGAACATAGCTTTGAAGCATATGCAGTATTGCGGTGAGATAGATCTTTGGCAATGGTGGGGAAAAGACGCCAGGCCTCCCTCTCAACAATGTCTCCCCTTTTGAAAGTGAAGGATGTGCACAGTTGGCCCATCTCAAGGAATTTTTGTGCCACAGAATGGGCAATGGCAGATTTGCCACGGCCAGCTTGTCCATAGAGGACAAAGACTGGCTTAGCCTTGGGATCCAAGGCCCAACCAGTAATCTGTTTGAGAATATCAGTCCGAGTGTTAGGGAGACATCCTTTGGCTGGATCATGTCGGGCCCCCTTAGCATAGGGAAGATTCTGCAGTGTTGTATAATGGTCTGTGGTAAGTCAGCAAGGAGTTTTGATCATTGATTCAAAATAACACTTGTACTTACCATTATCTGTGATTGTGCTAAGTAGCATGTTAACAACCATGTGGCTGGACATGATGATGCCATCCAAAATAGCAGTCCGCAGGGTTGTTAGAGCATTGCAGTAGTCAGTGACAAGCTTCTGTGCCCCTCCATCAAAATTTCTAACAACCCTTACATCTGTACATGATAGCATCAGCAGTAATGCAACCATAATGGGAGGAAGATACTTACAGAACTTCTCATCTGATACATAGTTCTGAACAAACTTTGAACACTCTGAGATCTGTTTAAAAAGATCAACAAGACATGGTCGCAGCTGCTCTGTACTTGCACAGGATGTGACCAGTCCCTCAGCCTCCAAACCAAAGTGAAGAACACTCTTCATGTGGGACACAAGGTGCTGAATGCTTGCATCTTGCAGTAGTTGAGTGATGACCACCTACAAAGACAGACTGAGAAAGTGAATATGAAAAATCAAGACTAAGCAGACCTCAGGAATGAAGGAGACCACACCCAAAGCAATCTTTGCATATGGATGGATCTGTGAACAGAAGGCCAGTTAGCAGGTACCATACCATTTTGGTAAGTAGGTACACACCTCAGCAATACTACCTACAAGTTTGACCAGCAACTTGACCCCTGCAAGAACTGGCTCCCATGTCTTGACAAATTTTGCCACAGGCTCAGAAATCTCTAACACAGCACCTAGGTCATTGACAGCAGCCTGTGACACAGTTTTCAATTCTTCCATGTCTACATCTGTGATGATGTGAGTAGGGTTAAGCATTTCTGATGAAGAAGATGGTTGTTACCCTGTAGTCCAGATACCAATTGAGAGGTAGCAGGTGGCAAGGACAGAACAGGAACAGTCCTTGTTGATGCATGATCTTGGTTGATCAAGGATGGGTGGTACACGACCTTGAAGGCCAGTGATGGCCTGGAAGCGGGGTTGGTCTGATCATTTTGGGGTAATGGACTCTGAAATTGGCATGTAACTGCTGAGGATCACGCATCAGTACAAGCTATAAAGGGGAGATACAGTGAACACACTGTTATGAGTTGGGAATCCCCGGAGCATTTCCTCTGTGATCTCAAGTACTCCCATGACTTTGTCCGTCACAATCAGCTGGGTCTTCATGAGGGTTAGCTGGATTCCAAGAGGGCTGGCAGGAGTAGCACTAGTAAGATAGGGTTCATAAGTATTGTCAATCAGGCGAGAAATTGGATACAATTCAAGGAGCTGCTTCCACTCAGCCGCGGATCCAGTTGGCTTAACCTTATGGGTCTTCTCCGTGATACCGTTGTGCATAGCAGTAACGTAGAACTTGTGGCTCCACCAATGCACGTTTCCGCGGCGAATATTATCCGCGCGAAGGACTGAAAGCGCTGTGTGAGGATCTGACAACGGAGCGGGACCGGCGAACGTACTAGTGAGTGTAAGCGTTCCAGTTGGAGGACTCGCATCGGTAGGATTGGTACTAATCGGCGATGGTGCATCAGCAACAGCGACGATCTGGGAGAATGGGGGTCCACGTACACTTGTCCAGTCGGATTGTTCACTTCAGTCATTCTTGATTTCTTGTTTCGTTCTTATTCTTGGTTGATTCTTGTTCTTGTTTCGAGTTTCAAGCTTTCAAAGTGCGCAGCGTATGCTTGTGCTAGTTCTTTGCCAACGTGGTAAGAGCTGAAGATGCTGGGGGGCGCTCGTGTATCGATAACACCACGCTTGGGAAGCATCAATGATGTGTAAGCCACACGTTCCCAGCATCAAACTTCGAGCAAGCGCGCAACATACCTTCTGCTCCTACCATATACGGCACCTCGTGATGCCCATTAGTACCAGAGTACACCGAGGTTTCGAACGACATCAGAACGCTGAGAAAGCAGTCGAGAATCGCCGCTGTGCAACCAAGTTGACGGTTCCATCAATGGAATCCGGATGATGGCCCTACGCTGCGGTGAGTGGAGCGCCAGGAAGAGGGAGGGCTAGTTTTTCGGTGGGTTCAATGTCTCGTGTACAGGATGTTCAAATTGCTGACAATTGAGGCCGAAGGGTCGTTCAGTCTCGTCTACATGACACAAGGTATCGGCAGCGAGGTCGAGAGATCTGGCGGAAGGGAACTCTTGAGCGGTACTCACGGTTGGCCGTTTCGTGTACCTGCACAGAGGGGGTGAGCTCGTCGGTATCAGTTTAATTGAACGAAAGCCTACCTACCTATCTTTGTGGCAGAAGGCAGATCGGTGTCGGGCCCTTGCATGCCCATCCGCACACACGAACCTTGCAATTGACATCCTGGAAACGCCGCGCTCACGACATACGATTCTTTCGCGACATTGTCCTCCATATGGATGTGAAGGCGTCGGGGGCAAATATCTCACATATCGTATACATGACAGCCATATGTATTCAACGTAGATTCAACATGAGCTAGTGACCTCTCTGTCAAATGGCCCCATAATAAGCCACGGTCGTTTCACTACAATAGTCCCAGGGACGCAGGATAGAGATATAACTTCGATCCTATCACACCGCCGTGAGCAAGGACATCGCGAAATGAGAGAGGCTATCTACATACCTGGATATCTCAGCCTAGAAACTCAATCACGGAATATCTTCGTCATTGTCTTCTCCGTCGACTCGCGACTGGCAACTACAGCGGCGACAACCTTCCGACCGCTGGCTACAATCCACTGAAACAGATATTGATGAAGAGGAACGGGGTCTTAGCAGAGTTGAAGTGGAGGCGGGGTATGGACGATCACCTGTAGCCGTGACCGAAGGTAATTCCGAATGGAGGCTGTCCGCCCAACTTGTCGATCGGGGTACGCTGGTTCTGTACATGCATCCTCGTTCAAGGCCATGGTCAATCGTCTACGCAAAGTGTTAGCGCCGCCGAAAAGGATACGCATAGAAGGTAACTACTCACGCAATGATTTTGGCTCACATGACCCCTCGGGGACGAGCCTGACTTCAGCTAAGCAGCGTAGAGCGTCTTTGAATCCAGAAGCGTTAACGTCGCGGTACAGAATCACGAACATTTCGTAAGACTCACCTGAGGATCTCCAACAGCTTCCCGAACATATGGCAACGCATCGCCGAAACCCGTCCCGAGATGCAGGCCTACCAAACTCTTTCCCCTCTCTGTGTAACCCGGCCTAGTGACAACAGATGAGCTAATGGACACAAACAGGAGGAAGAATACATACGCACCGAATCTGCACTAGCAGCATTTATATCTGCCCACGGCAGTGGAAGTGATGCCATCGAGATCGTCGTCGGAGAGCGTTGCACCAACGAAGCTTCTTTACGCGGATGGTGGATTGGGACAGCATGTTGACAACAAGATCCAAGGCAGAACGAAGCACCTAGCATGCACCCGCGAAATCGATAGACTGAGCAAGAGAAAACTACAACGGAGCCTTAAGCTGAGCGCAGGTAATCTTGGCCGAGAAAGGTTTGGACTTACGCAGCGGGGAATCGAATCGAAGATGTACCGATTCATTCTTCGTATAGCTCTATGGGGGTGGGTACTCGAATTGAAACTCGATGGGGACTATTGGTAGGATGAGCTCATCACCGGATTGAGAGGAGGGGATACGCACTGAATCTGCACCAGTGCCGTGTATGAGACCATGAACGTCGTCGATATCGTCTTGGGAAGGTATCGTGATGGATGATGCTTCAAGTCAACCGGTGACAGAGTCAAACTCCCCTTTGCCTTTCGGAGGCTGTCAAAGAGTGCATTTGAACCAGTGGCTGGTGTCAATGAAGAACAATAGGATAGTGACGTACCTAACTAACACCCGACTTCACTTTCACGCATTCAAACGGCATGTTATACACATATCTCGCGCCAGGCACCTCCGAATGTAAGGCACGTTTTCAGAACGCAATCAAGCGAACGATTGAGGCTAGGATTCTAGGAATCTGATACAGCCGGTTCACTGGGGTTGAGCAGGGAGTCGGCTGCGGTAGCGCCGGTGGAAACGAAGAGGACCAAAGTCATTATCTATCTCAGGTTGCGTCTGTGAGACTCAGAGGTTGTTAACGAGGTCGAGAGAACTTCCATGCTATTCGGAAATCTATTGGATAGCTTCATTGGCAGCGATCCGGACGTTCGGGGCTCTGCAAAATATGAGGTCGGAGGTCAGGATTTAACTTCGGTGAAGAGGACGACGTACCTTTCGTCGGGGACCCCACAATCATCTCAGGAAGATAACCATTCGACGATGGAAAAGGTTCTTCGATAGTACACACTGGCCCTGTCATCAACGTTTTCGACTGGGTGTTTAGAAGGTCCGGAGCCTATGAGGTATAGATCGTTAAATGGCATGCTGTTTGAAGTAATGTCAGCCAGGCCTAGTCGGACAAGGACATGTGGTGGGTACTTACCGGAGCTCCATGAATCATTCAGGATCCACCAATCTTCCCGTCTATGTAGCGAGAGAACGAAGACGACCGATCATGCGAGGGAAGTCGGTAGCAGGACTCGCTTCCTCCATTTTGAGGACACGGAAGTGTAGGGTTTGCCATCATTCGAGGACGAGAGTATGTGGGTAAGGGAGCGTAGCGTTCTTCCTGGATGCGTTCGCTGAAGGGATTCGACGAGGGGCGATAGCTGTGATGCAGCCATGGCGCGCAAGATTCCCGCGTAAGGAAATTCAGAGGGCCGTCAGTAAGTAATTGACTGTCTTGAGCGTGGGTCAATGGGTGATCAGAGATGAACGATGTCGATGAGTCTTCAAGCTTCAAGGCGAGAGTCAGTTACAAATTGTGGTAGAAATCGAGCACGATGCAAGTCGTACTCGCGCCGTCCCACACATTTGTCCTTCCATCTCCGTATGTCCGAAGCCTTGAAGAGCTGAGAGCGAGAATACAAGGCGAATTGAGGCGACTTCGGGTGGACTACACATAGGATTATATCAGTATGCTAGGCAATGGAATATCAATAGGCGTAGCTTACCTTGCAACATGCATTAGGAGCAAAGCACCACATGGACCTTGATGTCGGCTTGCGCGTTGAGCAAGAGTAAGAGTAAGAGATATTGGGCGCTCGGGGATGGTCCAGGGGCTCAAGCGCTCACAGGCGCTTAGTGCTCAATCGTACCTTCATCATACATACCAACATCTAACGTCTTTCGAATGCAAACCTTCGCCCACGCTTCTTCAAGGAGGCACACAATGCGCTTGGATACTCTTGGTTACGATAACGTAGAGGCTTGGGCCTGGATAGGACATGGGTTAGTGCTGTGCTTCCTGTCAATATCCATTCTTCCTTGAACTCACAAACGGTACTAACTTCACCTCAACCCATCACAGGACACCTCTTTGACCTTTTACCGCATTCGAAGGCACGAAGCAAGATGCATTCACGCGTTTTGGCTCATTTTCGCGGAAGAGGGTGAAGACAGTGGGCCGAGGGATTCAGAGGTTTTGGTGGTGAGGGTGGTGGTGTTCGATTGTCGTGGTCTGGTTGAAGAAGGGCGATCTCACCCTCGCTCGTCTCGCATGATGTCGTCGTCCCAGCGCAGACCCGTGACAGACGCCTTTTCCAACGGATTCAAGACCGATTCTCTGCAAGCCATCCCCACATTCCATATCCCTGCTATCACGCACGCAGCGTCCCCCAGACCCCCGGACCCTCTTTTCCTTGATCACGAGCAATTCGTACACGCAAACCACGTCACCATCCCGAGTTGCTCTCCCCGTCCAGACGTCCAGCTCCCGTCCTCTGAGATTGATGCCTCTCGCAACTCCATGTCTCTGTCCTTGCGACTGCGGGCTCCGCCTTGGCCGTCTAGTCGCCGAGCATGTTTTCCCGGTCTCAAAGCTTGTATCAGCTGCTGATGAATCAAATGCTTACGACCTACGCGCTGCCTCTGGGGTTCGCATCAGAGAGCCTGTCTCTTTGAATCTAGAAGTTGACCTTGCTAGATGCCGACGCCGTAGGCGTGGCGCTTGACATGGGCGTCTCGAAACTCCCGTGCCCTCACAAACACTGTTACTGCTTCGCCTATAAGACCCTCCCACCCAAATCAACACCATGTCCAGTATCATGATATTGCCCAATTCTTCCTCTTCGGAAGTTCGAGTGGTCGTCAAGTCATGCCTTTGGCCGCTTGACTTACCTTGACGACGTCCTCGGTCACTGCACACTGTCTCCGCAAGCCGTCCGTCTCCTCTCCCCATCTACACCGTGAACCAAACAATGCTTATCCCGTCGAGCGTTCATGCACATGTCTCCCACATGCACCTCGCACGCGGATGTCTTACCGCTGCCTTTCCATCGGTTCTTCGTTACCTTCATTTGAACCAACGGCAACCCACATTCGGTTTACCACATTCGGCTTACCGAGCATACATCAACAAATGCCTCTATCACCACGTTATAGTTAGCCAATGTACCACTATCAGAACATCGACACCTCCTCACCACGATACCATCTTCCCACTTTGTTGACCGGCCGTCCGTATCAACTCGCCTCTGCTCGTCATGTTGGTCTGCGCCCTCGTTGAAGACTATCCACCCACATATCGAGCCGTCATGCCCAAGCGCGCCGTACCCCAGGCATTCCACGTCATAGACCCCCCGATTTCTCCTTCTGCTGAATAACGAACGAATAGAGGTGCATGAACGACATCCACAGTCGATGCATATGCAAACACGCATATCTCAAGCTATACGTCTTTTGGGCGGCTCCGACACCTTGAACCCAATACCTATATGCGTGTGTTTCACGGGTGAATGTCGTCGCTATTGGATCACATTGTGGGTTTGGTCGACCGGATCAATGATGCAACACGAGGATGTTCACCATGAATATGAAATACCCATCGCCTACCCCAACGGATCCGAACATCCATCCCCGCGTCCTTCCTCCCCTTCATCCAACTTCACCCTTAGCTCTTTGACTCCTTACCGCCTACTCGAGTGGATTGGATTTTCAAGATAGTGGGATGGGTCGATGGTCGGATTTAGCGGATAATCCAAGGTGTGGATGGTCATTCACTATTGAGGACCTTCGAAGGTTCTCCGCATTATTCCTCGGTACACCCCTTCGACATTCCTCTTGTCGATTGAGAGAGATTGCTAGGCGGTTTGTTTTGTCGTTTGCAAATGTATGTATGTCGGGAAGAAGTTGGTGAAGCGTCGTGTGTAGTGTATCCAACTCCTCCTTTGAGTAATCCCCTTCCAAGCAGACCAAGTCCCGTAGATCTATGCGTTCATCCACCCTCGTTTACCTTCCTTACGTCGTTTATATATGTATATTATATATATACCTTTTCTTCTCGGTTTCCTCTTATGCCTTTCCCTTCACGGCGACGTCACAGCGTACACACCTACCTTCTCGCTTTCAATGTCTCTACATGATTTTTCATTTCGCTTCCGTGTTTTTATTATGTATATCTACGGAACTCAGTCGCAAGGACTTGGTGTCGTCCATCCATCTTGATGTATAACTTTCCATCCTATTTTTCTCGAACTCTTTCTTCTTGACACACCCCCACCCTCTATCCGTCGATACAGAGTCGTAATGGGAAGGAGGAGAGAAGAGCGGATAGGGATATGTGTTAGAATATGAATGCGAATCGTAGAATAGAGTACAAAAAACGGGATATATATATGTATGAAGCTTCAAACATGAGCTAGGCAGCGCACGTCCAAACAGCGAATACTGCATGTACTCTGGGATAGGTGAGCAAGCAAACGGTGAAGATGTGTGTGCATGGGGAATTACGAAGAGTATGGAAGTGTGTAGATTACGAGACGTCGTCTGAAATGCGAAAACGACGTACGGAGGCTCCACCGGTACCACTGGCCACTCCCTTTCTCCTTTCGCGTTCCTAGCTAGGTCGGCGTAACCGCACACCGGAGAACTCAATGAGCATGTAAAACGAGCGCAGTCGAAGAGTGGGCGAAGTACACCGAAGAAAGTTGGATGCACAACTTCGGTCCTGTGATTTGTGAACTGGGCTAGGACTTTGTAAACGGTAACCCGCATTCCAAAGGGGAGTTGGTTCCGAGCCTTCAACCCTGCCGATTCATTAAACATGCAATCACTCGATTCGGAGTGGGTCGCAGGTCATTGGATGGGAACGCCCGGGATGGCGAGGAAGCCAGGGGCTCGGAGCGATGGATGAAAAGGATGGGTGGGTGGTGAAGGATAGAGGAGTGATGCGGACAGGAAGGCGAAGTGGAAGTGGAAGTGGAAGTGGGATAACAGAGGGTGCTGGATACGCGAAACGTCTACGTCAACCTCATCCGAGATCAAGGATTCAGGAGGCCACGAAAAATGGAGCTCTGGATAGCGTCTCAAACGGCAAGGGTGGCTTTTGGATACTAGGGGTTCCGTAGCAAGCCGTGTTCGGCAGATGGCTAGAGCCATGGAACTAGATACGGAACCATTGAGAACGGGGGAAGAACTGGGAAAATAACACGTTGAGCGAGTAGTTTGAATGGGAGGGATTGGAGTCTGGTCTACCGTCTGGTAAATTCGTGTGGGACATGGGATAATTTAGCGAATCCGTGTGTTATACGATATCGACGCCAAACGTCCATCAGCGACAAATGGCCCCTCTGTGCTCACGGGCGGCTGTGAATGTCGAGGGGATGTATGCGGAAGGCGTCGGTTTAATGTTGAGGATCATGGAGTAACGTACTGTGTTCTTCAGACGGCGTTCATTGACCAGCGGATGATTGTCAGCCGAGGGAGAGCGTCATTAGATCTTCGTCTTCTGCCGTGAGTTTGTGGCGACGGAGGGACGCTGCTCAAGCGCTCAGGGTTCGAGATGAGACAGACAGCGACTCTACGTCATCCCGAGCTTGTCCCGAGCGTTGGAGCAAGATGTATTTTGGGCGCTTGTGAGATTCGAAAATGGCTTATAACCCCCTCAGACCGGAACTGCCTCCCATGACTACCGCCGACGGGTATGGGATAGAGGCAATATCTGAAGGACCTGTCGTGGGGGAATAGTATAGTGGGCTCGGAATCGGCTCTCCGATTGGATGCCACACACTACGCTGGCTCATGAATCTACGGATCGCGTGAGGTGAAGTTCTCCGCCAACTCGTGCTCGGTGAACTATACCCTTTGAAGTCAGAGCTACCATTCGACTACATTCGTCCCGCGCGATTGTAGGTTTCCCCGATGCATCGTGGCAACAGCAGTCGGTTATTGTTGGGCCTTCAATGTAGCTAGCAAGGCAAAAAAGGACTGGACATCTACGGACCTCTGTATACAGCCTTTCGCAATTCAGGTCTCGAGGCATCTACGCATCTTGCATGATCGCCTCACCGCCCATACGCTCAATTCCCCTCCATTCCCTGTTTATTTGACCCCGGAAAGTACGCGAAGGTTTCCGCTGTTTGGAATGTATGCTACCGAATCGCGTTTCATTTAAACCCATAGTGTTGCGGTCGTGAGTCTTACCCCCCTCCCCCCATATATACAGACGCTACTTACATATGACAGATGCGAATCCATCTCATTCTTCGACCTCGCTCCCTTCCTCCCCCATTACCCCATCATACTCCCCTCCCTCCGAACGTCGCCTCTGTTCTGTAGTACGTCCCGTATCTATCTCCAGCACAGAAATTACCCAACGCCAGTCAGTCATGGTAGCCTCTGATATGAACGTTGTGGACATATTCACATCCCAGCATATTACGTCTGCTTATGGGGAGGTAGAGCGCGGAGGACGTGCTAGTGGTGAACCTCGAGGAAGAGGTTTCCTTAAGTACGTAGAGCATGAGAGTGAATAATGAGCGTACCTCAATATCTGCATCGTGGCTGAGAGATCACTGCGACGAGTACAGTAGCAGCAGGTCGTCGACGCACGAAGACAAACTTGAACTTGAGTACTCAGTCCCCTGGCGGGGTGACGAATTATTCAAACGAGTAATCGGCGAGTAGCATTCACGGAACTTTGTGAGAAAATAAGGGTGCAAGGCCTCGAAGATGTGAGAGCAGATTATTGAGGTACATGATGCGCACAATACCGTGCCTCATCAACGCTAGTTACGGGAGCTCAGATATGGGATAGAAGCAACATTTGAAGGATCTGCCGTTAGGGAAAAGTGGAGTGGAGTATTGAGTGGGGAGGGAGGGATGTGCGAAGGAAGGGGATGTAGATATGTACATAAATCAATATGGAGGATACCAAATTACCAATGCTTAAAAGGGAGATGTACACGAGGACACGAAGCGCAAATACATGTGGAGACACCGCAAGAAGCTGAGAAAGGGAAAAGCAACGAAACGAGAGGATAAGGTATACATGAACAAAGTCGTGTCGAGTCACGATATGTCCGAAGGAGGGTACGCAATGGGTTAAACACAAAATACCGTGAAAGAACGACGCTTCACGAACCACAGCAGTCCCGCTCCTTACCCAACGCCATTCCCATCCCATCATATCCGCCAATCAACCGCGCCTCGCGATCCCGAACATCATGAAACAAAGACGACGGAGGGGATTAAACACCGAGTCGCGTATCGAAGGGATGCAGATATAAATCCCCTTCTAAAACGTCGGTTGCCAGCCCCCAGTCCCGAAACCTTTTGAAACAAGGGTAGAAGGGTAGGAAGAGCCGAGTAGAAAGTGATAATGGGAATTTGAATTTGTCGGGGGTGCACTCGACACAGCTACATTCGTGTCCACAATGTCATCCAAGAGCTATATAAGCTCCTCGATACAAACGCAAACCAACCCACAGTGCGCAGGGATCGTTGAACCGCGCGTACATCCGTGGGGTCGTCCAATAGACGTGTAGAATGTTGTTCGCGGGATTGTATTCGTTACGTTATTTGGGAGAAGAGGAAATCGAGGCGTTCGTGTAGGGGTACGGTGGAGTTGGGCACGACGGCTAGCTACCGTGATGAGCGGGGATATCTTCTGACTGACTATCGAAGAACTCTGCAGCAGGAGGACATGGAGCATTTGGTGATGCGAGCTCGATAAACCCCACGTTATTTACCGTTGATTCACAAAGGAACCGATCGAAAGCGAACGGTAAGACACTGCGAGTTTCATGGAGAAGGTATGAATGCTCGGTGCACGGGAAAAGACGTGTTGCTTTGATATTGGGTGTGGATAATCTAGGGATGGGCCAGCAGATGATGTGGCGTTTAATGTTGGTTGGTGCACGTGGGTACGTGAATACCGTGTAGGGTGCGACCAAGGATGGAGCTTCCAAAAAGGAAGGTAGGGTAATATCCTGCTACCGGGCAAGGAGTTAGTGTGGGTCCGGTCTGGCGAATGGGAAGGACCTACTGCAGGAGCATGGGACGTAGAGGTGCTGAATAGGCGAGACATTCGCGTCAAGCACCACACCGATGGTGTCGATGGATGCTGCGGGATCCGTCGCTAGTAACGTCCACAGGATGAATTTACGCATGTGGTTCCTCAGCGATAAGGATAATCGAGGCCGGAATGAAGGAGGAACCAGAGGTGATTGGAGAATATGGCGGGGAGGTGGATGGGGGCAGCGACAACGAGGTAACGGCGCCATTGAGAAGTGGCACCGGAATGGTGTTGTTGGAAGGCGTCCGACAGGCGGGACAGAGTGGCCCTAATCTACCCTCCTGCAAATTCGGTACAGGAGGATAGCCGCACACTTCTCCAAGACGACGACCTGGGGGTTGCGCTTATGTCATGAGCATTCGATGCGTAAGCGACAGATGTGCCCTTTGAGGACGGGGAGACATGCTGCCGAGTGGCAAGGACAGAATCTGGGATGGGTTGAAGACGTCGGTAACGTCGTCTGACCCAGGTTTGCGCTGGGATGATGGCAACAAGCGAGGCTATCGAGGGTAGAACTTCTCATCTTCATCTAGGGCACTTCAAGAGAACGTCGCCATCCTTGCCACCGAATCTTGCATTCCCTCAGCTCACTGTTTACAACGTTACACCATACTCCGCGAAAACGAGCCAAAAAAGTGTGAATGTGCCTTCCTTCACACCACCGAGTGCGATAAAAGGTCATAGAGGTGGCTTATATGCGCCGTAGAGGCGGTGTCCTGTGATGGGTTGAGGTGAAATCAGTACCGTTCGTGAGCTCAAGGAAGAATAAATATCGACGAGAACAGCACTTACCCAGGTCCTAATCAGTCCCATCCCTCTACACCATCGTTATCATAAGTATTCATGCGTATTGTTTGCCCCCCTGAAGAAGCGTAGGCGAAGGTTCACGTCTACATTCGAAAGGCAGTTCGATGAAGGTCAAGTTGATGTAGCTAGCGCCTGTGAGATCATGGAGAATTACAAGCGCCCGACACCCCTTGCTCTCTGCTCAAGTCGACGTCAATGTTCATGCGAGACAGTCACTCGAGCACGCCGCAAGGTGGATTATCCCTGTCGATATGCTATCAACTGGCTTACTGATATCATCCTACGCGTACCCGAAGGCTCCTCAATCAGCCCTACAATCTTGCCCACATTCTCGCCCAGGGCACTTCAAGGCTTCAGACATGCGCCGTCGAGATGGACAACGTTCATCCAATTCCTTTATCCTTCCATATCCGTGAGTACGACTTACTTCGTCCTCGATTTCCAACACAATTTGTCCAACCGACTCTCGCCTTGCAGATTCATATCTGATCATCCCTTGACCCACGCTCAAGACAGCCAATGACTTACTGAACTGCCCTCTGGATTCTCTGACGCGGGGTGCCTACACGTCATTGCCTCATCACTTTCCTCACCCCTCAGGTCGAACCCCCTTCAGTGGGGCCGTCCAAGACGAACGCCATGCTTTCTTGCTCAAATTCTCCCGTTCTCAATTCCATTAGCGGTCTCCCTTGCATGATCGGTCGTCTCTGCTCTCTAGCCACAGCGATGAGAATATCGGTGATGACGAATGGTTCAACGAGCTCGGTAAGTACCCACCACATGTCCTTGTCGGACTAGGCCTAGCTGACACTAATTCACACAGCACGCTATGTGCTTTCACGTCCTCGAGCGGGAATCGTGATATCGCCGACTGCCCCGAGGATGATGATGAACAAGGCGAACAAACGAAGCGACGAGCCCTCCATTATATCCGGATCGTGCGTCATCATATACTTCTCCGTTTTGCGTAACCCAACGATCTTTACCTGATAGACTCCGGCACTTGCAAATATCCAGTCGAAAACCTTGATCACGGTCCTAGCGTGTACTTTCGAAGGTTGAGAGAACCTTTTCCATCATCGGATGGTTATCTTCCTGAGATGATCGTGGGGTCCCCGACGCAAGGTACGTCGTCCTCTTCATCGAAGTTGACCACTGACCTCCGACCTCATATTCTGCAGGGACCCGAATGTCCGGATTGCTGTCCATAAGGCCATCCGATAGAATTCTGAATAGCATGGGAGTAGAGCCTCTGCAAGGGCTGGAGCAAGACAGCCGGCCATAGAGACCCTGATGAGAGCACCTCAACTGATCCAGGCGACATTGCATCCGGTGGCAAAGAGGGATGATGGGGTGGCGTTTTGGCGTAGGAGTCGGTTGCGTTTGAGAGGACAGGTTGGGAGGGAATTGGTCTTGAAGGCGTCGGTTTAACATCATCAAACGTGGAGTGAGGGGGGAAGGGGAAACAGCAGTCAGATCTACAGGGTAAGGTTTTAGACACAGAAGCTCGAAACATGTCAACGAATCTACGTCATCATGAGCGTTAGAGCAAGAGAGAGAGGTTTTGGGATTGGCATCCTACCTTCATCGTCTATGCAGTCGTTATTGGGATTGGGCTGTCACCTACACCTCTTCGAAGTTAGGGCATGGCTGAAAGGACGATTCTCGCACATTCAACCACGAGGTAAGCTCAATCTATGATTCATTCATTTGGAGAACATCCGGTCAAACACTTATCTATCTAGATTCTGAGATTTTTCAGTCCGAATCTGAGCGTAGGCGACGCGTTATCTGGAGGCCAATTCTTCGCCGCCTTGAGGCTGGCCGTACACATTGAAAGTGGGACGGATGGGGACAGGAATCTGGCTTTCATTCAGGGTAAGCATCATTGTCTCGGCTCGTAATCGTATACCTGCACTAATGAGCTTCAATAGCTTTCCCTCGATCAACACCACCGCCACCCCAAGCCCCCGCATCACCTCCGAAATGAACGCTACCAATTCCCCCGAATACAGCTCCCATGGTACCTTCGTCAAGCAATCCATTCACCCACCCCGCGATAGTGCCTCTCACGAACCCATTCAATCTGTTCACCTCTCGCAGTCAAAGTCAGCCGGCGCATCCACATCGAGTTGACAGTTCCCCGCAGAAGCTCCCACCACTCCCACTCACCGAGCATCGAAACCACGCCTCTACGCCGTCGCTTTCGAAAACCTTACATATGACCAGCCCGCTCATGAAGCAGTTGCTTCAAGCAAGCAAGGTCGGACAGACGATGAAGAAAGTGGAGGAGCAGCTCGAGAAGGAGCATATCCTCCAGGTGCTGAAAAGCAGCAACTCGGCTACTTCGAGAGGTCGAAGTAACAGTCCCAACAAACCACCGCCGCCACCGCCTCCACGACTGGCATCGTCCTCTGGCTCAGCCTTAGATGCCACGACACCTTTGCACATCCCTCCACTTCCTCGTCGCCAGCTACGCGCCGTCTCACCTCCAGCGTCGACGACTTCATTAGAGCAGGTTGCTCTTGCTCGTCCCAGCGGACATACGGAGGCATTCCACCACGACCACAGCAACAGTCCATTCAAAACGCCTGATCAGCCCTTCAAAGAAGCTCCTTACTTCACTTGATCACCGTCCATATCACCCAAACACGTCAACAAAGATCTCCCACCACCCAAACATCCTAAGTGCAAGCCCCCGCCACCCATCGACAGCACCCTCTCATCCACATCGTCCGTATCTGCCCTCTCCTCAGCAGACTCAACGGTGTCTATCCGCGATCGTGACCGCGCAAAAGATGTAGACTCACCACTTCCCGCCGTACCAATGAACGACTCACCGACATCCCGCGTCTTTCGTTCGAAATCCGTACACTATCCTTCTCCCCCACCTGTTCCTCCGCCGCTACACAAACGCCGTCCTGAGAGCGTCCAAGTTGCTGCTGGCGGGAACATTTTCAACCAACTATCGCAACATCATCATTCGTCGTCGCCGTTTGGTCTCCAAGGTCCTCGGAGTGATAGCGCTGCTAGTCACGGTAGTAGCAATGGTGCAGGGCTTTCGCGACATGTGTCCATGTCCGCTTCGACTCCGTCACCGAAGGGACTATACCACCGACGGGCGCTTGATCATGATACCACACCGCTCGCCAATTTCCAACGCACGCTTGCAACGTTCCAACCGAAACTCGACTCGTTACAGCCCAAGCTTGAGAAAGTGAGGTATAAAGCCGAAGCAGGGCTTTCGCGGCGAGGGTTTGTTAGGGATGGCCATCGAAAGTGGGAAGGTGAGGATGAAGAGGGACTTATGTATGACCGTGCGTTGAGCCGGCTGAATGGGGTTTCAGTCAATGATGATGACGGTTGGGAGAAAGCTGGAGGGATGAATATGGACAGTGGGCCTGGTGTGGATAGCGGGGAAGATGTGAGTACTTGTGAGACTGGCATTTGGGGTCGGGGGAGGAGGCTGAATGATATGAGGGATCCTGGTGGGCTTTTGGTCAGTGACGAGCAGGACAATCTAAAGCTCCCGCCTGGTGATGGATGGAGACCACTGTAGTTAGTTATCAATTTGTTCATACTCCTCTAGGAACACATTGAATGATACCACGCAATGTCTTGTGGACACAAACAAGCCCCAATTCATTTGTGATGTTCTCAGAAGATCACTACAGCATTTATACACAGACAATTGTGACATCATTGTAACACTACAAGGATACTATCTTCCTACCCAATAAACAAGGCTTGTACACTCTTCATTTCAAAAACCTGCTACATAGGTCAGTAGTCTGCATATGAGGGGAACTTGAGACCTACCAACTGTGATAAGGGAACCTACTCTAAGGTCTTGCACTGGGACCATTCAAGTCCATGGACATATTCAGTAAAGTCAACTTGTGTTGCATGATGGTGAAACACAGCAACATTGTGTGGATAGTAGAAACCATCTCTGTGAATGGGAGGAATCCAGAGGATAAGTTGCCCATCAGAGGAGAGAAGCCAGCCATCAGAGGACATGTTGGGGACTAATGGAGGAAAAGGTGGGGGATAGAGTGGGCTTGAAACCTTGGTTCCTAGATCAATATCCCAGACTCGCACAGAGTTATCATGGGAGCCAGAGACCACTGATTTCCCATCAGGGGAGTATGCAACAGAGGTCACCCTATTAGAGTGGCCTTTGAAAGGACCTGCAACCATGGCTTGTGAAGCAATATCCCAGACTTGCACAGTGTGGTCATCTGAGCCAGAGACCACTGATTTCCCATCAGGGGAGTATGCAACAGAGTTCACTCCACCAGAGTGGCCTTCAAAAAGACCTGCAACCATGGCTTGTGAAGCAATATCCCAGACTCGAAAAGAGTTATCCCATGAGTCAGAGACCACTGATTTCCCATCAGGGGAGTATGCAACAGAGTTCACCCAACCAGAGTGGCTTTCAAAAGGACCTGCAACCATGGCTTGTGAAGCAATATCCCAGACTCGCACAGTGTGGTCAAGTGAGCCAGAGACCACTGATTTCCCATCAGGGGAGTATGCAACAGAGGTCACCCAACCAGAGTGGCTTTCAAAAGGACCTGCAACCATGGCTTGTGAAGCAATATCCCAGACTCGCACAGTGTGGTCAAGTGAGCCAGAGACCACTGATTTCCCATCAGGGGAGTATGCAACAGAGTTCACTGGACCAGAGTGGCCTTCAAAAGGACCTGCAACCATGGCTTGTGAAGCAATATCCCAGACTCGCACAGTGTGGTCAATTGAGCCAGAGACCACTGATTTCCCATCAGGGGAGTATGCAACAGAGGTCACTCCACAAGAGTGGCCTTCAAAAAGACCTGCAACCATGCCTTGTGACGCAATATCCCAGACTCGCACAGTGTGGTCAATTGAGCCAGAGACCACTGATTTCCCATCAGGGGAGTATGCAACAGAGGTCACCCAATTAGAGTGGCCTTCAAAAGGACCTGCAACCATGGCTTGTGAAGCAATATCCCAGACTCGCACAGTGTGGTCAATTGAGCCAGAGATCACTGATTTCCCATCAGGGGAGTATGCAACAGAGCTCACTTCATCAGAGTGGCCTTTAAAAGGACCTGCAGCCATGGCATTTGATGCAATATCCCAGACTCGCACAGAGTTATCCCGTGAGCCAGAGACCACTGATTTCCCATCAGGGGAGTATGCAACAGAGGTCACCCAACCAGAGTGGCCTTCAAAAGGACCTGCAACCATGGCTTGTGAAGCAATATCCCAGACTCGCACAGAATTATCCCATGAGCCAGAGATCACTGATTTCCCATCAGGGGAGTATGCAACAGAGGTCACTCCACCAGAGTGGCCTTCAAAAGGACCTGCAACCATGGCTTGTGAAGCAATATCCCAGACTCGCACAGAATTATCCCATGAGCCAGAGATCACTGATTTCCCATCAGGGGAGTATGCAACAGAGCTCACTTCACTAGAGTGGCCTTTAAAAGGACCTGCAGCCATGGCATTTGATGCAATATCCCAGACTTGCACAGAGTTATCCCGTGAGCCAGAGACCACTGATTTCCCATCAGGGGAGTATGCAACAGAGTTCACTCCACCAGAGTGGCCTTCAAAAGGACCTGAAATGATGGCTTGTGAAGCAATATCCCAGACTTGCACAGTGCCGTCAGCTGAGCCAGAGACCACTGATTTCCCATCAGGGGAGTATGCAACAGAGGTCACTCCACTAAAGTGGCCTTCAAGTGCCAACACATCATATCCTGTTAGAAGATCACATATCTTGATGACCCCAGTCCATAATCCCACTGCAATCCTACTCTCAGTAGGTGACACTGCCACACATTGCACTGTACTTTGCATAGCCATTACTGTTTGCACTACAGGCCACCTGTCTAGTTTTCCCTTGGATACCTTGGCAACTCTTGTATATGATTTACCATGGTGCAAAGTTATCCATGATTTCTCTGGGGCAAACGGCAGTGCAGATATGTAAATGTGAGGCACACTTTCACTTATTGGCACTCCAAAGTATCTCATAAATTGCACCCATTCTGCAATAGCTTGTTCCACAACACTGTTCTTATCCCCATGGCCAGTAATCCATTTCTGCACTTTGACCAGTCCTTCAAAGCCCATTGATATGCTACTAGTCAAACTAAGTACCTCAAGCCAGAAGAGAAACTTTTTCTCCATCAAGTGTAGCACTTCACTAAGTGAATCTCTGGAAACACTGAGTACTATGTGGGTTGACCAAAATTGACTAGCATATATCAAATGGGATGAAACATTCTCTTTGATCTCTTCTTCAAGTCCTGCCACCTTTTTGTTTGGGACATGAGAATTTGTCAATGGGCAAGTATTGAATTTCAGTTCCTGTGCCATGATGCTCAAGCTGGCATTCAACAAAGCTTCATGTCCATGGATTGAAGAAATGCAAAATTGGCCACTCTGGGCTGGATCAAGCAAATAGTCACGAAAGGATGTATGGAGAGGAGCAACAGGGTTATCAGGTTTATGGACATTGCCCAGCAGAGATCCCATGTATTTCAGTACATTGACAAGTACAGTGTTTGTCTCAGGGTATGCATGGTTGCAAATATGTTGCAACACAGTCTGTGATAGAGGTTTGACCACTAGAAGCACTAATTCCATGGTAATGTGAAATGCATGTAGAGAGCCTGAGCCTAATGGCAGGTTGCTAAGAATGGCAGTATATAGAGTAGAGAGTCGGTTTTCATTAGTGCCTGGATTGGCAGACTGTATAAGAAGTTGGGCAGCTTGCTTTGGGCTTCCTCCAAGTGATGGCTGCAATATGAAGCTGACAGCAGCAGATGCCCACTGGAACAAGCCCTCTGATTTGATAGCAAGCTGGCTTATAACCTCATCAACAGTAAACAAGGATAGGTGATGTTGTAAGTACATCTGAATGTCCTGCTGTGAATCCCAAGAATCAAGGGACTCAGTTTGAGCATAGACACATTTGCCAAATGACTCCTGGATTTGTGGCTCAGGTCGTGCAGTAATCAAAATTCGGAAAGTGAAGGCAAAATCTCCAAGCTGAGTAGCCAGAAATGTATGCAATCCATTCAAGCTTGCTGCATCAGGGCACTCATCCAAAGCATCAATAACAATAAAAGTAAGCCCCTGCAACACTGTGCCCTGGAAGGGAGTCCTTAGGAGAAAGTCAAACAGAGTTTCATAATCCTGTGCACCTTTCCAAGAGGATGTATCTGCACGCATGGCTGAACATAGCTTTGAAGCATATGCAGTATTGCGGTGAGATAGATCTTTGGCAATGGTGGGGAAAAGACGCCAGGCCTCTCTCTTAAGAAAGTCTCCCCTTTTGAAAGTGAAAGATGTGCACAGTTGGCCCATCTCAAGGAATTTTTGTGCCACAGAATGGGCAATGGCAGATTTGCCACGGCCAGCTTGTCCATAGAGGACAAAGACTGGCTTAGCCTTGGGATCCAAGGCCCAACCAGTAATCTGTTCGAGAATATCTTTCCGAGTGTTAGGGAGACATCCTTTGGCTGGATCATGTCGGGCCCCCTTAGCATAGGGAAGATTCTGCAGTGTTGTATAATGGTCTGTGGTAAGTCAGCAAGGAGTTTTGATCATTGATTCAAAATAGCACTTGTACTTACCATTATCTGTGATTGTGCTAAGTAGCATGTTAACAACCATGTGGCTGGACATGATGATGCCATCCAAAATAGCAGTCCGCAGGGTTGTTAGAGCATTGCAGTAGTCAGTGACAAGCTTCTGTGCCCCTCCATCAAAATTTCTAACAACCCTTACATCTGTACATGATAGCATCAGCAGTAATGCAACCATAATGGGAGGAAGATACTTACAGAACTTCTCATCTGATACATAGTTCTGAACAAACTTCGAACACTCTGAGATCTGTTTAAAAAGATCAACAAGACATGGTCGCAGCTGCTCTGTACTTGCACAGGATGTGACCAGTCCCTCAGCCTCCAAACCAAAGTGAAGAACACTCTTCATGTGGGACACAAGGTGCTGAATGCTTGCATCTTGCAGTAGTTGAGTGATGACCACCTACAAAGACAGACTGAGAAAGTGAATATGAAAAATCAAGACTAAGCAGACCTCAGGAATGAAGGAGACCACACCCAAAGCAATCTTTGCATATGGATGGATCTGTCAACAGAAGGCCAGTTAGCAGGTACCATACTGTTTTGGTAAGTAGGTACACACCTCAGCAACACTACCTACAAGTCTGACCAGCAACTTAACCCCTGCAAGAACTGGCTCCCATGTCTTGACAAATTTTGCCACAGGCTCAGAGGTCTCTAACGCAGCACCTAGGTCATCAACAGCAGCCTGTGACACAGTTTTCAATTCTTCCATGTCTACATCTGTGATGATGTGAGTAGGGTTAAGCATTTCTGATGAAGAAGATGGTTGTTACCATGTAGTCCAGATACCAATTGAGAGGTATCAGGTGGCAAGGACAGAACAGGAACAGTCCTTGTTGATGCATGATCTTGGTCGACCAAGGATGGGCGGTATGCGACCTTGAAGGCTAGTGATGGCCTGGAAGCGGCGATGGTCTGATCATTTTGGGGTAATGGACTCTGAAATTGGCATGTAACTGCTGAGGATCACGCATCAGTACAAGCTATAAAGGGGAGATACAGTGAACACACTGTTATGAGTTGGGAATCCCCGGAGCATTTCCTCTGTGATCTCAAGTACTCCCATGACTTTGTCCGTCACAATCAGCTGGGTCTTCATGAGGGTTAGCTGGATTCCAAGAGGGCTGGCAGGAGTAGCACTAGTAAGATAGGGTTCGTAAGTATTGTCAATCAGGCGAGAAATTGGATACAATTCAAGGAGCTGCTTCCACTCAGCCGCGGATCCAGTTGGCTTAACCTTATGAGTCTTCTCCGTGATACCGTTGTGCGTAGCGGTAACGTAGAACTTGTGGCTCCACCAATGCACGTTTCCGCGGCGAATATTATCCGCGCGAAGGACTGAAAGCGCTGTGTGAGGATCTGACAACGGAGCGGGACCGGCGAACGTACCAGTAAGTGTAAGCGTTCCAGTTGGAGGACTCGCATCGGTAGGATTGGTACTAATCGGCCATGGTGCATCAGCAACAGCGACGATCTGTGAGAATGGGGGTCCACGTACACTTGAACAGTCGGATTGTTCACTTCAGTCATTCTTGATTTCTTGTTTCGTTCTTATTCTTGTTTGATTCTTGTTCTTGTTTCTTGTTTCGAGCTTTCAAAGTGCGCAGCGTATGCTTGTGCTAGTTCTTTGCTGACGTGGTAAGAGCTGAAGATGCTGGGGGGTGCTCGTGTATCGATAACACCACGCTTGGGAAGCATCAATGATGTGTAAGCTACACGTTCCCAGCATCAAACTTTGAGCAAGCGCGCAACATACCTTCTGCTCTTACCATATACGGCACCTCGTGATGACCGTTAGTACCAGAGTACACTGAGGTTTCGAGCGACACCGGAATGCTAGGAAAGCAGCCCAGAATCGCCACTGTGCAACCAAGTTGACGGTTCCATCAATGGAATCCGGATGACGGCCCTATGCTGCAGTGAGTGGAGCGCCGGGAAAGGGGAGGCTCGTTCTTCGGTGGGTTCAATGTCTCGTGTACATGATTTGTTCGAGTTGCTGACAATTGAGGCTGAAGGAGTGTTCGGTCTCGTCTACATGACCCATGGTATCGGCAGCGAGGTCGAGAGATCTGGCGGAAGGGGACTCTTGAGCGGTACTAACGGTTGGCCGTTTCGTGTACCTGCATAGAAGAAAGAGGTGAGCTCCTCGCTATCAGTTTGATTGCATGAAAATGTACCTACCTATCGTTATCGCGGAAGGCAAAATAACGTCCGCCCCTCGCATGCCCTTCCGCACACACGAACCCTGCAATGTTCATCCTGAGAACGCTGCGCTCACGACGCGCAATTCTTCGCGATATTCTCCTCCAGAGACGCGAAGCCGTCGGGGATAGCACCCCAGCTAAGAGGTATCGGGGGCAAACATCTCACATATCGTATACATGACAGCCATATGTATCCAACATAGATTCAACATGTGCTAGTGACCTCTCCGTCAAATGGCCCCATAATAAGTCACGATCGTTTCACTACAATAGTCCAGGGACGTAGGATAGCGATAAAAGTTCGATCCTATCACACCGCCGTAAGAAAGAACTTCGCGAAATGAGAGAGGCTATCTACATACCTAGATATCCCAGTCTGAAACTCGGCTTTGTGCACAAGGCTTTCTTAGAGTCGTTGTCTTCTCCGTCGACTCGCAAATACAGCGGCGACAACCTTCCGAACGCTGGCTACAATACACTGAAGCAGATCTTGATGAAGAGGAACCGGGTCTTAGCAGAGTTGAAGTGGAGGCGGGGTATGGACGCTCACCTGTAGCCGTGACCGAAGGTAGCTCCGAATGGAGGCTGTCCGCCCCACCTATCGATCGGGGTTCGCTGGTTCTGTATATGCATCCTCGTTCAAGGCCATGGTCAATCGTCTACGCAAAGTGTTAGCGCCGCCGAAAACGATACGCATAGAAGGTAACTACTCACGCAATGATTTTGGCTCACATGACCCCTCGGGGATGAGCCTGACTTCGAGCAAGCAGCGGAGAGCGTCTTTGAATCCAGAAGCGTTAACGTCGCGGCACAGAATCACGAAAACTTCGCAAGACTCACCTGAAGATCTCCAACAGCATCCCGAACGTATGGCAACGCATCGCCGAAACCCGTCCCGAGATGCAGGCCAACCAGACTCTTTCCCCTCACTCTGTAACCCCACCACACCTAGCGACAACAGATGAATTGATGGATACAACCGGGAGAAAGTATACATAGCACCGAAATTTGTACAAACAGCATTTATATCTGCCCATGGCAGTGGAACCGATGCCATCGAGATCGTCGTCAGAGAGCGTTGCACCGACGAAGCTTCTTTACGCAGATGGTGGATTGGGACAGGACGTTGACGACAAGATCCAAGGCAGAACGAAGCACCTAGCATGCACCTCCCCGCGAAATCGATAGACCGAGAGAGAGGAAACTACAACGGAACCACTGTCTCTACGAAGGACAAGGTCAAGCAAAGCTTGGGTGGTCATAGTAGAAAATGATGGAACTTACGGAGTGGGTAATGGAATCGATGCATGTATTCGTTCTTCGTATAGCTTCAAGGTGGTTGATACTCAAGTTGAAACTCGATGTGGACTATTGGTGGGATGAGCTCAATACCGGACTGGGAGAAAGGAATACATACCGAATAAACCACGGGTGTAGCTGATATCACCTTGAGAAAGTGTCGTGGTGGACGAGGCTTCAAGTCGGCCAGTGACTGAGGAAAACTTCCCCGTTCCTTGAGGCTATCAAAGAGTACAATGGCAATTAGTGCCCGTTGCAAACTGAGAACGACATGATAGTGACGCACCTAACTGCACTCTCATGCATTGGAACGGAATGGTACATATCTCTCTCGCGACAGGCACCTCCGTATGCGACGCGCATGTTCATGACGCATTCAAGGGGACGATGGGATGGAAATTCTAGTATTCTGATACAGCCAGATCGTTGGGGTTGAGCAGAGAGTAGGCTTCGGCAGTGTCGTTGGAACTCACGATGCGGACCAAAGTCGTTATGTATGCCACCCCACCCCTTGTGGCCCAGAGGTCGTTAACGAGGTCGAGAGAACTTCCATGCTATTCGGAATTCTATCGGATGGCCTTATGGACAGCGATCCGGACGTTCGGGGCTCTGCAGAATATGAGGTCGGAGGTCAGTGGTCAACTTCGATGAAGAGGACGACGTACCTTTCGACAAGGAGCCCACGATCATCTCAGGAAGATAACCATCCGATGATAGAAAAGGTTCTTCGAAAGGACACGCTAGAACCGTGATCAAGGTTTTCGACTGGGTGGTTGCAAGTGCCGGAGTCTATCAGGTAAAGATCGTTGGGTTACGCAAATGGGAAAAGGCACATGTTGACGCACGATCCGGATATAATGGAGGGCTCGTCGCTTCGTTTGTTTGCTTTGTTCTTCTTCATCCTCGGGGCAGTCGGCGATATCACGATTCCCGCTCGAGGACATGAAAGCACATAGCGTGCTATGTGAAGTAGTGTCAGCTAGGCCTAGTCCGACAAGGACGTGTGGTGGGTACTTACCGAGCTCCTTGAACCATTCAGGATCCACCAACCTTCCCGTCTCTGTAGCGAGAGAGCGGAGACGACCGATCATGCAGGGAGACCGCTAATAGAACCCCCTCCCATCATTTTGAGGATGCGGAAACGTAGGATTTGCCATCAGTCGAGGACGGGAGATTTGAGCAAGCAACCATAGCGTTCATCCTGGATGGCTTCACTGATGCTGAGGGATGCAGAAGACGATGAGGGAATGACGTGTAGGTACCCCGCGCAAGAAAATTCAGAAGGCAGTTCAGTAAGTCATGGGCTGTCTTTAGCGTGGGTCAAGGGATGATCAGATATGAATCTGCAAGGCGAGAGTGGGTTGGACGAATTGTGTTGGAAATCGAGGACGATGTAAATCGTACTCGCGGATATGGAAGGATAAAGGAGTCGGATGAACGTGTCCACCACAACGGCGCATGTCTGAAGATTGATCAGAATGTGGGCAAGATTGTAGGGCTAATCGTGGAGGCTTCGGGTACGCGTAGGATGATATCAGTAAGCCAGTTGATAGCATAGTGGCCGGGATAACTTACTTTGCGGCGTGCTCGAGTGACTGTCTAGCAGCAAATCATCGCATGAACATTGACGTCGAGCACAGAGAGAGCGGGAGGTGTCGGGCGCTTGAGGTAATTCGCGATGATCTCACGGGCGCTTCATGTTCAACTTGACCAACTTTTGACCTCCATCTCCCCGCCTTTCGAATGTAAGCGTGAACCTTCGCCTGCACTTCTTCAAGGAGGCAAAAAATACGTTTGAATCTACTTGATCACGCTGGCGGAGAGGGATGGGATAGGAGAGGACATGGGTAAGTGCTGTGCCTCTTGTCAATATCCATTCTTCCTTGAACTCACAAACGGTACTGATTGCACCTCAACCCATCCCAGGACACCGCCTCTACGACGCATACAAACCACCGCGCTGACATTCTATCGCACTAGGTGGTGTGAAGGAAGATACATTCATGCTTTCTTTTGGCTCGTTTTCGCGGAGTATGGTGTAACGTCGCAAACAGTGAGCTGAGGAAATGCAAGATTCGGTGGCAATGATGGCGACGTTCTCTTGAAATACCCTAGATGAAGATGAGAAGTCCTACCTTCGATAGCCTCGCTTGTTGCCATCATCCCTGCGCAAACCTGGGTCAGACAACTTTACCGACGTCTTCAGGACCAAATCCCTCCAACCCATCCCAGATTCTGTCCTTGCCACTCGGCAGCATGTCTCCCCGTCCTCAAAGGGCACATCTGTCGCTTACGCATCGAATGCTCATGACATAAGCGCAACCTCCAGAGAAGTGCGTCTATCCTCCTGTACCGAATTTGCAGGAGGGTAGATTAGGGTCCACTCTGTCCCACCTATCGGACGTCTTCCAATAACACCATTCCGGTGCCACTTCTCAATGGCGCCGTTACCTCGTTGTCGCTGCCCCCATCCCCCCTCCCCGCCGTACTCTTCAATCAACTCCGGTTCCTCCTTCATTCCGGCCTCGATTATCCTTATCGCTGAGGAACCACATGCGTAAAATCATCCAGTGGACGTTACTAGCAACGGATCCCGCAGCATCCATCGGCGTGGTGCTTGACGCGAACGTCTCACCTATCCTGCAGCCCTACGTCCCATGCTTCTGCTGTAGGTCCTTCCCTTCCGCTATACCGGATCCAAACTAACTCCTTACCCAGCGACAAGACATTACCCAATCGTCCTCTCTGGAAGCTCGAGTGCTCGTTTAGCTCATGCATTCGGCGGCTTGAATGTGCTTTGGATGAGATCCTAGGTTGCACACTCCAAGTCACAATCGCACGTGCAATACCACGCCTAAACGTAAACATTAAACGGCCTACCCTCCTGGTCCGTCCCTGACATCAACACTTCCAAGCGAACCCGACCTTTCCTAACGAGCATCCCTACCTTCCCTACGAAACTCAGTGTCTTACCGCTGACTTTCGATGCACCAACCGTAAATAATGTTAGGTTTATCAGGTGCATCCCCAAATTCCTATGTCCTCCTGCGGCAGAGTTCTTCGTCAGTCAGTCAGAGCATCCCCCATTCACCACGATGCCAGCTTCCCACTGCGTTGTCCGACCTTCCGCATCAAAGCGCCTCTGTTTGATATGTACACTCCGGTTCAAGACTTTACACTCATTACGTAGCTAGCCGTCGTCCCCAACTCCACCGTACCCCTACACGAACGCCTCGATTTCCTCTTCTCCCAAATAACGTAACGAATACAATCCCGCGAACAACATTCTACACGTCTATTGGACGACCCCACAGATGTACGCGCGGTTCAACAATCCCTGCCCACTGTGGGTTGGTTTGCGTTTGTATCGAGGAGCTTATATAGCTCTTGGATGACGTTGTGGACACGAATGTAGCTGTGTCGAGTGCACCGTGGAAGGTGAGAAGACTATTGCGTACCCCCGACAAATTCGAATTCCCATTACCACTTTCTACTCGGCTCTTCCTACCCTTCTACCCTTGTTTCAAAAGCTTTCGGGACTGGGGGCTGGCAACCGACGTTTTCGAAGGGGATTTATCTCTGCATCCCTTCGATACGCGACTCGGTGTTGAATCCCCTCTGTCGTCTTTGTTTCGTGATGCTCGGGATCGCGAGACTTGGTTGATTGGCTGAAGCTGAAATGATGGGATGGGAATGGCATTGGGGAAGGAGGGGGACTACTGTGGTTCGTGAAGCGTCGTTCTTTCACGGTATTTTGTGTTCAACCCATTGCGTACCCTCCTTCGGACATATCGTGACTCGACACGACTTTGTTCATGTATACCTTATCCTCTCGTTTGCTTCGATGCTTCCCTCCCCCCAGCTTCTTGCGGTGTCTACAACGTGGATTTGCGTTTCGTGTCCTCGTGTACATCTCCCTTTTAAGCATTGGTACTTTGCGTATCTATGTCCCTGTCCTTCGCCTCCCCACTCAATATGCCACTATACTATTCCCCCACGACAGGTCCTTCAGATATTGCCTCTATCCCATACCCGTCGGCGGTAGTCATGGGAGGCAGTCGAGCAGAGTATACGTTCCGGTCTGAGGGGGTACGGCGTGTCACCATCCTCGAATCCAACGTTACATTAAACCCCCGTCCAGCCAACCCATCTCGAACCCTGGGCGCTTGAGCACCGTACCTCCGTCGCCACAAACTCACGGCAGAAGACGAAGATCTAATGACGCTCTCCCTCGGCTGACAATCATCCGCTGGTCAATGAACGCCGTCTGAAGAACACAGTACGTTACTCTATGATCCTCAACATTAAACCGACGCCTTCCGCATACACCCCCTCGACATTCATAGCCGCCTGGTCACCCGTCATGTCCCTTGAGCACAGAGGGACCATTTGTCGCTGATGGACGTTTGGCGTCGATTTCGTATAACACACGGATTCGCTAAATTATCCCATGTCCCACACGAATTTACCAGACGGTAGACCAGACTCCAATCCCTCCCACCCAAACTACTCGCTCAGCGTGTTATTTTCCCAGTTCTTCCCCCGTTCTCAATTGTTCCGTATCTAGTTCCATGGCTCTAGCCATCTGCCGAACACGGCTTGCTACGGAACCCCTAGTATCCAAAAGCCACCCTTGCCGTTTGAGACGCTATCCAGAGCTCCATTTTTCGTGGCCTCCCGAATCCTTGATCTCGGATGAGGTTGACATAGACGTTTTGCGTATCTAGCACCCTGTCATCCTACTTCCACTTCCACTTCGCCTTCCCGTCCGCATCACTCCTCTATCCTTCACCACCCACCCATCCTTTTCATCCATCGCTCCGTGCCCCTGGCTTCCTCGCCATCCCGGCGTTCCCTTCCAATGACCTGCGACCTACTCCGAATCGAGTGATTGCATGTTTAATGAATCGGCAGGGTTGAACGCTCGGAACCAACTCCCCTTCGGAATGTGAGTTACCGATTGCAAAGTCCTCGCCCAGATCACAAATCGAGGGATTGAAGTTGTGCATCCAACTTTCCTCGGTGTACTTCACCCACCCTTCAGCACCAGAGCCACCGTTCGACCGCTTACATGGCCGTTGAGTTCCCCGGTGGGCGGTGGAAAAGGCAACAGGAACGCGAAAGAAGAGAGGGAGTGACCAGTGGTACCGGTGGACCCTCCGTACGGTGTTCTCGCATTTTGAATGACGTCTTGTAATCTACACAATCCGCGAAAAGGTCACCTACCTTTCCAGCCCACTTGTTCCGAAGTACATGAAGCATTCACTGTTCAGACTTGCGCTGCCTAGCTCACGTTTAACCTTGAAATTCGATGCTTCATCCATAGATATATATCCCGCTTTTGTGTTTTCAACCGCATTCATATCCTAGCACACAAACCTATGCAATTATCCCTCTGTTCTTCTCCCCCCAATGTCCCATCATCAAACCCGGCAAGGCTTACAATACCGAGCCTGATCATTGCTAATCATGGGAATACTAACGACTCTGTATCGACAGATAGACGGATAGAGGGCGGGGAGCGTGACAAGGAAAAAGAGTTCGAGAAAGATATGATAATGAGATCTACATCAAGATGGACGGACGACACCAAGTCCTTGCGACACTGTATGTTATGTAGGAGATATAAAGAATGAAAACACGGAAGCGAAATGGAAATCATGTATAGAAGGTGTGTACGCTGTGAGGCCGCCGTGAAGGGAAAAGACATAAAGAGAAACCGAGGGGACAATGTAAAAACAAACGACGTGAGGAGGGTGAACGAGGGCGATCAACCGATAGATCTGCGACACTTTGTACACGGGCGCCGTGACAAGGGCAACGCTCCACCAACAATATTCCCCTTAGTCCCAACACCTCCAACTGCAATATCAGGCAAACGACAAAGTGCCTCGAAAATTCTCTCAATCGATGAGAGGGATGAGCCTTACGGCTCATAGGGCGAAGGCATTAGGTAATAGGTGATCGTTTGTTGAGTCTCGTATCGAAGGGGTGTGTCGAGGAATAAGCCACGGAGGGGAAAATTGGATGGTCCCCAATAGTGAATGACCATCCACACCTTGCGTTATCCGCTCTCAAGACCTTCGACCTTCGACCCACCATCCTGAGACCCCAATCTGTTCGAGTCGAACAGGAACCTACGTCGTAGGCGGTAGGGAATCGAATGGCTCGGGTTGATGGATAGGCAAGTTGGATGAAGGGGAGGAAGGAAGTGGGAATGGATGTTCGGATCCGTTGGCGTAGGCGATGGGTATTTCACAGGCATAGTGAACTCGGTCTATCGAAGGTCCTCGTGTTAAATCGTTGATCTAGTTCATGTCCACAACGTCGCGAAACACACGCATATAGGTGTTGGGTTTAAGGCGTCGGAGCCGCCCAAAAGTTGCATAGATTTAGAGATGCGTGTTTGCATATGCATCGACTGTTCATGCACCTCTATTCGTTCGTTATTCAGCAGAAGGAGAAATCGGGGGGTCTATGACGTGGAATGTCTGAGGTACGGTTGAGGTTGGGCATGACGGCTCGATATGTGGGTGGATGGTCTTCAACGAGGACGCACAGATCAGTTCAACGGACAGAGGCGAGTTGATACGGAGGGTCGTTCAACGCAGTGGGGAGATGGTATCGTGGTGAAGAGGTGAAGAGGTGTCGATGCTCTGATAGTGGTACATTAGCTAACTATAACGTGGTGATAGAGGCGTTTGTTGATGTATGCTTGGTGAACCGAATGTAAGTTGCCATTGGTTCAAATGAAGATAACGAAGAACCGATGGAAAGGCAGCGGTAAGACACCCGAGTGCGAGGTGCATGTGGGAGACATGTGCATGAACGCTCGACGGGATAAGCATTGTTTGGTTCACGTGGTAGATGGGGAGAGGAGATTGACGGCTTGCGGAGACAGTGTGCAGTGACCGAGGACGTCGTCAAGGTAAGTCAAGCGGCCAAAGGCATGACTTGACGACCACTCGAACTTGCGAAGAGGAAGAAATGGACAATAACATGATACTGCGCCCGGAGCCCACCCGGAGTAAGTCTGGTGGTGGGAGGGTCCGTTAACGGTGTTTGTGAGGGCACGGGAGCGGGACGGCGGATGTTCGAGTTCGAGACGTCCATTTCGAGCGCCACGCCTATGGCATCGGCATCTAGCAAGGTCTAATTCTAGATCTAAAGTGCGAACTGTGGAGGTGGCGCGAAGGTCGTGAGCATTCGATGCGGGATCGGAGAGACATGCTGAGTAACTACACGGCCAAAGCGAGACTCGTAGTCGCGAGAGACATCACCCTCAGAAGGTGGGAGCTGGACGTCTGGACGGGGAGAGCAACTAGGGATGGTGACGTGGTTTGCGTGTACGAATTGCTCGTGATCAAGTAAAAGAGGGTCCGGGGGTCTGGGGGACGCTGAGCCTGCGTGCTTGACAGCAGAGATGGTTGCAGAGAATCGGTCCTGAATACGTTGGAAAAGGCGTCTGTCCTAGGTTTGCGCTGGGATAACGGCATCAAGCGAGGCTATGAGACCCACCTCCTTCGACCAGAGCACTTCAATCGAGCAACACCATCTTCGTCGCCAAAACCTTTCATACCCTCAGGTCATTCTTGACACCCTCCTCCGCCAAACACGCCTGAATGCGTCTTCCTAAATACCGCCGAGTGCGATAAAGGGTCAAAGCGACGACTTATACGTGTCTCAGAGGCAACTTAGAGGCAATGTCCTGTGAGGGGTTGAAGTGGAATTAGTATGGACCCTTCGTGAGTTCAAGGAAGAAGAAGTATTGACAGGAACCACAGTACTTACTCATGTCCTATCCCAGCAGCGTAGTCAAGAATATTCAAGCATTTTTTTTGGCCTCCTCAAGAAGCACAGGCGGAAGGTTCACGTTTACATTCGAAAGGCGGTTCGATGGAGGTCAGGTTGATGTAGCGCCTGTGAGAACTACAAGCGCCCGACACCCCTTGCTCTCTGCTCAAGTCGACGTCAATGCTGCTAGACAGTCACTCGACTACCCCGCAAAGTAAGTTATCCCGGCCACTATGCTATCGACTGGCATACTGATATCATCCTACGCGTACCCGAAGCCTCCGCAATTGGCCCTCCATTCTTGCCACATTGTCGCCCAGGGCACTTCAAGGCTTCAGACATGCGCCGTCGAGATGGACAACGTTCATCCGACTCCTTTATCCTTCCATATCCGTGAGTACGACTTACATCGTCCTCGATTTCCAACACAATTCGTCCAACCGACTCTCGCCTTGCAGATTCGTATCTGATCATCCCTTGACCCACGCTCAACACAGCCCATGACTTACTGAACTGCCCTCTGGATGTTCTTACGCGGGGTACCTACACGTCTTTCCCTCATCGTCTTCCGCATCCCTCAGCATCGGTGAAGCCATCCAGGATGAACGCTATGGTTTCTTGCTCAAATTCTCCCGTCCTCGACTGATGGCAAATCCTACGTTTCCGCATCCTCAAAATGATGGGAGGGGATTCTATTAGCGGTCTCCCTTGCATGCTCGGTCGTCTCCGCTCTCTAGCTACAGAGACGGGAAGACTGGTGGATCCTGAATGGTCCATGGAGATCGGTAAGTACCCACCGCATGTCCTTATAGGAATAGGCCTGGTTGACATTACTTCCAGGCAGCCTGCTATGTACTTTTGCTTCGTCGACCAGGAATAAGGATATCGCCGATCGCCTTAATAAAAACTGAGAGCAGAGCGGAGAAACGAGGCGGCGGGCCCTCTCATATCTGGATCGTGCGTAATAATGTACCTTTTCCCATTTGCGTAACCCAACGATCTTTACCTGATAGACTCCGGCACTTGCAACCACCCAGTCGAAAACCTTGATCACGGTTCTAGCGTGTCCTTTCGAAGGTTGACAGAACCTTTTCCATCATCGGATGGTTATCTTCCTGAGATGATCGTGGGCTCCTTGTCGAAAGGTACGTCGTCCTCTTCATCGAAGTTGACCACTGACCTCCGACCTCATATTCTGCAGAGCCCCGAACGTCCGGATCGCTGTCCATAAGGCCATCCGATAGAATTCTGAATAGCATGGGAGTATCTTCGACCTCTTCGATGCCCTATGAGCAAAACAGAAGCAAAGCGGGATAGATAACGACTTTGGTCCGCATCGTGAGTTCCAACGACACGCCGAAGCCTATCCTCTGCTCAACTCCAACGATCTGGCTGTATCAGAATACTAGAATTTCCATCTCATCGCCCCCTTGAATGCATCATGAACACGCGCGTCGCATACGGAGGTGGCTGACGCGAGAGAGAGAGAGAGCTGTAAACCATGCTGTTTATACGCGTGAAAGTGCGGTTAGGTGCGTCACTATCGTTTCGCTCTCAGTTTACAACGGGCACTAATTGTCATGTACTCTTCGACAGTCTCAAGGAACGAAGAAGTTTTACTCTGTCACCGGTCGACTCGAAGCATCGGCCACCACGACACTTTCTCAAGATGATATCCTCAGCATCCGTGGTTTCATACACAGCACTGGTGCAGATTCAGTACGTATTCCTCTCTCCTAATCCGGTAATGAGCTCATCCTACCAATAGACTTCTCCGAGTATCCATTGTGTTTCAACCACCTCAAAGCTGTCTGGAGAGCGAATCGGTACATCTTCGATTCGATTCCCCACTGCGTAAGTCCAAACCTTTCTCCGCCAAGATTACCTTTGAATATTGACTATCGAATAGTAGGGGTTCCGTAGCTAGCCATGTTCGCTAGATGACTGGAGACATGCAAAATTAAGTACGAAACGGCTGAGAACGGGGGAAGAGCTGGGAGAATATAGCGTAGAGCTATCTTGGGAGGAACAGGCGCAATTCGAGAGAGCATACGGGCATGGGGGTCTGATAAGCGTCATTCAGAGGTGATTCGGAGTAAGAAGGGAGTCTGAATGGGAGGAGTAAATTCGCGTGGGAGGACATGGGGTGTTAGAGATGCATGCTCGATGAAGCGAGGGGCAATTCGCGCCGTATAAGAAATCGACGCCAGACGTCCACCAGTGACAAATGGCCCCGTTGTCCAGAAGGGGCACGATGGATGAGTATTTGAAGAGGCGGCTGAGAGTGTCGAGGGGATGGATGCGAGCCACGAAACCCCTGTTGCAATCGGCCAATTGTGAAAAAGGGTGGGCTTCCATCTGATGAGGAAGAAGGGAGGCTTGACGACGCGGGAATCGTGTAGGGATGGTATGGAATTGAGAGATACCTATTGAGAAAGAAGGTGGTTTGGTGGTAGCAAACGTCAACGGGGGAATGGCCTCGGCAGGCGTTCGTTCTGTCTTGTACGGCGCTAGCATACAAGGGAAGTGAGAGCGGAGCCTCTGCGAGAGCTGGAGCAAGACAGCCGGCCATAGAGACCCTGATGAGAGCACCTCAACTGATCCAGGCGACGTTGCATCCGGTGGCAAAGAGGGATGATGGGGTGGCGTTTTGGCGTAGGAGTCGGTTGCGTTTGAGAGGACGGGTTGGGAGGGAATTGGTCTTGAAGGCGTCGGTTTAACGTCATCAAACGTGGAGTGAGGGGGGAAACAGATCTACAGGGTAAGGTTTTAGACGCAAAAGCTCAAAACATGTCAACGACTCTACGTCATCATGAGCGTTAGAGCAAGAGAGAGAGGTTTTGGGCGCTTGTGGGATTGGCATCCTACCTTCATCGTCTATGCAGTCGTTATTGGCATTGGGCTGTCGCCTACACCTCTTCGAAGTTAGGGCATGGCTGAAAGGACGATTCTCGCACATTCAACCACGAGGTAGGCTCAATCTATGATTCATTCATTTGGAGAACATCCGGTCAAACACTTATCTATCTAGATTCTGAGATTTTTCAGTCCGAATCTGAGCGTAGGCGATGCGTTATCTGGAGGCCAATTCTTCGCCACCTTGAGGCTGGCCGTACACATTGAAAGTGGGACGGATGGGGACAGGAATCTGGCTTTCGTTCAGGGTAAGCATCATTGTCTCGGCTCGTAATCGTATACCTGCACTAATGAGCTTCAATAGCTTTCCCTCGATCAACACCACCGCCACCCCAAGCCCCCGCGCCATCTCACCTCCAGCGTTGACAACTTCATTAGAGCAGGTTGCTCTTGCTCATCCCAGTGGACATACAGAGGCATTCCACCACGACCACAGCAACAGTCCATTCAAAATGCCTGATCAGCCCTTCAAAGAAGCTCCTTACTTCACTCGATCACCGTCCATATCACCTGAACATGTCAACAAAGATCTCCCACCACCCAAACATCCTAAGCGCAAGCCCCCGCCACCCATTGACAGTGCCCTCTCGTCCACATCGTCCGTATCTGCCCTCTCCTCAGCAGACTCCACGGTGTCTTTCCGCAATCGTGACCGCGCAAAAAACGTAGACTCACCCCTTCCTCCCGTACCAACGAACGACTCACCGACATCCCGCGTCTTTCGATCGAAATCCGTACACTATCCTTCTCCCCCACCTGTTCCTCCGCCGCTACACAAATGCCGTCCTGAGAGTGTCCAAGTTGTTGCTGGTGGGAACATTTTTGACCAACTATCGCAACATCATCGTTCGTCGTCGCCGTTTGGTGTTCGAGGTCCTCGGAGTGACAGCGCTACAAGTAATGGGAGTAGCAATGGTGCAGGGCTTTCGCGACATGTGTCCATGTCCGCTTCGACTCCGTCACTGAAGGGACTATACCACCAAGTGCTTGATCATGACACAACACCGCTCGCCAATTTCCAACGCACGCTCACAACGTTTCAACCGAAACTCGACGCGTTTCAGCCCAAGCTTGAGAAAGTGAGGTATAGAGCCGAAGCAGGGCTTTCGCAGCGAGGGTTCGTTAGGGATGGCCATTGAAAGTGGGAAGGTGAGGATGAAGAGGGACTTATGTATGACTGTGCGTTGAGCCGGCCGAATGGGGTTTTGGTCAATGATGACGACAGTTGGGAGAAAGCTGGAGGGATGAATATGGACAGTGGGCCTGGTGTGGATAGCGGGGAAGATGTGGGTACTGGTGAGACTGGCATTTGGGGTCGGGGGAGGAGGCTGAATGATATGAGGGATCCTGGTGGGCCTTTGGTCAGTGATGAGCAGGACAATCTAAAGCTTCTGCCCGGTGATGGATGGACCACTGTAGTTAGTTATCAGTTTGTTCATACTCCACTAGGAACACATTGAATGATACCACACAATGTCTTGTGGACACAAAGAAGCCCCAATTCATTTGTGATGTTCTCAGAAGATCACTACAGCATTTATAAATAGACAATTGTGACATCATTGTAACACTACAAGGATACTATCTTCCCATCCAATAAAAGAGGCTTCTACACTCTTCATTTCAAAAACCTGCTACATAGGTCAGTAGTCTGGATATGAGGGGAACTTGAGACCTACCAACTGTGATAAGGGAACCTACTCTAAGGTCTTGCACTGGGACCATTCAAGTCCATGGACATATTCAGTAAAGTCAACTTGTGTTGCATGATGGTGAAACACAGCAACATTGTGTGGATAGTAGAAACCATCTCTGTGAATGGGAGGAATCCAGAGGATGAGTTGCCCATCAGGGGAAAGGAGCCAGCCATCAGAGGACATGTTGGGGACTAATGGAGGAAAAGGTGGAGGATAGAGTGGGCTTGAAATCATGGTTCCTAGATTAATATCCCAGACTCGCACAGATTTATCCCGTGAGCCAGAGACCACTGATTTCCCATCAGGGGAGTATGCAACAGAGGTCACCACGTCAGAGTGGCCTTCAAAAGGACCTGCAACCATGGCTTGTGAAGCAATATCCCAGACCTGCCCAGTGTGGTCTTCTGAGCCAGAGACCACCGATTTCCCATCAGGAGAGTATGGAACGGAGGTCACCACGTCAGAGTGGCCTTCAAAGGGACCTGCAACCATGGCTTGTGAAGCAATATCCCAGACTCGCACAGATGTATCCCATGAGCCAGAGACTACTGATTTCCCATCAGGGGAGTATGCAACAGAGGTCACCCTGTCAGAGTGGCCTTCAAAAGGACCTGCAACCATGGCTTGTGAAGCAATATCCCAGACTTGCACAGATTTATCCCGTGAGCCAGAGACTACTGATTTCCCATCAGGGGAGTATGCAACAGAGGTCACCCAACCAGAGTGGCCTTCAAAAGGACCTGTAACCATGGCTTGAGAAGCAATATCCCAGACTCGCACTGTGTGGTCATATGAGCCAGAGACCACTGATTTCCCATCAGGGGAGTATGCAACAGAGTCGACCCAATTAGAGTGGCCTTCAAAAGGACCTGCAACCATGGCTTGTGAAGCAATATCCCAGACTCGCACAGTGTTATCATGTGAGCCAGAGACCACTGATTTCCCATCAGGTGAGTATGCAACAGAGGTCACTCCACCAGAGTGGCCTTCAAAAGGACCTGCAACCTTGGTTCCTAGATCAATATCCCAGACTCGCACAGAGTTATCATCTGAGCCAGAGACCACTGATTTCCCATCAGGAGAGTATGCAACAGAGGTCACCGTGTCAGAGTGGCCTTCAAAAGCACCTGCAACCATGGCTTGTGAAGCAATATCCCAAACTCGCACAGTGCGGTCATCTGAGCCGGAGACCACTGATTTCCCATCAGGGGAGTATGCAACAGAGGTCACCCAATTAGAGTGGCCTTCAAAAGGACCTGCAACCATGGCTTGTGAAGCAATATCCCAGACTTGCACAGTGTGATCATGTGAGCCAGAGACCACTGATTTCCCATCAGGGGAGTATGCAACAGAGGTCACCGTGTCAGAGTGGCCTTCAAAAGGACCTGCAACCATGGCTTGTGAAGCAATATCCCAAACTCGCACAGTGCGGTCATCTGAGCCAGAGACCACTGATTTCCCATCAGGGGAGTATGCAACAGAGGTCACCGTGTCAGAGTGGCCTTCAAAAGGACCTGCAACCATGGCTTGTGAAGCAATATCCCAGACTTGCACAGTGTGGTCATGTGAGCCAGAGACCACTGACGTCCCATCAGGGGAGTATGCAACAGAGGTCACTCCACTAGAGTGGCCTTCAAGTGCCAACACATCATATCCTGTTACAAGATCACATATCTTGATGACCCCAGTCACTAATCCCACTGCAATCCTACTCTCAGTAGGTGACACTGCCACACACAGCACCATACTTTGCATACCCATTACTGTTTGCACTACAGGCCACATGTCTAGCTTTCCCTTGGATACCTCGGCAACTCTTGTATATGATTTACCATGGTTCAAATTTATCCAAGATTTCTCTGGGGCAAAGGGCAGTGCAGATATGTAAATGTGAGGCACACTTTCACTTATTGGCACTCCAAAGTATCTTATAAATTGCACCCATTCTGCAATAGCTTGTTCCACAACACTGTTTGTATCCCCATGGCCAGTAATCCATTTCTGCACTTTGACCAGTCCTTCAAAGCCCATTGATATGCTACTAGTCAAACTAAGTACCTCAAGCCAGAAGAGAAACTTGTTCTCCATCAAGTGTAGCAGTTCACCAAGTGAATCTCTGGAGGCACTGAGTACTATGTGGGTTGACCAAAATTGACTAGCATATATCAAATGGGATGAAACATTCTGTTTGATCCCTTCTTCAAGTCCTGCCACCTCTTTGTTAGGAACATGAGAATTGGTCAATGGGCAAATATTGAATTTCAGTTCCTGTGCCATCATGCTCAAGCTGGCATTCAACAAAGCTTCATGTCCGTGGATTGAAGAAATGCAAAATTGGCCACTCTGGGCTGAATCAAGCAAATAGTCACGAAAGGATGTATGGAGAGGCATAACAGGGTCATCAGGTTGATGGACATTGCTCAGTAGAGACCCCATGTATTTCAGTACATTGACAAGTACAGTGTTTGTCTCAGGGTATGCATGATTGCAAATATGTTGCAACACTGTCTGTGATAGAGGTTTGACCACTAGAAGCACTAATTCCATGGTGATGTGAAATGCATGTAGAGAACCTGAGCCTAATGGCAGGTTGCTAAGAATGGCAGTATAGAGAGTAGAGAGTGTGGTTTTCTGTGTGCCTGGATTGGCAGACTGTATAAGAAGTTGGGCAGCTTGCTTTGGGCTTCCTCCAAGTGATGGCTGCAATATGAAGCTGACAGCAGCAGATGCCCATTGAAATAAGCCCTCGGATTTGATAGCAAGCTCATTTCTGATTATGTCAAACTCAGATGACCGCAAGTAGTGCTTTAAATACACTTGAATGTCCTGCCGGAAATCCCCAGAATCAAGGGACACAGTTTGAGCATAGACACATCCCCCAAATGACTCCTGGATTTGTGGCTCAGGTCGTGCAGTAATCAAAATTCGGAAAGTGGAGGCAAAATCTCCAAGCTCAGTAGCAAGAAATGTATGCAATCCATTCAAGCTTACTGCATCAGGGCACTCATCCAAAGCATCAATCACAATAAATATGATGTCCTGGGAAGATGTGTCCATGAGAGGAGCTTTGAGAAGAAACTCAAACAAAGTTGAATAATCCCGGGCACCTTGCCAGGATGATGTATCTGCATGTATGGCTGAACATAGCTTGGAAGCATATGCAGTACTGCGGTGAGATAAATCTCTGGCAATTGTAGGGAATAGACGGTAGGCCTCTCTATTAAGAGAGTCACCCCGCTTGAATATGAAGGAAGTACATAATTGGCCCATGGAGGCAAATAATTGGGCAACTGAATGAGCAATGGCTGATTTGCCACGGCCAGCTTGTCCAGATAGAAGAAAGACAGGCTTGGCATGGGGATCCAAGGCCCAATCAGTAATCTTCTTGAGGATATCAGTCCGTGTTCCAGGGAGACATCCTTTGGCTGGATCGTGTCGGGCCCCCTGTGCATATGGAAGATTCTGAAGAATGGAGTATTGTTCTGTAGCTAGTTAGCAGGTGATCAATGAATGTACAATTAAAAATGCTAACCATGGTCAGCCAGGTTTATAAGTAGTGTTTTGACAGAAGCTTGGGTAACAATGGCAGCTGAAGAGACAAACTGCCCCCGAAGATTGGTTAGGTTGGTGCAATAATCATTGACAGCCTGTTCAACACCACCAGTAATATCCTTCAACATTCTCAAAACTATGTCCCTCATTAGCTGACAGTTCCACACTATTAGGAGAAAGCTGACTGACAGAAGTCTGGGTCTCTTGCATAGTTACTAATGAATTTAGAACACTCAGAAATCTGCTCAAAGAGGCGGATAAGAATCTTGGATTGCTGAGCAGATTTACAGAAGGTGGGAAGCATTTGAGCTTCCTGACCAAAGTCAAGTGCATCTTGCATGACAGACATGAGTGTCTGAATGGATGAGTCCTGAAGTGCTTGCTTGATAATAGCCTGCAGAAACTATGTAAGACACAGGCTGTTCTAGTGTCAGTAGGACACACCTTGGGAATGAGAGAGACAACACTCCAAACAATCTTGGCATATGGATGAATCTATCAAAAGAAAGTCAACAAGAACCATACTATCATGGTAACAAAGTGAGTACAAACTTCAGCAATGGCATCTCCAATGTCAACAATCCATTTAAGATTCTGGAGAATGGGATCCCAAGTATTAGCCAGATCAGCAACAGCCTGAGGAGCCTGTGGTACAGCACTGATGGTGTTAACCACAGTCTGCGGTACTGTTTGCATCTGGTACAGAGTTTCCCTAGCATCAGAAGCATGGGCAATGGCATGGCTGGCTGCCAGGTCTTCTGAAGATTGCGGAGGTGAGATGGTGACCAATGCGGGGGAATAGGTGACCCTCAAGGTCAGCAATGGGTCCAATGCAGGAGTGGTTTGCTGGAGAATAGTAGCTGGGGTAGAGCAATCATGCATGGCCTCTGTATATCACAGATCAGTATGGAATAGATGGCAGGGAGAAGGAGCGGCGGACGAACCAGCTCCAGTAGCAAGTTCACGGAGTAAATCATCTGTAAGGGTGAGGACGCCAATCACCTTGTCCTCTTTGGTGTGTCGGTCTTTCATGATTGTCAGCTCAAGCGCGGAGCCGTTGATATCACTACGAAGCCATCGGAGAATGTTAGGATAACACGAGGGGGGGGATGAATGGGGCGCACAACTCGAGTGTCTCATTCCAGGCAGCGCTGCTTGCATTGGGCCTGGCGAGAGTTGTCTTCTTTTGGATGCCGTTATACATCGCGGCCACATAGAACTTGTGGCTCCACCAATGAAGTTCGCCCCGGCGAATATTCTCCGCTTTAACAACTGGACATGTCATATCGTGAGTGGTAGGGTACAATGCGATGGAAGGAGGACGCACCAGTAACCCTAAGCCTTCCTGACGGAGGGCTCGCATCGGTCGGGTTGGTACTAATCGGTCATCATCAGCGGCGACGACAATCCGTGAGAACAGAGCTCGACGTACACTTGAACAGTCGGATTGTTCACTTCAGTCATTCTTGATTTCTTGTTTCGTTCTTATTCTTGTTTGATTCTCGTTCTTATTTCGAGTTTCGAGCTTGGAAAGTGCGCAGCGTATGCTTGTGCTAGTTCTTTGCCGACGTGGTAAGAGCTGAAGATGCTGGGGGGCGCTCGTGTATCGATAACACCGCGCTTGGGAAGGATCAATGATGTGTAGGCTACACGTTCCCAGCATCAAACTTCGAGCAAGCGCGCGACATACCTTCTGCTCTTACCATATACGGCACCTCATGATACCCATTGGTACCAGAGTGCGCCGAGGACGACACCAGAACGCTGGGAAAGCAGCGAGGAATGGCCATTGTGCAACCAAGTTGATACGACCAATGGAAATCGGGATGCGCGACCTTCTATGTCGCAGCGAGGAGTGGAGCGCCGGGAAAGGGGAGGCTAGTTCTTCGGTGGGTTCAATGTCTCGTGTACATGAATTGTTCGAATTACTGACAATTGAGGCTGAAGGAGCGTTCGGCTTTGTCTGCATGACGCAAGGGAGGTCGGGAGATTTGATCAAAGGGAACTCTTGACCGGTGCTAACGGTCAGCCGCTTGGTATACCTGCATAGAAGAAAGAGATGGGCTCCTCTGTATCAATTCGATCAGTTCGATTGCATGAAAATGCACCTCCCTAGCGTCGTCGCCAAAGGCAAAATAACGTCCGCCCCTTGCATGCCCTTCCGCACACACGAACCCCGCAATGTTCATCCTGGAAACGCTGCGCTCACGACATACGATTCTTTCGCGATACTGCCCTCCATATGGATGTGAAGGCATCGGGGGCGAATATCTCACAATCGTATACATGACAGCCATATGTATTCAACATAGATTCAACATGAGCTAGTGACCTCTCTGTCAAATGGCCCCATAATAAGTCACGGTCGTTTCACTACAATAGTCCAGGGACGTAGGATAGCGATATAAGTTCGATCCTATCACACCGCCGTAAGAAAGAACATCGCGACACGAGAGAGGCTATTTACATACCTGGATATCCCAGCCTGGCAACTCAATCAATCTTAGGCGGAATATCCTCTTCGTCGTTGTCTTCTCCGTCGACTCGCGACTCGCAAATACAGCGGCGACAACCTTCCAAACGCTGGCTACAATCTACTGAATCAGATCTTGATGAAGAGGAACGGGGTCTTAGCAGAGTTGAAGTGGAGGCGGGGGTATGGACGATCACCTGTAGCCGTGACCGAAGGTAGCTCCGAATGGAGGCTGTCCGCCCCACCTATCGATCGGGGTTCGCTGGTTCTGCATATGCATCCTCGTTCAAGACCATGGACAATCGTCTAAGTGTTAGCACCGCCGAAAAGGATACGCATAGAAGGTAACTACTCACGCAATGATTTTGGCTCACATGACCCCTCGGGGATGAGCCTGACTTCAGCTAAGCAGCGTAGAGCGTCTTTGAATCCAGAAGCGTTAACGTCGCGGTACAGAATCACGAACATTTCGTAAGACTCACCTGAGGATCTCCAACAGCTTCCCGAACATACGGCAACGCATCGCCGAAATCCGTCCCGAGATGCAGGCCGACCAGACTCTTTCCCCTCTCTGTGTAACTCGGCCTAGCGACAACAGATGAATTGATGGTCACAACCAGGAGGAACAGTACATACACACCGAAATTTGCACAAACAGCATTTATATCTGCCCATGGCAGTGGAAGTGATGCTATCGAGATCGTCGTCGGGGAGCGTTGCACCAACGAAGCTTCTTTACGCGGATGGTGGATTGGGACAGCACGTTGACAACAAGATCCAAGGCAGAACGAAGCACCTAGCATGCACCCGCGAAATCGATAGACTGAGCAAGAGGAACCTACAACGGAGCCTTAAGCTGAGCGCAAGTAATCTTGGCCGAGAAAGGTTTGGACTTACACAGCGGGGAATCGAATCGAAGATGTACCGATTCATTCTTCGTATAGCTCTATGGGGGTGGGTACTCGAATTGAAACTCGATGGGGACTGTTGGTAGGATGAGCTCATCACCGGATTGAGAGAAGGGAATACGCACTGAATCTGCACCAGTGCCGTGTATGAGACCATGAACGTCGTCGATATCATCTTGGGAAGGTATCGTGATGGATGATGCTTCAAGTCAACCAGTGACAGAGTCAAACTCCCCCTTGCCTTTCGGAGGCTGTCAAAGAGTGCATTTGAACCAGTGGCTGGTGTCAATGAAGAACAATAGGATAGTGACGTACCTAACTAACACCCGACTTCACTTTCACGCATTCAAACGGCATGTTATACACATATCTCGCGCCAGGCACCTCCGAATGTAAGGCACGTTTTCAGAACGCAATCAAGCGAACGATTGAGGCTAGGATTCTAGGAATCTGATACAGCCGGTTCACTGGGGTTGAGCAGGGAGTCGGCTGCGGTAGCGCCGGTGGAAACGAAGAGGACCAAAGTCATTATCTATCTCAGGTTGCGTCTGTGAGACTCAGAGGTTGTTAACGAGGTCGAGAGAACTTCCATGCTATTCGGAAATCTATCGGATAGCTTCATTGGCAGCGATCCGGACGTTCGGGGCTATGTAGGATACGAGGTTGGAGGTCAGGGTATAACTTCGATGAAGAGGACGACGTACCTTTCGTCGGGGACCCCACGATCATCTCAGGAAGATAACCATCCGATGATGGAAAAGGTTCTGTCAACCTTCGAAAGGACACGCTAGAACCGTGATCAAGGTTTTCGACTGGGTGGTTGCAAGTGCCGGAGTCTATCAGGTAAAGATCGTTGGGTTACGCAAATGGGAAAAGGTACATGTTGACGCACGATCCGGATATTATGGAGGGCTCGTCGCTTCGTTTGTTCGCTTTGTTCATCATCATCCTCAAGGCGGTCGGCGATATCACGATTCCCGCTCGAGGACATGAAAGCATATAGCGTGCTATGTGAAGTAGTGTTAGCTAGGCCTAGTCCGACAAGGACGTGTGGTGGGTACTTACCGAGCTCCTTGCTTCTCATCGCTGTGGCTAGAGAGCGGAGACGACCGATCACGCAAGTGAGACAGCTAATAGAATTCCCTCCCACCATTTTGAGGACGCGGAAACGTAGGATTTGCCATCAGTCGAGAACGGGAGAAGGCGAGCAAGAAAGCATAGCGTTCATCCTGGATGGCTTCACTGAGCTAAGGGATGCGGAAGACGATGAGGCAATGACGTCTAGGTACCCCGCGCAAGAACATTCAGAGGGCAGTTCAGTAAGTCATTGGCTATCTTGAGCGTGGGTCAAGGGATGATCAGATATGAATCTACAAGGCAAGTATCGGTCGGACGAATTGTGTTAGGAATCGAGCACGATTAAATTCGTACTAACGGATACGGAGGGATAAAGGGGGCGGATGAGCGTTGTCGAATGTCCATCGCGACGGCGCATGTCTCCAGCTTGAAGAAGCCAAGGAGAGGATACAGCCTCGCTAATTGATGCTGCTTCGGTCGTAGACATCAGCATTTAAGTTGATAGAATATCTACAGGGAAAATTTACCTCGCGGCGTACTTGAGCGAGTGTCTGGCAACAAATCACCGCTTGAACGTCGACGTCGTCGTGAGCATAGAGCAAGGGGTGTCGGGCGCTTGTAATTCTCCATGATCTCACAGGCGCTAGCTACATCAACTTGACCTTCATCGAACTGCCTTTCGAGTGTAGACGTGAACCTTCGCCTACGCTTCTTCAGGGGGGCAAACAATACGCATGAATACTTATGACCACGATGGCGTAGAGGCTTGGGACTGGATAGGACATGGGTTAGTGCTGTGCTTCCTGACAATATCCATTCTTCCTTGAACTCACAAACGGTACTAACTTCACCTCAACCCATCACAGGACACCTCTTTGACCTTTTACCGCATTCGAAGGCACGAAGCAAGATGCATACATGCGTTTTGGCTCATTTTCGCAGAAGAGGGTGAAGACAGTGGGCCGAGGGTATCAGAGGTTTTGGTGGTGAGGGTGGTGGTGTTCAATTGTCGTGGTCTGGTTGAAGAAGGGCGATCTCACCCTCGCTCGTCCCGCATGATGCTGTCGTCCCAGCGCAGACCCGGGACAGACGCCAGCCATCCCCACATTCCATATCCCTGCTATCATGCACGCAGCGCCTGTCGGTCCCCCGGGTCCTTGATCATGACCAACTCTTACCCCTGACAACAACCACGTCCAGCTCCCGTCCTCTGAGATTGACGCCTCTCGCAACTCCATGTCTCTGTACTTGCGACTACGAGTCTCGCTTTGGCCGTGTATTCACTCAGCATGTCTTTCCGATCCCGCATCGAATGCTCACGACCTTCGCACCACCTTTACAATTCTCACTTTAGACCTTGCCCGATGCCGATGCCGTAGGCGTGGCGCTTGACATGGGCGTCTCGAAACTCCCGTGCCCTCACAAACACCGTTAATGCTTCGCCTATAGGACCCTCCCACCCAAATCAACACCATGTCCAGTATCATGATATTGCCGAATTCTTCCACTTTGGAAGCTCGAGCAGCCGTCAACTCATAAAGTTGGCCGCTTGACTTACCTTGACGCGAGGTTCTCGGTTGCTGCACACTGTCTCCGCAAGCCATCTGTCTCCTCCTTCGAAGCCCAAACGCCACACCGTCCGCTCGTTTATCCCCGGCTCCCCATCCACAACATGAACTAAACATGGCCTTTTCTGTCGAGCATGAGACTCGCACTCGGGCGACTTACTGCTCCCTTTCGATCGGTTCCTCGTTGCCTTCATGTGAACCAACGGCAACTTACGTTTGGTTTACCGAGTATACGTCAACAAACGCCTCTATCACCACGCTATAGTTAGCCAATGTACCACTACCAGAACCTCTTCACCTTTTCACCACGATACCATCTCCCCACTGCGTTGACCGACCCTCCGTATCAACTCGCCTCTGTTCGTTGAATTGATCAGTGCGCCCCCGTTAGAGACTATCCACCCACATATCAAGCCGTCATGTCATGCTCAAGCGCACCATACCCCAGACATTCCACGTCATAGACCCCCCGATGTCCCCTTTTGCCGAATAACGAACGAATAGAGGTCCATGAACGACATCCACAGTTGATGCATATGCAAACACGCATATCTCAACCTATACATCTTTTGGGCGGCTCCGACGCCTTAAACCCAACGCCTATATGCGTGTGTTTCGCGACGTTGTGGACATGAACTAGATCAACGATTTAACACGAGGACCTTCGATAGACCAAGTTTACTATGCCTGTCAAATCCCCATCGCCTACGCCAACGGATCCGAACATCCATTCCCACTTCCTTCCTCCCCTTCATCCAACTTGCCTATCCATCAACCCGAGCCATTTGATTCCCTACCGCCTACGACGTACGTCCCTGTTCGACTCGGACATCTTGGAGTTTCAGGATGGTGGGTCGATGGTCGAAGGTCTTGAGAGCGAATAATGCAAGGTGTGGATGTTGGCTAGCATCGAAGGATCTCCTCCGCCTTATTCCTCGGCACACCCCTTCGACATTCCTCTTGTCGATTGAGAGAGATTGCTAGGCGGTTTGTTTTGTCGTTTGCAAATGTATGTATGTCGGGAAGAAGTTGGTGAAGCGTCGTGTGTAGTGTATCCAACTCCTCCTTTGAGTAATCCCCTTCCAAGCAGACCAAGTCCCGTAGATCTATGCGTTCATCCACCCTCGTTTACCTTCCCTACGTCGTTTATATATGTATATTATATATATACCTTTTCTTCTCGGTTTCCTCTTATGCCTTTCCCTTCACGGCGACGTCACAGCGTACACTCCTGCCTTGTCACTTTCAACGTCTCTGTATGATTTTTCATTTCGCTTCCGTGTTTTCATTCTTTATATCTCCTACATAACATACAGTCGCAAGGACTTGGTGTACTCCTTCCATCTTGAGGTATATAGATACCCTATGTTTCTCCAGATCTTTCTCCTTGTCACGCCCCCACCCTCTATCCGTCGATACAGAGTTGTAATGGGAAGGAGGAGAGAAGAGCGGATAGGGATATGTGTTAGAATATGAATGCGAATCGTAGAGTACAAAAAACGGGATATATGTGTATGAAGCTTTAAACATGAGCTAGGCAGCGCACGTCCAAACAGCGAATACTGCATGTACTCTGGGATACGTGGGCAAGCTAACGGGGAAGATGCGTGTGCATGGGGAAGTAACCAAGAGTATAAGAGTACGGATGTGGAAAGGTAGGCGGACTGTTTTCCAAAATGTGTAGGATACGAGACGTCGTCTGAAATGCGAGAACGCCATACGGAGGGTCCACCGGTACCACTGGCCACTCCCTCTCTTCTTTCGCGTTCCTGTTGCCTTTTCCACCGCACATTGGGGAACTCAACGGCCATGTAAGCAGTCGAACGGTGGCTCTGGTGCTGAAGGGTGGGTGAAGTACACCGAGGAAAGTTGGATGCACAACTTCAATCCCTCGATTTGTGATCTGGGCGAGGACTTTGCAATCGGTAACCCGCATTCCAAAGGGGAGCTGATTCCGAGCCATTAACCCTGCCGATTCATTAAACATGCAATCACTGGATTCGGAGTAGGTCGCAGGTCATTGGATGGCAACGCCGGGATGGCGAGGAAGCCAGGGGCTCGGAGCGATGGATGAAAAGGGTGGGTGGGTGGGTGGTGAAGGATAGAGGAGTGATGCGGACGGGAAGGCGAAGTGGAAGTGGAAGTGGAAGTGGGATAACAGAGGGTGCTGGATACGCGAAACGTCTACGTCAACCTCATCCGAGATCAAGGATTCAGGAGGCCACGAAAAATGGAGCTCTGGATAGCGTCTCAAACGGCAAGGGTGGCTTTTGGATACTAGGGGTTCCGTAGCAAGCCGTGTTCGGCAGATGGCTAGAGCCATGGAACTAGATACGGAACAATTGAGAACGGGGGAAGAACTGGGAAAATAGCGCGTGGAGCGAGTAGTTTGGATGGGAGGGATTGGAGTCTGGTCTACCGTCTGGTAAATTCGTGTGGGACATGGGATAATTGAGCGAATCCGTGTTATACGAAATCGACGCCAAACGTCCATCAGCGACAAATGGCCCCTCTGTGCTCAAGGGACATGACGGGTGACCAGGCGGCTATGAATGTCGAGGGGGTGTATGCGGAAGGCGTCAGTTTGATGTTGAGGATCATAGAGTAATGTACTGTGTTCTTCGAGATCGTCATTAGATCTTCGTCTTCTGCCCGGAGGGACGCTACTCAAGCGCTCAGGGTTCGAGATGGGTTGGCTGACGGGGGTTTACATAATGTAACGTTGGATTCGAGGATGGTGACACGCCGTTACGATGTACACCCTCATCGCGTAAGGAAGCTCAGAGCCACAATCAACTATTCCAAACGTGGAGTGAGGGAGGAAGCGGCAGTCAGGTCTACAAGGCAAGAGGTCAGTTAGATAAGGCCTTTTAGAGACAGACAGCGACTCTACGTCAGCCCGAGCTTGTCCCGAGCGTTGGAGCAAGAAGTATTTTGGGCGCTTGTGAGATTCTAAAATGGCTTATAACCCCCTCAGACCGGAACGTATACTCTGCTCGACTGCCTCCCATGACTACCGCCGACAGGTATGGGATAGAGGCAATATCTGAAGGACCTGTCGTGGGGGAATAGTATAGTGGCGCATTGAATGGGGAGGCGAAGGACAGGGACATAGATATGTACATAAATCGATATGGAGGATACCAAATTACCAATGCTTAAAAGGGAGATGTACACGAGGACACGAAATGCAAATCCATGTTGTAGACACCGCAAGAAGCTGAGAAAGGGAAAAGCAACGAAGCAAACGAGAGGATAAGGTATACATGAACAAAGTCGTGTCGATTCACGATATGTCCGAAGGAGGGTACGCAATGGGTTGAACACAAAATACCGTGAAAGAACGACGCTTCACGAACCACAGCAGTCCCCCTCCTTCCCCAACGCCATTCCCATCCCATCATATCAGCCAACCAACCGCGCCTCGCGATCCCGAACACCACGAAACAAAGACGACGGAGGGGATCAAACACCGAGTCTCACATCGAAGGGAGGCAGAAAAAACTCGCTCCGAAAACGTCGGTTGCCAGCCCCCAGTCCTGAGACGTCTTGAAAGGTGGGAAGAAGGTGGGAAGGGCCGAGTAGAAAGTGATAATAGGCATTTAAATTGGTCGGGGGTGCGCAATAGTCTTCTCACCCTCCACGGTGCACTCGACACAGCTACATTCGTGTCCACAATGTCATCCAAGAGCTATATAAGCTCCTCGATACAAACGCAAACCAACCCACAGTGCGCAGGGATTGTTGAACCGCGCGTACATCCGTGGGGTCGTCCAATAGATGTGTAGAATGTTGTTCGCGGGATTGTATTCGTTACATTTTTTGGGAGAAGAGAAAATCGAGGCGTTCGTGTAGGGGTACGGTGGAGTTGGGCACGATGGCTAGCTACGTAATGAGTGTAAAGTCTTGAACGGGAGTGTACATATCAATCAGAGGCGCTTTGATGCGGAAGGTCGGACAACACAGTGGGAAGCTTGCATCGTGATGAGCGGGGATATCTTCTGACTGACTATCGAAGAACTCTGCAGCAGTAGGACATGGAGCATTTGGTGATACAAGCTCGATAAACCTAACGTTATTTACCGTTCATTCACAAGGAACCAATCGAAAGCAAGCGGTAAGACACTGCGAGTTTCATGGAGAAGGTATGAATGCTCGGTGCACGGGAAAGAACGTATTGCTTTGATGTTGGGGGTGGATAATCTAGGGATGGGTGGCGTTTAATGTTGGTTGATGCACGGCTGTACGTGAATACCGTGTAGGGTGCGACCAAGGATGGAGCTTCCAAAAAGGAAGGTAGGGGAATATCCTGCTACCGGGCAAGGAGTTAGTGTGGAACCGGTCTGGCGAATGGGAAGGACCTACCGCAGGAGCATGGGACGGCGGAGGTGCTGGATAGGCGAGACGTTCGCGTCAAGCACCACGCCGATGGCGTTGATGGATATTGGGGGATCTGTCGTGAGTAATGTCCGTCCAATTGATAAGTTTACGCAAGTGGTTTGGCAGCGATAAGCATCCATCTAGGCAAGAATGACGGAAGGAACCGGTGAGTGGGTGATTGGAGAGGACAGTCAAAGAGGGGACAGTGGATGGCACTGGAAGGGCGTCCGATGTGGGACAGAATGAAGCCTGATCTACCCTCCAACAAATTCCGCCCAGGAGGATAGATGCGCTCCTTGGTCTAGGAGACTGGGGAAACATGGCGAGTGACTAGACAACTAAGGCGAAGCCCGTAGTCGCCAGTACAAGACGTGGTTTTGTGAGTGTAGGGGATGGATCTGGAGCGCCGGACGTCTGGACAGGGAGACTCAAACTCAAGCTCAAGAGTCTGGCAGTGTAGTCACGATTGTACGAGTTGGTCGTGATCAAGTTGACGAGGGACTGGGGGATCGATGGGCGTTGATATGGAAGACGGGGATGGGTTGGTCCGAAGCCTTTGGTATAGTCGTCTGCTCCATGTTTGTGTTTGGCGGCATCAAGCGAGACCAACGAGGATGGAACTGCTCTTCTTCATCTAGAATACCACCATCTTCGCCACCGAATCTCCCATTCCCTCAGCTCACTGTCAACACCATCATCCGCGAAAAATGAACCAAAAAAACGCGTGAATGCATCTTCCTTCATACCTACGGATGCGATAAAAGGTCATAGAGGTGGTTTATACGCGTCGTAGAAGCGGTGTCCTGTGAGGGATTGAGGTGAAATCAGTACCGTTTGTGAGTTCAAGGAAGAATGGATATCGACGAGAACAGCACTTACCCAGGTCCTATTCAGCCCCATCCCTCTACACCATCGTTGTCATAAGTATTCATGCGTATTAGCGTAGGCGAAGGTTCACATCTACATTCGAAAGGCAGTTCGATGGAAGGTCAAGTTGATGTAGCTAGCGCCTGTGATGTGAGATCATGGAGAATTACAAGCGCCCGACACCCCTTGCTCTCTGCTCAAGTCGACGTCAATGTTCATGCGAGACAGTCACTCGAGCACGCCGCAAGGTTAATTATCCCTGTCGATATGCTATCAACTAAAATACTGATATCTTCCTACGCGTAGTCGAAAGCTTCCGCGATTAGCCCTCGCCACATTCTCGCTCAGGGCACTTCATGATCTATCTCCAGACATGCGCCGTCGAGATGGACAACGTTCATCCAATTCCTTTATCCTTCCATCTCCGTGAGTACGACTTACTTCGTCCTCGATTTCCAACACAATTCGTCCAACCGACTCTCGCCTTGCAGATTCATATCTGATTATCCCTTGACCCACGCTCAAGACAGCCAATGACTTACTGAACTACCCTCTGGATTCTCTGACGCGGGGTGCCTACACGTCATTGCCTCATTGCATGCCTCATCCCTCAGGCCTCGGGTCGGGCCCCCATGAATTAAGCCATCCAAGACGAACGCCATGCTTTCTTGCTCAAATTCTCCCGTTCTCGACTGATGGCAAATCCTACGTTTCCGCATCCTCAAAATAGTGGGAGGGAATTGTATTAGCGGTCTCCCTTGCATGCTCGGTCGTCTCCGCTCTCTAGCCACAGCGATGAGAAGCAAGGAGCTCGGTAAGTACCCACCACACGTCCTTGTCGGACTAGGCCTAGCTGACACTAATTCACACAGCATGCTATGTGCTTTCACGTCCTCGAGCGGGAATCGTGATATCGCCGACCGCCTTGAGGATGATGATGAACAAAGCGAACAAACGAAGCGACGAGCCCTCCATAATATCCGGATCGTGCGTCAACATGTACCTTTTCCCATTTGCGTAACCCAACGATCTTTACCTGATAGACTCCGGCACTTGCAACCACCCAGTCGAAAACCTTGATCACGGTTCTAGCGTGTCCTTTCGAAGAACCTTTTCTATCATCGGATGGTTATCTTCCTGAGATGATCGTGGGCTCCTTGTCGAAAGGTACGTCGTCCTCTTCATCGAAGTTGACCACTGACCTCCGACCTCATATTCTGCAGAGCCCCGAACGTCCGGATCGCTGTCCATAAGGCCATCCGATAGAATTCCGAATAGCATGGAAGTTCTCTCGACCTCGTTAACGACCTCTGGGCCACAAGGGGTGGGGTGGCATACATAACGACTTTGGTCCGCATCGTGAGTTCCAACGACACTGCCGAAGCCTACTCTCTGCTCAACCCCAACGATCTGGCTGTATCAGAATACTAGAATTTCCATCCCATCGTCCCCTTGAATGCGTCATGAACATGCGCGTCGCATACGGAGGTGCCTGTCGCGAGAGAGATATGTACCATTCCGTTCCAATGCATGAGAGTGCAGTTAGGTGCATCACTATCATGTCGTTCTCAGTTTGCAACGGGCACTAATCGCCATTGTACTCTTTGACAGCCTCAAGGAACGGGGAAGTTTTCCTCAGTCACTGGCCGACTTGAAACATCGTCCACCACGACACTTTCTCAAGGTGATATCAGCTACACCCGTGGTTTATTCGGTGTGTATTCCTTTCTCCCAGTCCGGTATTGAGCTCATCCCACCAATAGTCCACATCGAGTTTCAACTTGAGTATCAACCACCTCGAAGCTATACGAAGGATGAATATATGCATCGATTCCATTACCCACTCCGTAAGTTCCATCGTTTTCTACTATGACCACCCAAGCTTTGCTTGACCTTGTCCTTCGTAGAGACGGTGGTTCCGTTGTAGTTTCCTCTCTCTCAGTCTATCAATTTCGCGGGGGAGGTGCATGCTAGGTGCTTCGTTCTGCCTTGGATCTTGTCGTCAACGTGCTGCCCCAATCCACCATCGGCGGTGTGATAGGATTGATATTATCTTTATCCTACGTCCCTGTCGCTACTGTAGTGAAGCGACCGTGATTTACTGTGGGGCCATTTGACAGACAGGTCACTAACTCATGTCGAATCTATGTTGAATACATGTATACGATGGGTGAGATATTTGCCCCCGACGCCTTCACATCCATATGGAGGACAGTATCGCGAAAGAATCGTATGTCGTACAATGGCAGGGTTCGTGTGTGCGGATGGGCATGCAAGGGCCCGACACCGATCTGCCTTCTGCCACAATGATAGGTAGGTAGGCTTTCATTCAATTAAACTGATCCCGACGAGCTCACCCCCTCTGTGCAGATACACGAAACGGCCAACCGTTAGTACCGCTCAAGAGTTCCCTTCCGCCAGATCTCTCGACCTCGCTGCCGATACCTTGCGTCATGTTGGCGAGACCGAACACTCCTTCGGCCTCAATTGTCAGCCATTCGAACAATTCATGTACACGAGACATTGATTAATTCCACAGGTTCTCTGTTCCTAAATACTAAAGTGTGTTTAGTTTGGTCGATACCGATGATGGGAACATACACATCGGCTGACATCTCGTTGTTTGTGCATCAAACAAGACAACGGTATGTCTATGCTTCAAGGGTTGATTGGAACGAAGATCCGAGGAACCGAACACCTTTGCACATGGAGCGATGAAGTGTGGTTAGCTTGGATCAAGTTGTGTAATCCGCGGGATGCCCGAGAGAGTCAATCGGGACCGCACAAGGAGCGCAGGGTGACTTGTACATTGCACGGGAGAAGACCCGTGAGTCGTGACAGATTTAACTCGGCGACCAGGCACGATGACAGTTGACAGGAATTGTTCTCCAAGTTCTTGAAAGTAAGTAACCTGATGCAACGGAGCTGGTGGTTCCAACTGAACTTGCCTTTGCTTTGTCAATGGTCGCCAGAATGAGATGGCGTAGATCAGACTTATTGGGGCATGAAGCTTGGCATAGTGGTGTTGCGGCGGCAGTATGCTTTGTTCCTACTATCAATCAGCACCACGCAATGAGCGACAGGGATAGCTTTAAAGTTGAGTTTGAGGTGTAATAACACATCCTCTTGAAACTCGGGGGTGAGAGTTTCCTGGAAGTAAGTCTAACTGTATATCCAGGCCTTCTGCTCGCTTCGTCGATGCTTTCAATTTCAAATGCTGCGATAGGTTATGAAACAGCGAAGGACTTACTGACTCACTACACACTGTATTCCAGCGCGCAAAAGGAATCCAAGATCACCTTTAGCAGAAATCACTCACCGACCATCCAATGGCATGAGCATCTCCCAACGATACAATGCGCCTAGAAAACGTACGTACGGAGAACAATTGATACATTGGCCTGCCTCACAGACTCGATCCGAAGAGCTTGAAGGTGATCGGGAACCAGTTCCGTTTGAAGTAGACGGGGGTTCGGTCATTTTGTTACCTTGTTTAACATATCCCGCCCCCCGTTTCGGTAAAAGCGGCACATCGTTAACGTGTTGCGGTGACGACGGAGGGAAAGTGTAATAGTGACTTCTGGATGTCCTCGTAGGTATGGATGATGCTTTCATGTCAATGCTCGAAGCTTTGTCATATGTCCTTCTTGCTTGTTTCTTGTTTATTCTTCCAAAAAGGCGAGAGAGGTGCCGGCTCTCAAGCTCAGTTTGATAGTTGAACAGAAAGAATCTGGAACGGACTCACGCACCGTGTATGGAAGTGCATAATTCGCAACAGGGAGCCGACTAAACGGCAAGCTTGAATTAGATCTTGGATGTAAGTCTGTTTGGCTTTGGAGTGGGAACCGTGTCTTCTTGCGCTCCATGGTTGAATCTCCTGTCAAAGTAAATCAAAATTGAGTAGCGAACACGTCAATGAGTATAGTAATACAGCTTACATACATACCTTGCAAGACATTGACAGCGCCTCGCCGCGCAACCACATTCATTCAGCCAACCCCCCAATTTGCTTAGTTGTCTTAGGCTTTTCGGATGCTCCAAGCACGCCATACTCAATTTGTTTTAGCGTTCACCGCGTTGTTCGGACCATCACACAGCACATGGTTTGCCAACTTGGCGAGATAACTTTAGAGAATTGACTTGCATTGGACTGGGGCGATACGGAGATACGACACTGAGGAGATGGGAGATAAGGGGGGAAGGGGGGACGTGTCAAAGCGGCCAATGACCTTCTCGACAAACGGGGCGCACTATATAGCGACAGGCCCAAGTTTACTGTCTTCGAGATGTATGTGTCTGCATTACTCGTCCTTCCGTAGCATCTCGACATGTCTCGTAGGCTCGGCTGGGTGCCCGATATCGCCTATTTCACACCTACTTCACTCAAGAAGAATGCCGACGATTTCGGCACATCCAACTCGAAAATGCACATCTCCTTGTTGAAGGCCTCTTGAATAGCAAAGGGAATCACACATTTCTTATTGGACGGTATGTCACACTCGTGCACATTTGGATCAACGGATATACCATGCCGCCGATTGTAGATACTCAACATCTGTTGTCCTGCGTATTGCCTATGGGCATAGGATACTTTCAGACAAAGACGAGTTTCTCCAACTCGTCAACCGTCTTGCGTCTGTTCAGAAGCAAACTGGTCCACCGGGTGGAACACCCATCAATCTCTTCCCACTGCGTGAGTTTTTCCTCCCAATACCCAAACTCTACCTAGCCTAAGCACCTTGTAGTGCGACATTTCCCACCATGGTTTCCTGGCACGCATTACGCCAACTTTGCACGCGAGTGGAGGTGGTTGATAAGATCACTTTATGATACACCTTTCGAACGTATCAAGACACAGTGGGTATGTCGATATCGGCTTTCCAATGATATCACATCACATACTGATTTTCCTTTTCTCCTTGTTCTGATAAAGGCGCAAGGAACAGCAGAACCGTCCTTCGTCACCAGCCAACTTGAAGCATCATCCAATGCGACGCTTTCCAAAGATGACGTTGACAATATCAAAGGTGCAGCTGCGGTCATATATGCCGCCGGTGCGGATACGGTGCCTATCAATCCCCCACTCTGCACCAGCCATCTAACTTATGCTTGCAATAGACGTCTGCCAGTCTAAATACTTATCTTCTGGCGCTGTTGCTGCATCCGGAGGTACAGAAGAAGGGACAGGAGGAGATCGATAGGGTGATAGGGTCGGAACAACTCCCGACGTTCGAGGATTACGATGCCTTGCCGTATGTTGGTTGTGTGACGCAGGAGATTCTGAGGTGAGAACAAGGTGTATCGGTGCGCATAAAGGCTTACGCATTGCATTAGATGGTACCCAGCAACTCCTCTAGGTGAGCTAGGATATCGCGACCCGATGTCCTGCTGTGTTGACAGATTCTGGGGGGACAAGGCATTCCCCACCGTTCGGTCGAAGACGACGTTTACGAAGGCATGTTCATCCCGAAAGGATCTATTGTGTTCGCAAATACGACGTGAGTAACCCATCGTCTATGATCCTTTGTTTGTTGCTGACTTGTTGATATGACAGAGGCATGTCTTTGAATGAAGACACATACTCCAATCCAACGCAATTCAACCCCGATCGATTCATGCCTCGGTCGCTTGGTGGGAATGGCGAACCTCCCTTCACAGCCGCATTCGGTTTCGGTCGCAGGTGATCCCGCTCGCTTCTATGTCTCACTAAACTTTGCTCATCATGCATATCAGACTATGTGTTGGCCGACATCTCGCAACAGCCAATCTCTGGATCGTCGTCGCCACCCTGTTCGCTACTCTCCAGATATCCAAGGCCAGAGATGAAGATGGGGAGGAGATCACACCTGCTCTTGAGTTTGAATCGGGGATATCAAGGTGTGTGTAGAGTATGCCCCTCCCCATATATCGCAGGACATCTTACTTGAAATTAGCCATCCAAAGCAGTTCCCTTGCACTGTTGCTGCTCGATCGGAGAAAGCGCGTCAGTTGATTGCTAGTGAATGTGAAGTCATTTTGTCGGAGCGGTAATTACTGGTGTTCTGTATATTACGCCGCATGGCCATGCAACTCACTTGACAAGCCGTTCAGCCAATCAGAACGCTTAAAAACGCCACAAAACACTGTAAGTCCAAAATGCTATATCCCCTCGGACTGACATAGTCTCCCCATCGGTGCTCGCTCTAAGCCAGCACATATGAGAGTCAGAATGTAGCGGTACATAGTCATAGCGGACGAATACAGTGTGTACTGTACACATGTCCGTGCGGGGTCCAGCAGACTCCCTAGTAAAAACTATAAATAAAACATAGTGAGAGCGGACCCGCTAGAGTACTTTTTTGTGTGCATGGTAGGGCAGGGAGTCCCGCTGGGCGGTATCTACCCCTGACACCCAAACATGTCAGAGTACCGCCCTGTGGTTATGGGAGACACTGTAAACAGAACACAGTGACAGCAGATCTGCAAAGGAAACAGGGGAAGTACCGACAGATGGTATATGCCGCCCGGATTTGAACAAAAAGTACCGCTGTCAATACATACTGGGCGGGAGGTAGCTGGGGGCGGTATGTGCCACCATCATTTGACCATGATTTACTGCCCTTATTCATTGGTGTGGACATCAATGACTATGATCTTAGCAGAGAGAATGAACCATATAAAAAGGCTAGTGTCACAATATTGAAATAACTACATTACAAGGACAATGATGTATACATTTATTCGTCGTCATCCTCCATCTCAAACTCCATTCCATCCTCACTGGTGTGTGGCTCATCAAAAAGATGCAGGTACAAGTAAACTTCACTGAGCTCAGGCATCATGTGATCAAGGTCCATGCTATAGTCGTGCAAGTTGATGCTACTGCCGCATACAAGCGGATCTACAGTCATGTCCCTGTTAGAATCCTCTGTGTCACTGTTGAGAGACTAAGATGTGTATGAGTGAAGGCAATCTCAATGGTGGAAAGGTTTACAAACTCACATTTTCACTTGGAGGGTGGACTCTAACAGAGGCATTGCTATGTGAAGGTCCAGCGTGCAGCAGTTGATGGGTGATGGAGGTGGCGGTACTATTGGGAATGGCGGGACCGATGTTTTGAATGTCGAGGTCCGAATCATCACTGGGGGGATGTACACCAAGGGATGCGCCACTGCCGCTATCACCATCACTAGGTGCATGTACGCCAGTGGAACACTCATTGTCAGCATCTTGCTCACTGCCCTGGTTGCTAGCTCCCTCGTCATCGCTGGGTGGGTGTATGACCATAGAAGCTACCATGCCAGCATCATCACTAGCATCAGCAGCAGCAGAAGTGATGCCTATGGAAGTTGTGGGCGGTAGATCCCAAACGATGTCCGGTTCCTGTACCGATGTACCGCCATGCGGTAACTCCTGCAACATGTCGGAAGCCTTTGACATGAAAATGATCAGATGTCTGTTATGAATTTTTATACATATGGTGACACTCACCTGGCTAGAGAGTTCGGGAGGATCAATGTAGGCATCCTCCAGATCATAGTCATCCTAAAAATGCAACCAATCAGTCTGGGATAAAATGCTAAACACTTGACTTACCTCCATTGGCACAGATTGGTCTGATTGATGGCTCTCCAGACGTGGTGCGTAGCCAGGAGCAAGCTCAGAGGGAGGATTTTCCGGTATAGCCGTGAGCTTGCCGTGTACAAAGTGTGTCGGTACCCTATTATCAGGAAGTGTCAGAACTTCCTGAGATGATACCGCCGAGTTGACTCCAGACTGAGGGAGAGATGGTTCCCCTGACCATCCTGTTGGATTGCGGCGAATGGAGCGGCTGGTCAGGCTGGTGTCGTACCCTGTATGCACCCGCTGCCTCGCTGTCGGGACTCTGGGAGGCTGGAGGGCCTCCTTTGCCTGTCTCCAGGAGAGGGTTGGTCCATCCAACCAGGTTGCCAATTGCGCCACTTGAGCCATCGGCATCGATGCAGCGGCCACTGCAGAGACAAACTCTCCCAGCTGACGACGGGATCTGCCTGGTACATTGCTCCGTGTCTGTGGCTCGTACACTGGATCTGTTTTGAAATGGTCCAGGGCGTTCACAAGCTTGTTGACATTCAGCGGTAGTTGAGCGGGAACCATCTTCCGCCCATCAGCTTCCTCAGCCTGGTTCTTGATCTCCTGTTCCGCTGCGGCGGTATATAGCGCAAAAAAGCCGGCGGCATCACGGTGGTGCCGGCCAATGTCCTCCTGGACCATGTCAAGATCATGCTTGAGCTCCATGACTGCTTGCGAGAGGGTTTGGTCACCTGGTGAAGGAGGATGGCCAAAGTGCTTCCAGGATTCCTCATACAACACCTTGGTTGCTCTACTGATCTGATTGAAGTGGGCAAGATCGAGCACCTCTTGATTCACCATGAAATTACTTGAACTTCAGGTGAACTTTTGATAAACTTTTTGGCTGGGTTCCCTGCTTCAACTTGTTCACTCCAGTTCAGGTATAGTTCACCTGAACACCATTGAAGCTGAACTTTTGGTAAACGGTTCAGGTGAATTTTCAGCTGAAATTCAGCTGAATTTCAACTGAACACAGTGTTTGAATGAAGGTTTATAAAATTGAAATTCAGCTAAAGTTCACCTGAACAGAAGCTGAACTTTAGGTGAACTTGAGCATTGAGCAGGCAGTACTTGGGCGCTTACATAAGCGCCTATTTAAGCGCCCGGAATCGAGAAGAATCACTCCTAAATAGCCCCTATCCATATATGGAAGTCGCACATGATGAACCAGTGAGCTGAGCAAAATACAAAAATTTGCTAGGGCCCTTTCTAGACCAATAGGTAGTAGCATATAGCTAGTGATTTAGCTTACTACCACATTACACATTGGGATTAATTATGTAATAATAATAATAATAATAATAATCTTTCAAGTATGATCAATAACTACAATCAGCTGAACATGCCCTAAGCTCACCTGAACTTCAGCTGAACATATAACAATCCATTGCTAATCATTAACATTGTCAGGATAAATAATTTAGAAAGTTAATGTAGCAAGGTTTCCTATTCCTGCTACATTAGTTTTCAGCATAATCAATGAGAGTTCAGCTGAACCTTAGCTCAACTTTAGCCCATTTTAAACACAAAAGAGATGAGTCAGAGTTCAGCAAAAGTTCAACTGGATTCAGGTGAAGTTTGGCTGTTTCAAAATACTACAATAAATGAGTCAAAGTTCAGGTAGTTCAAAAAAGTTCACTTGAAGTTCAGCTGAAGTTCACCTGAACTTCACTTGGCATCAAATTCAGATGAACATGTTGACTATGACATGTTCAGTTGAGCTTTTGTTGAACTTTGTTGAACTTCAGCTGAATTCAACTGAACTTTTGCTAAACTTTATGGTTCAGCTGAACTTCAAGTGAATTCATGGTGAACCTTAACATAGACAATTCTCGTGGAGGAAAAGGGGGGTAGGGTGCCACTGGAGGAGGACGAGGGGGAGGACGAGGATTGTCAGGGTCATCTGTGGAATCCCTTTGTCCTCCTCTTTGAGATCCTGTAGGGTCAAATCCGGAGGTCTGGGTCATCAACCATGTCAAGAGTTGTTCATATCCCTCCTTCTACTGGGGGATGAAGGAGGGCTATAACAAGGCTTAGATGAAAAAACAATACTTTCTCAAGAATGCAAATAGCCGCAATCTAACCTCTCAGGTGTGGGGGAGGGCTGTCGACTAATGGGCATGCTCTGGGTGGTTAGGTGAGGAGGATTCGCTCGAAGGTAATTAGTGTTGGGTCGAGCACCTCCTGATTCACCACATTTCCAGCTGGCCTCCAGCTGAATACAGTGATCTCCAGTTGAACCCAGAGTGGACTGTGGGTGAACCATTTCCAATGTAAACTGGTTCAGCTGGTTTACTAATGGTTCACTCCCAGTTCAGTTGAACTGTGGATGGTACTGCACTACAGTTGAATAGTTTGTCTAACTGATGGATTTGGCAGCAACCTTTTATTGCTATATATGGTGGCTTTTGATTCTTCCTAATGTAGGAAGTTTGCTACTTTTCCCTAATATAGTAATTTTTTGTAGAAATGACTATTGACTGCGGGAATGTTTTCATAGACAGTGGGAAAGTTCTTAAAAGACAAAATGTGCTCTAGCTACCAGCACTATTAATGACTGTGGGAGCATTTTAGTAACCGTGGGAAAGTTTTAAGTTTGAAATGAATCAATAGATAGCCTTATAAAATTTAATAATGGGCCACTTTTAGAAATAGGGGTTGCTAATGTAGTTTAAAAACTATTCACAAAATAATGATTAAAAAGTCAAGTAACACCATCATTTACTGACTGTGGGAACATTTTACTAACCATGGGAAAATTAAAAAGTAGAAAAATATGCCCATTAGCTATAACTTTGTGAATTCAATGATCCAACTGATCTCGGAATTAGTGATTAGTAATCTAGTTATTGAGCAAACACAATTCGGATCATTCAATTACTGACTGTGAGAGAATTTCATTGACTGTGGGAAAATAGTAAAATTTGCTAGAACAGTCCGGAACACTATTCTATCCATGGTCCTGAAAGAGGCATGTGAGTAGTCCAGGTAGTTATTGAGAAATAAGCAAAATACTTACATGTTCAGTTGGAGTTCAATTGGAGTTCAGTCAGAGTTCAATTGGAGTTCTGTTAAAGTTCAGTTGAAGTTCAGCTGACATTGACAGCTTAGGTTGGATTTTCATAGGAAGGTGTCCATTGGCTGAACTCCATCTAAACTCCCATTGAACTAAGCTGAACTGAGCTGAACTTGCTGAACTGGGCTGAACTTCAGCTGAATTTAGCTGAACTGGGGGCTGAACTCTAGATGAACAGTGAACCCCGCTGAACTCCAGCTGAACATGTGGTGAACCTGGAGATATATGTTGGGTTGCGTCAATGGCCCCCCAATTGAAGAAGAACAAACAGAGAGTGCATCTGGGGAGACGGCCTAATCCGGGTATGGAAATAGAAGGCATACTAACCGAGGGACTTGTTATAATCGCTGTTCACAAATCGAATCAAGTCCATTTGACAGGTTTATCGGGGGCAGAGTTTCCATCTGAAGGTAGAATACTCGTCTTGGCTGTGTTAACATGCTTCAGGTCAGTCACCCAGGATGAGATAGACACGTGTGCATCGTCAGCAACGGGGAAATATTGAGGTTCCCTCTTCCACAGATCCTCAACTATTTGATTTGATCTGCATACTCAGCAGCATGGACAGGTACCACAGCTCTGTAAACAGGTAGAGCTAGTAATTTGGCTGATTCTATCCTTGGGGAGTGAGTACCAAACTGAGAGCGCATGAAGGAAGCGGAGGAGTCGGAAGATATAGTGTCTTCCTTGTCTTCATTTCTACCATGGAATTCTTGGAAGAATCTTTGTAGCTGCAAAGAGATGCTGGAAGTGGCTCAGTCCATTCAAAAGAGCAGTGCCATCCAAATTACTTTGATCTCGTTCTCAGAGGATGCATGCTCTAGGGTGTCCATGAACTTGTAGTTTAGATCCAGCTGGAAGCCTAGATCAGCGGGTATGCCTTGCAGGCGGCTCAACGTTTCTAGGATCTGTTAAGTGGCAAGAGTAACGTGGCCGTATAACTCTAGCAACTGGTAGCAAATGGAGTAGACAGTGGCCGCTCCTTCCTTCGTCAAAACTATCTCCAGGGGAGTCAGCTTCCTTTGGGATAAAGTGACAAGCTCGTCAGCTAAGCTAGTCCAGTACCCCATTTTATAAGGGGACATCCAGTGCTGCAGTACTGCATGAAGGAGGCTGAAAAGGCAGCATCCTGCCATGGCAGTAGACCTCCTTCAGCTCCACATTGGGTTAACGGATCCATATCATTGGGAATGATGATGTGGTATCGGTCTACCACGATGAGCAGGGATTATATAAGAATTCCTAAAGACCTGGCTGGCCCATTGTACAGGTTCTCCTCCGCGGGTTGCAGAAACAGAGAACTCTTAGGAGGGGAATCGGGGTCAGGTTTGGTGAGGGATCGCAGTGAAGGAGTAAGGGGGTGGGCTCCAACTAGAGACGAGGAGGGGGCAACAATGGTCGACTGTGTTCCAGCAAGAATTCCCGCCGGCATGCGCATTTGATTTGATTATGAGGGAGCAAAGACAGGGGAGGCAGTTTACTCAACCCGTTGGGGGGAGAGTTGAGACTAAAGAACAGCGGGTTGCCGGAGGGAGGAACCGGCGCTGAGTCCTTCATTGAGTCTCTTGCTAAAGACTCTCTCCTGGAAGGAATGACAACCAGCAGCAGGTTTGTAGAGGACTGCAAACAGCTGCTACTGGTGGCACGGTTTTATCCAAGCCTCAACTGCCCGGTCATAGCGGAGAGCTGTTTAGGATCCAGATAGGGGATTGTTGAAGGGGATCATTTAAACCAGGTACATTCAAAGAAGACGATTGGCTGGGGATCCTGGCAGTGTAGCTAGCTCCTGAATGAGAGGGAGAGGGGGAGGGCCTTCTGGCGGGGACTTTCTTCCTGCTAGTCATACCCTGAACATGTGTTACGGACTACCTTCGGAGTGGCTCGGATCCGGAATAGGGGCCCGAGAAAAGGGGGAGAGACTCATTGGCTTCAGCGACTGAGAAGCAGCGCTGTGCCTTCCAACATGTCCGGAGTCTGTATTTGGACCGTGAGACAAAGGGCGACGGACCCGAAGGGGCCGAAGCGTGGGAACGGACCGGTTCGGACCGGACCGAAGCGCGAGAGCAGTCAAACAAGAGGGAGAGGACAGAGGATGAGGCCAGCAACCGAGAGGGAGAATAGAAAGCAACTTTAATATTTGAGCTCAGGAATAGCTACCTAATCTACGGCCTATAAATACTATGTAACACATGGTATAGGTGAGGCAAGGCCAAGGTAAGTACTGGACATGAGGTAGCTAAGCCGAGCCCAAGAGCAAAGGAATGAATAATAATGAATGACTAACAAAGGGGCCAAAACTCGGAGCAAGTCTGAAGTAGTCCGAAATAGGGGTAGAGGGAACAGAGGACATCATCTGACCAATAGGAGTCTAGGGGCTCGGTCATACATATGACAACATGGTCCTGTTATCCTAGGAATGAGGTTAGCCTGTAATCCTGGCTGAGGAGTGCTGTGACCCAAGCACCGGAGGTTGTCCATACCATGCAGGACGTGGTTGTTGAAAGCAAAGAGTAAGATGTATTACATTACCGCCACCCATTGACAGCACCCTCTCGTCAACATCCTCTGTATCTGCCATCTCCTCAGCAGACTCAATGGTGTCTTTCCACAATTGTGACCATGCAAAAAATGTAGACTCACCCCTTCCTCCCATACCAATGAACAACTCACTGACATCCCGCATCTTTTGTTCAAAATCTGTACACTATCCTTCTCCCCCACCTGTTCATCCGCCGCTACACAAATGCCATCCTGAGAGTGTCCAAGTTGTTGCTGGTGGGAACATTTTTGACCAACTATCGCAACATCATCATTTGTCGTCACTGTTTGGTGTTCGAGGTCCTTGGAGTGACGGCACTACAAGTAATGGGAGTAGCAATGGTGCAGGGCTTTCGCGGCATGTCTCCATGTCCGCTTCGGCTCCGTCACCAAAGGGACTATATCACTGATGAGTGCTTGATCATGATACCACACCACTTGCCAATTTCCAACACACACTTGCAACATTTCAACCAAAGCTCAACATGTTACAGCCCAGGCTTGAGAAAGTGAGGTATAAAGCTGAAGCAGGGATTTTGTGGCAAGGCTTTGTTAGGGATGGCCTTCGAAAGGGGGAAGGTGAGGATGAAGAGGGCCTTATGTATGACCATGTGTTGCACCAGCCGAATGGGGTTTTGTTCAATGATGATGACAGTTGGGAGAAAGCTGGAGGGATGAATATGGACAGTGGGCCTGGTGTGGATAGTGGGGATGATGTGAGTACCAGTGAGACTGGCATTTGGGGTCGGGGGAGGAGGCTGAATGATATGAGGGATCCTGGTGGGCCTTTGGTCAGTGATGAGCAGGACAATCTAAAGCTCCTGCCTGGTGACGGATGGAGACCACTGTAGTGAGTTATTGGTTTGTTCATACTCCACTAGGAGCACATTGAATGATACCACACAATGTCTTGTGGACACAAACAAGCCCCAATTCAATTGTGGATGTTCTCAGAAGATCACTACAGCATTTATACACAGACAATTCTAATGCCATTGTAACACTACAAGGATACTATCTTCCTACCAAATAAAAGAGGGTTGTACACTCTTCATTTCAAAAACCTGCTACATAGGTCAGTAGTCTGCATATGAGGGGAACTTGAGACATACCAATTGTGATATGGGAACCTACTCTAAGGTCTTGCACTGGGACCATTCAGGTCCATGGACATATTCAGTAAAGTCACATTTTGTTGCATGACGGTGAAACACAGCAACATTGCATGGATAGTAGAAAGCACCTCTATGAATGGGGGGGATCCAGAGGATAAGTTGCCCATCAGGGGAGAGAAGCCAGCCATCAGAGGACATGTTGGGGAGTAATGGAGGAAAAGGTGGGGGACAGAGTGGGCTTGAAACCATGGTTCCTAGATCAATATCCCAGACTCGTACAGAGTTATCATCTGAGCCAGAGACCACTGATTTCCCATCAGGGGAGTATGCAACAGAGTTCACCCCACTAGAGTGGCCTTTAAAAGGACCTGCAACCATGGCTTGTGAAGCAAAATCCCAGACTTGCACAGTGTGGTCAAATGAGCCAGAGACCATTGATTTCCCATCAGGGGAGTATGCAACCGAGGTCACCCTATCAGAGTGGCCTTCAAAAGGACCTGCAACCATGGCTTGTGAAGCAATATCCCAGACACGCACAGTGCAGTCATATGAGCCAGAGACCACTGATTTCCCATCAGGGGAGTATGCAACCGAGGTCACCCTATCAGAGTGGCCTTCAAAAGGGCCTGCAACCATGGTATTTGATGCAATCTCCCAGACTCGCACAGAATTATCATGTGAGCCAGAGACCACTGACATCCCATCAGGGGAGTATGCAACAGAGGTTACACAACCAGAGTGACCTTCAAAAGGACGTGCAACCATGGCTTGTGAAGCAATATCCCAGACTCGCACAGTGTGGTCAACTGAGCCAGAGACCACTGATTTCCCATCAGGGGAGTATGCAACAGAGGTCACTGCCCCAGAGTGGCCTTCAAAGGGACCTGCAACCATGGATTGTGAAGCAATATCCCAGACTCGCACAGTGTGGTCATGTGAGCCAGAGACCACTGATTTCCCATCAGGGGAGTATGCAACAGAGGTCACTGCCCCAGAGTGGCATTCAAGGGCCAACACATTATATCCTGTTACTAGATCACATATCTGGATCACTCCAGATTCTAACCCCACTGCAATCCTACTCTCAGTATGTGACATCGCTACACACAGAACCATACTTTGCATAGCCATTACTGTTTGCACTACAGGCCATCTGTCTAGTTTTCCCTTTGATACCTTGGCAACCCTTGCATATTGATCACCGTAGTTCAAATTTATCCACGATTTCTCCAGGGCAAAGGGTAGTGCAGATATATAAATGTGAGGCACACTTTCACTTATGGGCACTCCAAAGTATCTCATAAATTGCACCCATTCTGCAATAGCTTGTTCCACAACAGGGCTCTTATTGCCATGGCCAGCAATCCATTTTTGCACTTTCCTCAGTGCTTCAAAACCCATTGATATGCTACCAGTCAAACTGAGTACCTCAAGCCAGAAGAGAAACTTGGTCTCCATTAAGTGTAGTAGCCCACACAGCATGTCTCCTGAAGCATTGAGTGCTACCATGTGGGTTGACCAAAATTGACTAGCATATATCAAATGAAATGAAATGTTCTTTTTGATCTCTTCTTCAAGTCCCACCATCTCTTTGTTTGAAACATGAGAATTGGTCAATGGGCAAATATTGAATTTCAGTTCCTGTGCCATTATGTTTAAGCTTGCAGTTAACAAAGCTTGGTGTGCCTTGGTCACATTGATAGAAAATAATTTACTTCGCTGAGGATCCAGCAAATAGTCACGAAAGGATGTATGAAGAGGAGCCACTGGCTGTGTTGCTGAACCGTGCACACCACTCAGCAGAGATCCCATATGCTTAAGGACACTGGTTAGTGCAAAATGCCCATTAGCACTTGTGTGGTCCCAGATCCTCTGCAAGGTACTTTGTGACATGGGTGTTGCCACTAGAAGCACCACTTCCATAGTTAGGTGGAACCGCTTCAATGTTATGTTATCCAAGCACAGATTTGTAAGGATAGTTTCATAGAGACTATCAAGTGGTGAGTCACTGATTGAAGACTGTGTAAAATCCTGGGCAACCTCTTCTGCAGTTTTGCCAGTTGGTGGTCCCAAAATAAATGTGATAGCAGCAGAGGCCCACTGAAAGAGACCCTCTGATTTGCTAACAAGTGCAGAACCAAACTCTGTATAGATGGAAGGATGATCAACCAAACGGCTCTGAACATATATTTCCATATCATGCTTAGAGTCAATCCTATCAAGAGGCTCAAGTTGTGCATATGTGCATGCTTGAAATGTGGTATAAATATATGGTTCAGGTCGTGTAGTAATCAAAATGCGGAACTTAGAACCAACATCTCCTAGCTTGGTAGCAAGAAAAGTAGACAAGTGTGTATCAGAGCACTCATCCAAAGCATCAATCACAATGAATATGATTTTCTGTGGGGGAGTCTCCCTAAGGGGATTCTCAAGAAGAAATGTGAACATAGTTGGATAATCTGAAGCATTCCAAGAGGCTGTATCTGCACGCATAGCTGAACATAGCTTGGAAGCATATGCAGTATTGCGGTGAGATAGATCTTTGGCAATGGTGGGGAAAAGACGCCAGGCCTCCCTCTCAACAAAGTCTCCCCTTTTGAAAGTGAAGGATGTGCACAGTTGGCCCATCTCAAGGAATTTTTGTGCCACAGAATGGGCAATGGCAGATTTGCCACGGCCAGCTTGTCCATAGAGGACAAAGACTGGCTTAGCCTTGGGATCCAAGGCCCAACCAGTAATCTGTTCAAGAATATCAGTCCGAGTGTTAGGGAGACATCCTTTGGCTGGATCATGTCGGGCCCCCTTAGCATAGGGAAGATTCTGCAGTGTTGTATAATGGTCTGTGGTAAGTCAGCAAGGAGTTTTGATCATTGATTGAAAATAACACTTGTACTTACCATTATCTGTGATTGTGCCAAGTAGCATGTTAACAACCATGTGGCTAGACATGATGACGCCATCCAAAATAGCAGTCCGCAGGGTTGTTAGAGCATTGCAGTAGTCAGTGACAAGCTTCTGTGCCCCGCCATTAAAATTTCTAACAACCCTTACATCTGTACATGATAGCATCAGCAGTAATGCAACTACAATGGGAGTAAGATACTCACAGAACTTCTCATCTGATACATAGTTCTGAACAAACTTTGAACACTCTGAGATCTGTTTAAAAAGATCAACAAGACATGGTCGCAGCTGCTCTGTACTTGCACAGGATGTGACCAGTCCCTCAGCCTCCAAACCAAAGTGAAGAACACTCTTCATGTGGGACACAAGGTGCTGAATGCTTGCATCTTGCAGTAGCTGAGTGATGACCACCTACAGAGACAGACTGAGAAAGTGAATATGAAAAATCAAGACTAAGCAGACCTCAGGAATGAAGGAGACCACACCCAAAGCAATCTTTGCATATGGATGGATCTGTCAACAGAAGGCCAGTTAGCAGGCACCATACCATTTTGGTAAGTAGGTACACACCTCAGCAACACTACCTACAAGTCTGACCAGCAACTTAACCCCTGCAAGAACTGGCTCCCATGTCTTGACAAATTTTGCCACAGGCTCAGAGGTCTCTAATGCAGCACCTAGGTCATTGACAGCAGCCTGTGACACAGTTTTCAATTCTTCCATGTCTACATCTGTGATGATGTGAGTAGGGTTAAGCATTTCTGATGAAGAAGATGGTTGTTACCCTGTAGTCCAGATACCAATTGAGAGGTAGCAGGTGGCAAGGACAGAACAGGAACAGTCCTTGTTGATGCATGATCTTGGTTGATCAAGGATGGGTGGTACACGACCTTGAAGGCCAGTGATGGCCTGGAAGCGGGGTTGGTCTGATCATTTTGGGGTAATGGACTCTGAAATTGGCATGTAACTGCTGAGGATCACACATCAGTACAAGCTATAAAGGGGAGATACAGTGAACACACTGTTATGAGTTGGGAATCCCCGGAGCATTTCCTCTGTGATCTCAAGTACTCCCATGACTTTGTCCATCACAATCAGCTGGGTCTTCATGAGGGTTAGCTGGATTCCAAGAGGGCTGGCAGGAGTAGCACTAGTAAGACAGGGTTTGTAAGTATTGTCAATCAGGCGAGAAATTGGATACAATTCAAGGAGCTGCTTCCACTCAGCCGCGGATCCAGTTGGCTTAACCTTGTGGGTCTTCTCCGTGATACCGTTGTGCATAGCGGTAACGTAGAACTTGTGGCTCCACCAATGCACGTTTCCGCGGCGAATATTATCCGCACGAAGGACTGAAAGCGCTGTGTGAGGATCTGACAACGGAGCAAGACCGGCGAACGTACTAGTAAGTGTAAGCGTTCCAGTTGGAGGACTCGCATCGGTAGGATTGGTACTAATCGGTCATGGTGCATCAGCAACAGCGACGATCTGTGAGAATGGGGGTCCACGTACACTTGAACAGTCAGATTGTTCACTTCAGTCATTCTTGATTTCTTGTTTAGTTCTTATTCTTGTTTGATTCTTGTTCTTGTTTCTTGTTTCGAGCTGTCAAAGTGCGCAGCGTATGCTTGTGCGAGTTCTTTGCCGACGTGGTAAGAGCTGAAGATGCTGGGGGGCGCTTGTGTATCGATAACACCACGCTTGGGAAGCATCAATGATGTGTAAGCCACACGTTCCCAGCATCAAACTTCGAGCAAGCGCGCAACATTTCTTCTGCTCTTACCATATACGGCACCTCATGATACCCATTGGTACCAGAGTGCGCCGAGGACGACACCAGAACGCTGGGAAAGCAGCGAGGAATGGCCATTGTGCAACCAAGTTGATACGACCGTTGGAAATCGGGATGCGCGACCTTCTATGTCGCAGCGAGGAGTGGAGCGCCGGGAAAGGGGAGGCTAGTTCTTCGATGGATTCAATGTCTCGTGGACATGAATTGTTCGAATTACTGACAATTGAGGCTGAAGGAGCGTTCGGCTTTGTCTGCATGACGCAAGGGAGGTCGGGAGATTTGATCAAAGGGAACTCTTGACCGGTGCTAACGGTCAGCCGCTTGGTATACCTGCATAGAAGAAAGAGATGGGCTCCTCTGTATCAATTCGATCAGTTCGATTGCATGAAAATGCACCTCCCTAGCGTCGTCGCCAAAGGCAAAATAACGTCCGCCCCTTGCATGCCCTTCCGCACACACGAACCCTGCGATGTTCATCCTGGAAACGCCGCGCTCACGACATACGATTCTTTCGCGACATTGTCCTCCATATGGATGTGAAGGCGTCGGGGGGCAAATATCTCACATATCGTATACATGACAGCCATATGTATTCAACGTAGATTCAACATGAGCTAGCGACCTCTCCGTCAAATGGCCCCATATTAAGTCACGGTTGTTTCACTACAATAGTCCAGGGACGTAGGATAGAGATATAAGTTCGATCCAATCACACCGCCGTAAGAAAGAACATCGCGACACGAGAGAGGCTATTTACATACCTGGATATCCCAGCCTGGAAACTCAATCAATCTTAGGCGGAATATCCTCTTCGTCGTTGTCTTCTCCGTCGACTCGCGACTCGCAAATACAGCGGCGACAACCTTCCGAACACTGGCTACAATCCACTGGAGCAGATCTTGATGAAGAGGAACAGGGTCTTAGCAGAGTTGAAGTGGGGGTGGGGGTATGGACGATCACCTGTAGCCGTGACCGAACGTAGTTCCGAATGGAGGCTGTCCACCCCACTTGTCGATCGGGGTTCGCTGGTTCTGTACATGCATCCTCGTTCAAGACCATGGACAATCGTCTACGCTAAGTGTTAGCACCGCCGAAAAGGATACGCACAGAAATTAACCACTCACACAATGATTTTGACCAACGTGACCCCCTCGGGGATGAGCCTGACTTCAAGCAAGCAGCGGAAACCGTCTTTGAATCCAGAAGCGTTAACGTCGCGGCACAGAATCACGAACATTTCGTAAGACTCACCTGAGGATCTCCAACAGCATCCCGAACGTATGGCAACGCATCGCCGAAATCCGTCCCGGGATGCCGGCCTACCAGACTCTTTCCCCTCTCTGTGTAACTCGGCCTAGCGACAACAGATGAGCTAATGGACACAACCAGGAGAAAGAATACATACGCACCAAATTTGCACAAACATCATCTATATCTGCCCATGGCAGTGGACCTGATGCCATCAAGATCGTCGTCGGAGGGCGTTGCACCGGCGAAGCGTCTTTACGCGGGTGGTGGATTGGGACAGCACGTTGACAACAAGATCCAAGGCAGTACGAAGCCCCTAGCATGCACCTCCCGCGCGAAATCGATAGACTGAGCAAGAGAAAACTACAACGGAGCCTTAAGCTGAGCGCAAGTAATCTTGGCCGAGAAAGGTTTGGACTTACGCAGCGGGGAATCGAATCGAAGATGTACGGATTCATTCTTTGTATAGCTCTAAGGGGGTGGGTACTCAAATTGAAACTCGATGGGGACTGTTGGTAGGATGAGCTCATCACCGGATTGAGAGAAGGGAATACGCACTGAATCTGCACCAGTGCCGTGTATGAGACCATGAACGTCGTCGATATCATCTTGGGAAGGTATCGTGATGGATGATGCTTCAAGTCAACCAGTGACAGAGTCAAACTCCCCCTTGCCTTTCGGAGGCTGTCAAAGAGTGCATTTGAACCAGTGGCTGGTGTCAATGAAGAACAATAGGATAGTGACGTACCTAACTAACACCCGACTTCACTTTCACGCATTCAAACGGCATGTTATACACATATCTCGCGCCAGGCACCTCCGAATGTAAGGCACGTTTTCAGAACGCAATCAAGCGAACGATTGAGGCTAGGATTCTAGGAATCTGATACAGCCGGTTCACTGGGGTTGAGCAGGGAGTCGGCTGCGGTAGCGCCGGTGGAAACGAAGAGGACCAAAGTCATTATCTATCTCAGGTTGCGTCTGTGAGACTCAGAGGTTGTTAACGAGGTCGAGAGAACTTCCATGCTATTCGGAAATCTATCGGATGGCCTTATGGACAGCGATCCGGACGTTCGGGGCTCTGCAAAATATGAGGTCGGAGGTCAGGATTTAACTTCGGTGAAGAGGACGACGTACCTTTCGTCGGGGACCCCACAATCATCTCAGGAAGATAACCATTCGACGATGGAAAAGGTTCTTCGATAGTACACGCTGGCCCTGTCATCAACATTTTCGACTGGGTGTTTAGAAGGTCTGGAGCCTATGAGGTATAGATCGTTGGGTTACGCAAAAAGGAGAAGTACATGATCACGCACGATCCAAATATGATAGAGAGTTTGTCGCCGGAAATAGAGCCTCATTTCTATTGGCGTTGGTCTTCCTTATTATCAAGGTGGTCGGCGATATCCTGATTCCTGTTTGAGGACTCGAAAGTAAATGGCATGCTGTTTGAAGTAATGTCAGCTAGGCCTAGTCGGACAAGGACATGTGGTGGGTACTTACCGGAGCTCCATGAATCATTCAGGATCCACCAATCTTCCCGTCTATAGAGCTAGAGAACGAAGACGACCGATCATGTGAGGGAAGTCGGTAGTAGGATCCGCTTCCTCCATTGTGAGGACGCGGAAGTGTAGGGTTCGCCATCATTCGAGGACGAGAGTATGTGGGTAAGGGAGCGTAGCGTTCTTCCTGGATGGGTTCGCTGAAGGGATTCGACGAGGGACGATAGCTGTGATGCAGCCATGGCGCGCAAGATTCCCGCGTAAGGAAATTCAGAGGGCCAACAGTAAGTAATTGACTGTCTTGAGCGTGGGTTAAGGAGAGAGTCAGTTACAAATTGTGGTAGAAATCGAGCACAATGCAAGTCGTACTCACGGAGATGGAAGGACAAATGTGTGGGATGGTGCATGTCCGAAGCCTTGAAGAACTGAGAGCGAGAATACAAGGCGAATTGAGGCGACTTCGGGTGGACTACACATAGGATTATATCAGTATGCTAGGCAATGAAATATCAATAGGCGTAGCTTACCTTGCAACATGCATTAGGAGCAAAGCACCACATGGACCTTGATGTCGGCTTGCGCGATGAGCAAGAGTAAGAGTAAGAGATATTGGGCGCTCGGGGGATGGTCCAGGGGCTCAAGCGCTCACAGGCGCTTGGTGCTCAATCTTACCTTCATCATACATCTAACGTCTTTCGAATGCAAACCTTCGCCCGCGCTTCTTCAAGGAGGCACACAATGCGCTTGGATACTCTTGATTACGATAACGTAGAGGCTTGGGCCTGGATAGGACATGGGTTAGTGCTGTGCTTCCTGTCAATATCCATTCTTCCTTGAACTCACAAACGGTACTAACTTCACCTCAACCCATCACAGGACACCTCTTTGACCTTTTACCGCATTCGAAGGCACGAAGCAAGATGCATTCACGCGTTTTTCTGGCTCGTTTTTCGCGGATGATGGTGTAGACAGTGAGCTGAGGGAATGGGAGATTCGGTGGCGAAGATGGTGGTATTCTAGATGAAGAAGAGCAGTTCCATCCTCGTTGGTCTCGCTTGATGCTGCCAAACACAAACCTGGAGCAGACGACTATACCAAAGGCTTCGGACCAACCCATCCCCGGCTTCCATATCAACGCCCATCGATCCCCCAGTCCCTCGTCAACTTGATCACGACCAACTCGTACAATCGTGACTACACTGCCAGACTCTTGAGCTTGAGCTTGAGTCTCCCTGCCCAGACGTCCGGCGCTCCGGATCCATCCCCTACACTCACAAAACCACGTCTTGCACTGGCGGGCTTCGCCTTAGTCATCTAGTCACTCGCCATGTTTCCCCAGTCTCCTAGACCAAGAATCGCGTCTATCCTCCTGGGCGGAATTTGCTGGAGGGTAGATCAGCCTTCATTCTGTCCCACATCGGACGCCCTTGTCACCCTCCAGTGCCATCCACTGGCGTTTCCCTCCCCTCTTCAACTGTCCTCTCCAATCACTCACTCCCCGGTTCCTTCCGTCATTCTTGCCTAGATGGATGCTTATCGCTGCCAAACCACTTGCGTAAACTCATCAATTGGACATTACTCACGACAGATCCCCCAACATCCATCAACGCCATCGGCGTGGTGTTTGACGCGAACGTCTCGCCTATCCAGCACCTCCGCCGTCCCATGCTCCTGCGGTAGGTCCTTCCCATTCGCCAGACCGGTTCCACACTAACTCCTTGCCCGGTAGCAGGATATTACCCTACCTTCCTTTTTGGAAGCTCCATCCTTGGTCGCACCCTACACGGTATTCACGTACAGCCGTGCATCAACCAACATTAAACGCCACATCATCTGCTGGCCCATCCCTAGATTATCCACCCCCAACATCAAAGCAACACGTCCTTTCCCGTGCACCGAGCATTCATACCTTCTCCATGAAAGTCGCAGTATCTTACCGCTCGCTTTCGATCGGTTCCTTGTGAATCAACGGTAAATAACGTTAGGTTTATCGAGCTTGTATCACCAAATGCTCCATGTCCTCCTGCTGTAGAGTTCTTCGATAGTCAGTCAGAAGATATCCCCGCTCATCACGGTAGCTAGCCGTCGTGCCCAACTCCACCGTACCCCTACACGAACGCCTCGATTTCTTCTTCTCCCAAATAACGTAACGAATACAATCCCGCGAACAACATTCTACACGTCTATTGGACGACCCCACGGATGTACGCGCGGTTCAACGATCCCTGCGCACTGTGGGTTGGTTTGCGTTTGTATCGAGGAGCTTATATAGCTCTTGGATGACATTGTGGACACGAATGTAGCTGTGTCGAGTGCACCGTGGAGGGTGAGAAGACTATTGCGTACCCCCGACGGATTCGAATTCCCATTACCACTTTCTACTCGGCTCTTCCTACCCTTCTACCCTTGTTTCAAAAGCTTTCGGGACTGGGGGCTGGCAACCGACGTTTTCGAAGGGGATTTATCTCTGCATCCCTTCGATACGCGACTCGGTGTTTAATCCCCTCCGTCGTCTTTGTTTCATGATGTTCGGGACCGCGAGGCAAGGTTGGTTGATATGATGGGATGGGAATGGCGTTGGGGAAGGAGGGGGACTACTGTGGTTCGTGAAGCGTCGTTCTTTCACGGTATTTTGTGTTCAACCCATTGCGTACCCTCCTTCGGACATATCGTGAATCGACACGACTTTTGTTCGTGTATACCTTATCCTCTCGTTTGCTTCGTTGCTTTTTCCTTCTCAACTTCTTGCGGTGTCTACAACATGGATTTGCGTCTCGTGTCCTCGTGTACATCTCCCTTTTCAGCATTGGTAATTTGGTATCCTCCATATGGATTTATGTACATATCTACGTCCCCTTCCTTCGCACATCCCTCCCTCCCCACTCAATACTCCACTACACTTTTCCCTAACGGCAGATCCTTCAAATGTTGCTTCTATCCCATATCTGAGCTCCCGTAACTAGCGTTGATGAGGCACGGTATTGTGCGCATCATGTACCTCAATAATCTGCTCTCACATCTTCGAGGCCTTGCACCCTTATTTTCTCACAAAGTTCCGTGAATGCTACTCGCCGATTACTCGTTTGAATAATTCGTCACCCCGCCAGGGGACTGAGTACTCAAGTTCAAGTTTGTCTTCGTGCGTCGACGACCTGCTGCTACTGTACTCGTCGCAGTGGTCTCTCAGCCACGATGCAGATATTGAGGTACGCTCATTATTCACTCTCATGCTCTACGTACTTGAGGAAACCTCTTCCTCGAGGTTCACCACTAGCACGTCCTCCGCGCTCTACCTCCCCATAAGCAGGCGTAATATGCTGGGATGTGAATATGTCCACAACGTTCATATCAGAGGCTACCATGACTGACTGACTTTGGGTAATTTCTGTACTAGAGATAGATACGGGACGTACTACAGAACAGAGGCGACGTTCGGAGGGAGGGGAGTATGATGGGGTAATGGGGGAGGAAGGGAGCGAGGTCGAAGAATGAGATGGATTCGCATCTGTCATATGTAAGTAGCGTCTGTATATATGGGGGGAGGGGGGTAAGACTCACGACCGCAACACTATGGGTTTAAATGAAACGCGATTCGGTAGCATACATTCCAAACAGCGGAAACCTTCGCGTACTTTCCGGGGTCAAATAAACGGGGAACGGAGGGGAATTGAGCGTATGGGCGTTGAGGCGATCAGGCAAGACGCGTAGATGCTTCGAGACCTGAATTGCGAAATGCTGTATACAGGGATCCGTACATGTCCGGTCCTTTTTTGCGTTGCTAGCTACATTTAAGGCTCAACGTTCAACAATAACCGACTGCCGTTGCCACGATGCATCAGGGAAACCTACGATCGCGCGGGACGAATGTAGTCGAATGGTAGCTCTGACTTCAAAGGGTATAGTTCACCGAGCACGAGTTGGCGGAGAACTTCACCTCACGCGATCCGTGGATTCGTGAGCCAGCGTAGTGTGTGGCATCCAATCGGAGAGCCGATTCCGAGCCTCGTCCACATCCGCCGGTTTACAAGACTTGCGATTTGGGAACGATTATGATTTGTTTGAATGGAGCTATGTCCATGGCGAGGGGTGCTGGGCGGCGAGGAGGGGTATGGCTTGAGATTATGCATGCGGGTGGACGGATGGGTGGAGGAAGATGACGATGATAAGGGGTGATGGAAGTTCGAATGCACCGAGAGTGGTCATTCCGTATGCCACGAGGCAGTCGAGCAGAGTATGCGTTCCGGCCTGAGGGGGTTATGAGATTTTGGTACCAACCATGTAGCGATTCGTGCGCGCAAGTCAGCGACAAGCTGTGTCTCTAGGGTCAAGGGACAAGTGGGGTGGTGAAGAGGATGAGCGGGGGCCCATTGACACCTTGGCTCCGTCGTCGGTAGTCAGCCGGGTCGAGGGAGAGCCCATTCCGTTACATAAAGAAGATGTAGCTTGTGTGAATGCGCTTTCTGTCATTTCAGAAGATGCGCCAAAACGCGAATGAGTGCGTTGTACACGTCGCGCGAGGGCAATGTCCTGAGGGATCGCAAGTTAAGCTCGTAAAATCGTGGGTTCAAGGGGGAAGGCGTATTATGTGCTTTCCAATCTGACTTTCCCAGACATCATAGCCATGCTAGACCGATTCCAAAAGACGACTGCATAGAGGATGTCGGATGAAGGTGGGGTGCCGAATTTTGAATCTCACAAGCGCCCAAGATATTTCTTCCTCTAACGCTCAGGATGACGTAGAGTCGTTACCGTCCTCGAATCCAACACCAAACCCCCGTCGGCGAACCCATCTCGAATAAATCGCCGTATACTCACGGGGGAAGACAATTATCTATTGTCGATCTCCGCCGTATGAAGATTAAACCGACGCCTTCAAGACCAATTCCTTCCCAAACCATCCTCGCGACTATCAATTGACGAGAGGGCTGATCCTTACGGCTCACAGGACAAAGGTGTTAGGTGAACATACGTTGAGCCTAGTATCGATGGGGTGTGCCGAGGAATAAGCCACGGAGGGGAAAATTGGATGGTGCCTAATAGTGAATGATCCTATACTAGCCTTCATCCACACCTTGCATTATTCGCTCTCAAGACCTTCGACCATCGACCCACCATCCTGAGACCCCAATCTGTTCGAGTCGAACAGGAACCTACGTCGTACGCGGTAGGGAATCAAATGGCTCGGGTTGATGGATAGGCAAGTTGGATGAAGGGGAGGAAGGAAGTGGGAATGGATGTTCGGATCCGTTGGGGTAGGCGATGGGTATTTACGGCGGATGTTCGAAACGTCCATTTCGAGCGCCACGCCTACGGCATCGGCATCTAGCAAGGTCTAATTCTAGATCTAAAGTGCGGACTGTGGAGGTGGCGCGAAGGTCGTGAGCATTCGATGCGGGATCGGAGAGACATGCTGAGTGACTACATGGCTAAGGGAAGACTCGTAGTCGCAAAGTCGCGAGAGGCATCACCCTCAGAAGGTGGGAGCTGGACGTCTGGACGGGGAGAGCAACTCGAGATGGTGACGTGGTTTGCGTGTACTGTACGAATTGCTCGTGATCAAGGAAAAGAGGGTCCGGGGGTCTGGGGGACGCTGAGCCTGCGTGCTTGACAACAGAGATGGTTGCAGAGAATCGGTCCTGAATACGTTGGAAAAGGCGTCTGTCCTAGGTTTGCGCTGGGATAACGGCATCAAGCGAGGCTATGGGACCCACCTCCTTCGACCAGAGCACTTCAATCGAGCAACACCATCTTCGTCGCCAAAACCTTTCATACCCCCAGGTCATTCTTGACACCCTCCTCCGCCAAACACGCGTGAATGCGTCTTCCTAAATACCGCCGAGTGCGATAAAGGGTCAAGCGACGACTTCTACGCGTCTCAGAGGCAACTTAGAGGCAATGTCCTGTGAGGGGTTGAAGTGGAATTAGTACGGACCCTTCGTGAGTTCAAGAAAGAAGAAATATTGACAGGAACCTCAGTACTTACTCATGTCCTATCCCAGCAGCGTAGTCAAGAATATTCAAGCATTTTTTTTGCCTCCTCAAGAAGCACAGGCGAAGGCTCACGTTTACATTCGAAAGGCGGTTCGATGGAGGTCAGGTTGATGTAGCGCCTGTGAGAACTACAAGCGCCCGACACCCCTTGCTCTCTGCTCAAGTCGACGTCAATGCTGCTAGACAGTCACTCGACTACCCCGCAAAGTAAGTTATCCCGGCCACTATGCTATCGACTGGCATACTGATATCATCCTACGCGTACCCGAAGCCTCCGCAATTGGCCCTCCATTCTTGCCACATTGTCGCCCAGGGCACTTCAAGGTTTCAGACATGCGCCGTCGAGATGGACAACGTTCATCCGACTCCTTTATCCTTCCATATCCGTGAGTACGACTTACATCGTCCTCGATTTCCAACACAATTCGTCCAACCGACTCTCGCCTTGCAGATTCGTATCTGATCATCCCTTGACCCACGCTCAAGACAGCCAATTACTTACTGAACTGCCCTCTGGATTTTCTTACGCGGGGTGCCTACACGTCATTCCCTCGTCATCTTCCGCATCCCTCAGCATCGGTGAAGCCATCCAGGATGAACGCTATGGTTTCTTGCTCAAATTCTCCCGTCCTCGACTGATGGCAAATCCTACGTTTCCGCATCCTCAAAATGATGGGAGGGAATTCCATTAGCAGTCTCCCTTGCCTGATCAGTCGTCTCCGCTCTCTAGCTACAGAGACGGGAAGATTGGTGGATCCTGAATGGTCCATGGAGATCGGTAAGTACCCACTGCATGTCCTTATAGGAATAGGCCTGGTTGACATTACTTCCAGGCAGCCTGCTATGTACTTTTGCTTCGTCGACCAGGAATAAGGATATCGCTGACCGCCTTAATAAAAACTGAGAGCAGAGCGGAGAAACGAGGCGGCGGGCCCTCTCATATTTGGATCGTGCGTAATAATGTACCTTTTCCCATTTGCGTAACCCAACGATCTTTACCTGATAGACTCCGGCACTTGCAACCACCCAGTCGAAAACCTTGATCACGGTTCTAGTGTGCGCTTTCGAAGGTTGACAGAACCTTTTCTATCATCGGATGGTTATCTTCCTGAGATGATCGTGGGGTCCCCGACGAAAGGTACGTCGTCCTCTTCATCGAAGTTATACCCTGACCTCCAACCTCGTATCCTACATAGCCCCGAACGTCCGGATCGCTGCCCATGAAGCTATCCGATAGATTTCTGAATAGCATGGAAGTTCTCTTGACCTCGTTAACAACCTGAGTCTCACAGACGCAACCTGAGATAGATAATGACTTTGGTCCTCTTCGTTTCCACCGGCGCTACCGCAGCCGACTCCCTGCTCAACCCCAGTGAACCGGCTGTATCAGATTCCTAGAATCCTAGCCTCAATCGTTCGCTTGATTGCGTTTTGAAAACGTGCCTTACATTCGGAGGTGCCTGGCGCGAGATATGTGTATAACATGCCGTTTGAATGCGTGAAAGTGCAGTTGGGTGTTAGTTAGGTACGTCACCATCCTCACGTTCTCCATTGACACCAGCCACTGATTCAAATGCACTCCTTGACAGCCTCAGAAAGGCAAGGGGGAGTTTGACTCTGTCACCGGTTGACTTGAAGCATCGTCCACCACGACACTTTCTCAAGGTGATATCATGAACGTCCGTGGTCTCAAACACGGCACTGGTGCAGATCCAGTGCGTATTCCCTCCTCTCAATCCGGTGATGAGCTCATCCTACCAACAGTCCCCATCGAGTTTCAATTCGAGTACCCACCCCCATAGAGCTATACGAAGAATGAATCGGTACATCTTCGATTCGATTCCCCGCTGCGTAAGTCCAAAACTTTCTCGGCCAAGATTACCTGCGCTCAGCTTAAGGCTCCGTTGTAGGTTCCTCTTGCTCAGTCTATCGATTGCAAGGGAGGTGCATGCTAGGTGCTTCGTTCTGCCTTGGATCATCTTGTCGACCGTCAACCTCATCCGAGATCAAGGATTCGAGAGGGCACGAAAAAAATAGTTCTAGATGGTGGGGGAAACGGGAAGATGATTATTGAATATTGACTATCGAATAGTAGGGGTTCCGTAGCTAGCCATGTTCGCTAGATGACTGGAGACATGGAAATTAAGTACGAAACGGCTGAGAACGGGGGAAGAGCTGGGAGAATATAGCATAGAGCTATCTTGGGAGGAACAGGCGCAATTCGAGAGAGCATACGGGCATGGGGGTCCGATAAGCGTCATTAAGAGGTGATTCGGAGTAAGAAGGGAGGGATGACGGTAGTCTGAACGGGAGGAGTAAATTTGCGTGGGAGGACATGGGGTGTTAGAGATGCACGCTCGATGAAGCGAGGGGCAATTTGCGTCGTATAAGAAATCGACACCAGACGTCCACCAGTGGCAGATGGCCCCATTGAGCAGGAGGGGCACGATGGGTGAGTATTTGAAGAGGCGGCTGAACTGTCGAGGGGATGGATGCGAGCCACAAAACCCCTGTTGCAATCGGCCAATGCGGAAAAAGGGCGGGCCTCCATCTGATGAGGAAGAAGGGAGACTTGACGACGTGGGAATGGTGTAGGGATGGTACTAAGAAAGAAGGGGGTTTGGTGGTAGCAAACGTCAACGGGGGAATGGCCTCGGCAGGCGTTCGTTCTGTCTTGTACGGCGCTAGCAAACAAGGGAAGTGAGAGTGGAGCCTCTGCGAGGGCTGGAGCAAGACAGCCGGCCATAGAGACCCTGATGAGAGCACCTCAACTGATCCAGGCGACGTTGCATCCGGTGGCAAAGAGGGATGATGGGGTGGCGTTTTGGCGTAGGAGTCGGTTGCGTTTGAGAGGACGGGTTGGGAGGGAATTGGTCTTGAAGGCAAACGTGGAGTGAGGGGGGACAGGGTAAGGTTTTAGACACAGAAGCTCGAAACATGTCAACGAATCTACGTCATCATGAGCGTTAGAGGTTTTGGGCGCTTGTGGGATTGGCATCCTACCTTCATCGTCTATGCAGTCGTTATTGGGATTGGGCTGTCACCTACACCTCTTCGAAGTTAGGGCATGGCTGAAAGGACGATTCTCGCACATTCAACCATGAGGTAAGCTGAATCTATGATTCATTCATTTGGAGAACATCCGGTCAAACACTTATCTATCTAGATTCTGAGATTTTTCAGTCCGAATCTGAGCGTAGGCGACACATTATCTGGAGGCCAATTCTTCGCCGCCTGGAGGCTGGTCGTACACATTGAAAGTGGAAAGGGTGTGGAAGGAGTTTGGCTTTCGTTCAGGGTAAGCATCATTGTCTCGGCTCGTAATCGTATACCTGCACTAATGAGCTTCAATAGCTTTCCCTCGATCAGCACCACCGCCACCCCAAGCCCCCGCATCACCTCCGAAATGAACGCTACCAATTCCCCCGAATACAGCTCCCATGGTACCTTCGTCAAGCAATCCATTCACCCACCCCGCAATAGTGCCTCTCACGAACCCATTCAATCTGTTCACCTCTCGCAGTCAAAGTCAGCCGGCGCATCCACATCGAGTTGACGGTTCCCCGCAGAAGCTCCCACCACTCCCACTCACCGAGCATCGAAACCACGCCTCTACGCCGTCGCTTTCGAAAACCTTACATATGACCAGCCCGCTCATGAAGCAGTTGCTTCAAGCAAGCAAGGTCGGACAGACGATGAAGAAAGTGGAGGAGCAGCTCAAGAAGGAGCATATCCTCCAGGTGCTGAAAAGCAGCAACTCGGCTACTTCAAGAGGTCGAAGTACCAGTCCCAACAAACCACCGCCGCCACCGCCTCCACGACCGGCGTCGTCCTCTGGCTCAGCCTCAGATGCCACAACACCTTTGCACATCCCTCCACTTCCTCGTCGCCAGCTACGCGCCGTCTCACCTCCAGCGTCGACGACTTCATTAGAGCAGGTTGCTCTTGCTCGTCCCGGCGGACATACGGAGGCATTCCACCACGACCACAGCAACAGTCCGTTCAAAACGCCTGATCAGCCCTTCAAAGAAGCTTCTTACTTCACTCGATCACCATCCATATCACCCGAACGCGTCAACAAAGATCTCCCACCACCCAAACATCCTAAGCGCAAGCCCCCGCCACCCATCGACAGCGCCCTCTCGTCCACATCGTCCGTATCTGCCCTCTCCTTAGCAGACTCAATGGTGTCTTTCCGTGATCGTGACCGTGCAAAAAATGTAGACTCACCCCTTCCTCCCGTACCAACGAGCGACTCACCGACATCCCGTGTCTTTCGTTTGAAATCCGTACACTATCCTTCTCCTCCACCTGTTCCTCCGCCGCTACACAAATGCCGTCCTGAGAGTGTCCAAGTTGTTGCTGGTGGGAACATTTTTGACCAACTATTGCAACATCATCATCCGTTGTCGCCGTTTGGTGTTCGAGGTCCTCGGAGTGACGGTGCTACAAGTAATGGGAGTAGCAATGGCGCAGGGCTTTCGCGACATGTCTCCATGTCCGCTTCGACTCCGTCACCGAAGGGACCATACCACCAACGGGCGCTTGATCATGGCACGACACCGCTCGCCAATTTCCAATGCACGCTCGCAACGTTTCAACCAAAACTCGACGCGTTTCAGCCCAAGCTTGAGAAAGTGAGGTATAAAGCCGAAGCAGGGCTTTCGCGGCGAGGCTTTGTTATGTATGACCATGTGTTACGCCGGCTGAATGGGGTTTTGGTCAATGATGACGACAGTTGGGAGAAAGCTGGAGGGATGAATATGGACAGTAGGCCTGGTGTGGATAGCGGGGAAGACATGAGTACTGGTGAGACTGGTATTTGGGGTCGGGGGAGGAGGCTGAATGATATGAGGGATCCTGGTGGGCCTTTGGTCAGTGATGAGCAGGACAATCTAAAGCTCCTGCCTGGTGACGGATGGAGACCACTGTAGTTAGTTATTGGTTTGTTCATACTCCACTAGGAGCACATTTAATGATACTCCACAATGTATTGTGGACACAAACAAGCCCCAATTCATTTGTGATGTTCTCAGAAGATCACTACAGCATTTATACACAGACAATTGTGACATCATTGTAACACTACAAGGATACTATCTTCCTACCCAATAAACAAGGCTTGTACACTTTTCATTTCAAAAACCTGCTACATAGGTCAGTAGTCTGCATATGAGGGGAACTTGAGACCTACCAACTGTGATAAGGGAACCTACTCTAAGGTCTTGCACTGGGACCATTCAGGTCCATGGACATATTCAGTAAAGTCAACTTGTGTTGCATGACGGTGAAACACAGCAACATTGTGTGGATAGTAGAAACCATCTCTGTGAATGGGAGGAATCCAGAGAATAAGTTGCCCATCAGGGGAGAGAAGCCAGCCATCAGAGGACATGTTGGGGAGTAATGGAGGAAAAGACGGGGGATAGAGTGGGCTTGAAACCTTGGTTCCTAGATCAATATCCCAGACTCGCACAGTGTGGTCATATGAGCCAGAGACCACTGATTTCCCATCAGGGGAGTATACAACACAGGTCACCGTGTCAGAGTGGCCTTCAAAAGGACCTGCAACCATGGCTTGTGAAGCAATATCCCAGACTCGCACAGAATAATCCCATGAGCCAGAGACCACTGATTTCCCATCAGGGGAGTATGCAACTGAGGTCACTCCACCAGAATGGCCTTCAAAAGGACCTGCAACCATGGCTTGTGAAGCAATATCCCAGACTCGCACAGAGTTATCATCTGAACCAGAGACCACTGATTTCCCATCAGGGGAGTATGCAACAGAGGTCACCATGTCAGAGTGGCCTTCAAAAGGACCTGCAACCATGGCTTGTGAAGCAATATCCCAGACTCGCACAGTGTGGTCATATGAGCCAGAGGCCACTGATTTCCCATCAGGGGAGTATGCAACAGAGGTCACCCAATTAGAGTGGCCTTCAAACGGACCTGCAACCACGGCTTGTGAAGCAATATCCCAGACTCGCACAGTGTGGTCATGTGAGCCAGAGACCACTGATTTCCCATCAGGGGAGTATGCAACAGAGGTCACCCTATCAGAGTGGCCTTCAAAAGGACCTGCAACCATGGCTTGTGAAGCAATATCCCAGACTCGCACAGAATAATCCCATGAGCCAGAGACCACTGATTTCCCATCAGGGGAGTATGCAACAGAGGTCACTTCACCAGAGTGACCTTCAAAGGGACCTGCAACCATGGCTTGTGAAGCAATATCCCAGACTCGCACAGAGTTATCATCTGAACCAGAGACCACTGATTTCCCATCAGGGGAGTATGCAACAGAGGTCACCATGTCAGAGTGGCCTTCAAAAGGACCTGCAACCATGGCTTGTGAAGCAATATCCCAGACTCGCACAGTGTGGTCATGTGAGCCAGAGACCACTGATTTCCCATCAGGGGAGTATGCAACAGAGGTCACACTACTGGAGTGGCCTTCAAAAGGACCTGCAACCATGGCTTGTGAAGCAATATCCCAGACTCGCACAGTGCGGTCATATGAGCCAGAGACCACTGATTTCCCATCAGGGGAGTATGCAACAGAGGTCACCCTATCAGAGTGGCCTTCAAAGGGACCTGCAACCATGGCTTGTGAAGCAATATCCCAGACTCGCACAGTGTGGTCATATGAGCCAGAGGCCACTGATTTCCCATCAGGGGAGTATGCAACAGAGGTCACCCAATTAGAGTGGCCTTCAAATGTGAGCACATTGTATCCTGTTACAAGATCACATATCTTGATGACCCCAGTCACTAATCCCACTGCAATCCTACTCGCAGTAGGTGACATTGCTACACACAGCACCATACTTTGCATACCCATTACTGTTTGCACTACAGGCCACCTATCTAGTTTTCCCTTGGATACCCTGGGAACTCTTGTATATGATTTACCATGGTTCACATTTATCCATGATTTCTCTGGGGCACAGGGCAGTGCAGATATGTAAATGTGAGGCACACTTTCACTTATTGGCACTCCAAAGTATCTCATAAATTGCACCCATTCCGCAATAGCTTGTTCGACAACACTGTTCTTATCCCCATGGCCAGTAATCCATTTCTGCACTTTGACCAGTCCTTCAAAGCCCATTGATATGCTACTAGTCAAACTAAGTACCTCAAGCCAGAAGAGAAACTTGTTCTCCATCAAGTGTAGCAGTTCACTAAGTGAATCTCTGGAAGCACTGAGTACTATGTGGGTTGACCAAAATTGACTAGCATATATCAAATGTGATGAAACATTCTGTTTGATCTCTTCTTCAAGTCCTGCCACCTCTTTGTTTGGAACATGAGAATTAGTCAATGGGCAAATATTGAATTTCAGTTCCTGTGCCATGATGCTCAAGCTGACATTCAACAAAGCTTCATGTCCACAGATTGAAGAAATGCAAAATTGGCCACTCTGGGCTGGATCAAGCAAATAGTCACGAAAGGATGTATGGAGAGGAGCAACAGGGCTATCAAGTTTATGGACATTGCTTAGAAGAGATCCCATGTGTTTTAGTACACTGGAAACCTCAATGTCTATGCCAGAGGATGTATGGTTGCAAATATGTTGCAACACAGTCTTTGATAAAGGTTTGACCACTAGCAGCACCAATTCCATGATGGTGTGAAATGCATGTAGAGAATCTGAGCCTAATGGCAAGTTGCTAAGAATGGCAGTATAGAGAGTAGAGAGTGTAGTTTTCTGAGTGCCTGGATTGGCAGACTGTATAAGAAGTTGAGCAGCTTGCTTTGGGCTTCTTCCAAGTGATGGCTGCAATATGAAGCTGACAGCAGCAGATGCCCATTGAAATAAGCCCTCTGATTTGATAGAAAGCTCATTTCTGATTATGTCAAACTCAGATGATGGCAAGTAGTGCTGTAAATACACTTGAATGTCCTGCTGGAAATCCCCAGAATCAAGGGACTCAGTTTGAGCATAGACACATCTCCCAAATGACTCCTGGATTTGTGGCTCAGGTCGTGCAGTAATCAAAATTCGGAAAGTGGAGGCAAAATCTCCAAGCTCCATAGCAAGAAAGGTATGCAATCCATTCAAGCTTGCTGCATCAGGGCACTCATCCAAAGCATCAATAATAATAAAAGTAAGCCCCTGCAACACTGTGCCCTGGAGTGGAGTCCTTAGGAGAAAGTCAAACAGAGTTTTGTAATTCTGTGCACCTTTCCAAGAGGATGTATCTGCACGCATGGCTGAACACAGCTTTGAAGCATATGCAGTATTGCGGTGAGATAGATCTTTGGCAATGGTGGGGAAAAGATGCCAGGCCTCCCTCTTAACAGAGTCTCCCCTTTTGAAAATGAAAGATGTACACAGCTGGCCCATGGAGTCAAAATACTGGGCAACTGAATGAGCAATGGCAGATTTGCCACGACCAGCTTGTCCAAAGAGAACAAACAATGGCTTGGCATCAGGATCCAATGCCCATGTAGTAATTTGAGCAAGAATGCCAGTGCAGGTGCCATGAAGACATCCTTTATCTCCATCAAATCGAGCTCCTTCAGCATATGGAAGGTTCTGAAGGAAATCATGTTCTGTAGCAGGTTAGAAATCTCAATCCAACATGGTATGTTGCACATCACCAACCTTGATCGTCCATGTTACGGAGTAACCTTGTAACAGAGGCTTGGGTGAAAAGAGTGACTGAGTACAGAAAAGCTTCTTGCAAAGCAATCAAGTTTGCACAGTAGTCAGTCACAGCTTGTTCAATACCACCACAGCTGGCAAGACACTTGATAATCCTTGAATCTGCTAATGGGATTAGCATGCACTCCCATAGCAATAGGAGGGCTACTTACAGAACTTCTGATCTGAGGCATAGTTGCGAATGAATGTGGAACATTCAGAAATCTGCTCAAACAAGGAGATAAGTTTCTTTGACTGTCCAGGAGTTTGACATAATATCAACAGCTCCTTAGCCTCTAGTCCAAAGCTAAGTGCATCATGCATGCTCTTCATAAGACTCTGGATGCAAGCATCCCGCAGTGCCTGATTAATGATAGCCTACAGCAACCATGAAGACACAAGCAGATAATGGTGATGGGTCACCTTACCTTGGGAATAATGGACACAACACTCCAAACTATTTTTGCATAGGGATGGATCTATCAGAAGAATAGCCTTGTTAGCGAGGATCTCCGTATCATGGTAAACAAGTGAAAACAAACTTCAGCAATCTCATCTACAACTCCTACAATCCATTGAAGCTTTTGCAGTACTGGATCCCAGGTATGAGCAAAGTCAGTCACAGCCTCAGCCGCCTCTGGTGCTGCACTGATGGTGTCAACCACAGTCTGCGACACAGTTTGCAACTGGCCCAGGACCCTGCTGGCATTAGACATATTGGTGATAGCAAGACTGGAAGCTAGGTCTTCGGGAGATTGGGGAGGTGAGATGGCGACCAATGCGGTCAAATAGGTAACCTTCAGGGTCAACAATGGGTTTGGGGCAGGAGTAGTTTGCTGGAGAATAGTAGCTGGGATTGCGCATTCACGCAGAGCCTCTTTACATCAATGATCATTGTGAGAGGGATGACAGAAAGAGGGAGCAGCAGACGAACCAGCTCCAGTAGCAAGTTCACGGAGTAAATCATCTGTAAGGGTGAGGACACCAATCACCTTGTCCTCCTTGGTGTGTTGGACTTTCATGATAGTCAGCTCAAGCGCGGAGCCGTTGATATCACTACGAAGCCATCGGAGAATGTTAGGATAACACGAGAAGAGAGGATGAATGGGGCGCACAACCCGAGTGTCTCGTTCCAGGCAGCGCTGCTTGCATTTGGCCTGGCGAGAGTTGTCTTCTTTTGAATGCCGTTATACATCGCGGCCACATAGAACTTGTGGCTCCACCAATGAAGTTCGCCCCGGCGAATATTCTCCGCTTTAACAACTGGACATGTCATATCGTGAGTGGTAGGGTACAATGCGATGGAAGGAGGACGCACCAGTAACCCTAAGCCTTCCTGACGGAGGGCTCGCATCGGTCGGGTTGGTACTAATCGGTCATCATCAGCGGCGACGACGATCCGTGAGAACAGAGCTCGACGTACACTTGAACAGTCGGATTGTTCACTTCAGTCATTCTTGATTTCTTGTTTCGTTCTTATTCTTGTTTGATTCTCGTTCTTATTTCGAGTTTCGAGCTTGGAAAGTGCGCAGCGTATGCTTGTGCTAGTTCTTTGCCGACGTGGTAAGAGCTGAAGATGCTGGGGGGCGCTCGTGTATCGATAACACCGCGCTTGGGAAGGATCAATGATGTGTAGGCTACACGTTCCCAGCATCAAACTTCGAGCAAGCGCGCGACATACCTTCTGCTCTTACCATATACGGCACCTCATGATACCCATTGGTACCAGAGTGCGCCGAGGACGACACCAGAACGCTGGGAAAGCAGCGAGGAATGGCCATTGTGCAACCAAGTTGATACGACCGATGGAAATCGGGATGCGCGACCTTCTATGTCGCAGCGAGGAGTGGAGCGCCGGGAAAGGGGAGGCTAGTTCTTCGGTGGGTTCAATGTCTCGTGGACATGAATTGTTCGAATTACTGACAATTGAGGCTGAAGGAGCGTTCGGCTTTGTCTGCATGACGCAAGGGAGGTCGGGAGATTTGATGAAAGGGAACTCTTGACCGGTGCTAACGGTCAGCCGCTTGGTATACCTGCATAGAAGAAAGAGATGGGCTCCTCTGTATCAATTCGATCAGTTCGATTGCATGAAAATGCACCTCCCTAGCGTCGTCGCCAAAGGCAAAATAACGTCCGCCCCTTGCATGCCCTTCCGCACACACGAACCCTGCGATGTTCATCCTGGAAACGCTGCGCTCACGACATACAATTCTTTCGCGACATTGTCCTCCATATGGATGTGAAGGCGTCGGGGGGCAAATATCTCACATATCGTATACATGACAGCCATATGTATTCGACGTAGATTCAACATGAGCTAGTGACCTCTCCGTCAAATGGCCCCATAATAAGTCACGGTCGTTTCGCTACAATAGATAGGGATATAAGTTCGATCCTATCACACCGCTGTAAGAAAGAACATCGCAACACGAGAGAGGCTATCTACATACCTGGATATCCCAGCCTAGAAACTCAATCAATGTTGGGCGGAATATCTTCTTCCGTCGACTCGCAAATACAGCCGCGACAACCTTCCGAACGCTGGCTTCAATCCACTGAATCAGATCTTGATGAAGAGGAACGGTCTTAGCAGAGTTGAAGTGGAGGCGGGGGTATGGACGATCACCTGTAGCCGTGACCGAAGGTAGCTCCGAATGGAGGCTGTCCGCCCCACCTATCGATCGGGGTTCGCTGGTTCTGTATATGCATCCTCGTTCAAGGCCATGGTCAATCGTCTACGCAAAGTGTTAGCGCCGCCGAAAAGGATACGCATAGAAGGTAACTACTCACGCAATGATTTTGGCTCACATGACCCCTCGGGGATGAGCCTGACTTCGAGCAAGCAGCGGAGAGCGTCTTTGAATCCAGAAGCGTTAACGTCGCGGCACAGAATCACGAAAACTTCGCAAGACTCACCTGAAGATCTCCAACAGCATCCCGAACATATGGCAACGCATCGCCGAAACCCGTCCCGAGATGCAGGCCTACCAAACTCTTTCCCCTCTCTGTGTAACCCGGCCTAGTGACAACAGATGAGCTAATGGACACAAACAGGAGGAAGAATACATACACACTGAATCTGCACAAAAAGCATTTATATCTGCCCACGGCAGTGGAACCGATGCCATCGAGATCGTCGTCGGAGAGCGTTGCACTAACGAAGCTTCTTTACGCGGATGGTGGATTGGGACAGCATGTTGACGACATGATCCAAGGCAGAACAAAGCACCTAACACGCACCTCCCCCGCGAAACCGACAGACTGAGCAAGAGAAAACTACAACGGAGCCGTAAGCTGAGCGCAGGTAATCTTGGCCGAGAAAGTTTTGGACTGACGCAGCGGGGAATCGAATCGAAGATGTGCCGATTCATTCTTCGTATAGCTCTATGGGGGTGGGTACTCGAATTGAAACTCGATGGGGACTATTGGTAGGATGAGCTCATCACCGGATTGAGAGGAGGGAATACGCACTGGATCTGCACCAGTGCCGTGTTTGAGACCACGGACGTTCATGATATCACCTTGAAAAAGTGTCGTGGTGGACGATGCTTCAAGTCAACCGGTGACAGAGTCAAACTCCCCTTTGCCTTTCGGAGGCTGTCAAAGAGTGCATTTGAATCAGCGGCTGGTGTCAATGAAGAACGATAGGATAGTGACGTACCTAACTAACACCCAACTGCACTTTCACGCACTCAAACGGCGTGTTATACACATATCTCGCGCCAGGCACCTCCGAATGTAAGGCACGTTTTCAAAACGCAATCAAGCGAACGATTGAGGCTAGGAATCTAGGAATCTGATACAGCCGGTTCACTGGGGTTGAGCAGGGAGTCGGCTGCGGTAGCGCCGGCGGAAACGAAGAGGACCAAAGTCATTATCTATCTCAGGTTGCGTCTGTGAGACTCAGAGGTTGTTAACGAGGTCGAGAGAACTTCCATGCTATTCGGAAATCTATCGGATGGCCTTATGGACAGCGATCCGGACGTTCGGGGCTCTGCAAAATATGAGGTCGGAGGTCAGGATTTAACTTCGATGAAGAGGACGACGTACCTTTCGTCGGGGACCCCACAATCATCTCAGGAAGATAACCATTCGACGATGGAAAAGGTTCTTCGATAGTACACGCTGGCCCTGTCATCAACATTTTCGACTGGGTGTTTAGAAGGTCTGGAGCCTATGAGGTATAGATCATTGGGGTACGCGAAAAGGAGAAGTACATGATCACGCACGATCCAAATATGATAGAGAGTTCGTCGCCGGAAATAGAGCCTCATTTCTTTTGGTGTTGGCCTTCCTTATTTTCAAGGTGGTCGGCGATATCCTGATTCCTGTTCGAGGACGCGAAAGTAAATGGCATGCTGTTTGAAGTAATGTCAGCTAGGCCTAGTCGGACAAGGACATGTGGTGGGTACTTACCGGAGCTCCATGAATCATTCAGGATCCACCAATCTTCCCGTCTATAGAGCTAGAGAACAAAGACGACCGGTCATGCGAGGGAAGTCGGTAGCAGGACTCGCTTCCTCCATTTTGAGGACGCGGAAGTGTAGGGTTCGCCATCATTCGAGGACGAGAGTATGTGGGTAAGGGAGCGTAGCGTTCTTCCTGGATGGCTTCGCTGAAGGGATTCGACGAGGGGCGATAGCTGTGATGCAGCCATGGCGCGCAAGATTCCCGCATAAGGAAATTCAGAGGGCCGTCAGTAAGTAATTGACTGTCTTGAGCGTGGGTCAATGGGTGATCAGAGATGAACGATGTCGATGAGTCTTCAAGCTTCAAGGCGAGAGTCAGTTACAAATTGTGGTAGAAATCGAGCACAATGCAAGTCGTACTCACGGAGATGGAAGGACAAATGTGTGGGACGGTGCATGTCCGAAGCCTTGAAGAGCTGAGAGCGAGAATACAAGGCGAATTGAGGCGACTTCGGGTGGACTACACATAGGATTATATCAGTATTCTAGGCAATGGAATATCAATAGGCGTAGCTTACCTTGCGGCATGCATTAGGAGCAAAGCACCACATGGACCTTGATGTCGGCTTGCGCGATGAGCAAGAGTAAGAGTAAAAGATATTGGGCGCTCAGGGATGGTCCAGGGGCTCAAGCGCTCACAGGCGCTTGGTGCTCAATCTTACCTTCATCATACATACCAACATCTAACGTCTTTCGAATGCAAACCTTCGCCCGCGCTTCTTCAAGGAGGCACACAATGCGCTTGGATACTCTTGATTACGATAACGTAGAGGCTTGGGCCTGGATAGGACATGGGTTAGTGCTGTGCTTCCTGTCAATATCCATTCTTCCTTGAACTCACAAACGGTACTAACTTCACCTCAACCCATCACAGGACACCTCTTTGACCTTTTACCGCATTCGAAGACACGAAGCAAGATGCATTCACGCGTTTTTTTGGTTCGTTTTCGCGGAAGATGGTGTTGACAGTGAGCTGAGTGAATGGGAGGTTTTGGTGGTGAGGGTGGTGGTGTTCAATTGTCGTGGTCTGGTTGAAGAAGGGCGATCTCAACCTCGCTCGTCTCGCATGATGCCGTCGTTCCAGCGCAAGCCTAGGACAGACGCCTTTTCCAACGTATTCAGGACCGATTCTCTGCAACCCATATCCCATATCCCTGTCGTCAAGCACGCAGGCTCAGCGTCCCCCAGACCCCCGGACCCTCTTTTACTTGATCACGAGCAATTCGTACACGCAAACCACGTCACCATCCCGAGTTGCTCTCCCTGTCCAGACGTCCAGCTCCTACCTCCTGAGGGTGATCCCTCTCGCGACTCCACGTCTCTGTCCTTGCGACTGCGGGCTCCGCCTTGGCCGTCTAGTCGCCGAGCATGTTTTCCCGGTCTCAAAGCTCGTATCAGCTGCTGATGAATCAAATGCTTACGACCTACGCGCCGCCTCTGGGGTTCGCATCAGAGAGCCTGTCTCTTTGAATCTAGAAGTTGACCTTGCTAGATGCCGACGCCGTAGGCGTGGCGCTTGACATGGGCGTCTCCTAATGGATAACATTGTGGACTTGGTCGACCGGATCAATGATGCAACACGAGGACGTTCACCATGAATATGAAATACCCATCGCCTACCCCAACGGATCCGAACTTCCATCCCCGCTTCCTTCCTCCCCTTCATCCAACTTCACCCTTAGCTCTTTGGCTCCTTACCGCCTACTCGAGTGGATTGGATTTTCAAGATAGTGGGATGGGTCGATGCTCGGATTTGGCGGATAATCCAAGGTGTGGATGGTCATTCACTATTGAGGACCTTCGAAGGTTCTCCGCATTATTCCTCGGTACACCCCTTCGACATTCCTCTTGTCGATTGAGAGAGATTGCTAGGCGGTTTGTTTTGTCGTTTGCAAATGTATGTATGTCGGGAAGAAGTTGGTGAAGCGTCGTGTGTAGCGTATCCAACTCCTCCTTTGAGTAATCCCCTTCCAAGCAGACCAAGTCCCGTAGATCTATGCGTTCATCCACCCTCGTTTACCTTCCTTACGTCGTTTATATATGTATATTATATATATACCTTTTCTTCTCGGTTTCCTCTTATGCCTTTCCCTTCACGGCGACGTCACAGCGTACACACCTACCTTCTCGCTTTCAATGTCTCTACATGATTTTTCATTTCGCTTCCGTGTTTTTATTATGTATATCTACGGAACTCAGTCGCAAGGACTTGGTGTCGTCCATCCATCTTGATGTATAACTTTCCATCCTATTTTTCTCGAACTCTTTCTTCTTGACACACCCCCACCCTCTATCCGTCGATACAGAGTCGTAATGGGAAGGAGGAGAGAAGAGCGGATAGGGATATGTGTTAGAATATGAATGCGAATCGTAGAATAGAGTACAAAAAACGGGATATATATATGTATGAAGCTTCAAACATGAGCTAGGCAGCGCACGTCCAAACAGCGAATACTGCATGTACTCTGGGATAGGTGAGCAAGCAAACGGTGAAGATGTGTGTGCATGGGGAATTACGAAGAGTATGGAAGTGTGTAGATTACGAGACGTCATCTGAAATGCGAAAACGACGTACGGATGGTCCACCGGTACCACTGGCCACTCCCTTTCTCCTTTCGCGTTCCTAGCTAGGTCGGCGTAACCGCACACCGGAGAACTCAATGAGCATGTAAAACGAGCGCAGTCGAAGAGTGGGCGAAGTACACCGAAGAAAGTTGGATGCACAACTTCGGTCCTGCGATTTGTGAACTGGGCGAGGACTTTGCAATCGGTAACCCGCATTCCAAAGGGGAGTTGATTCCGAGCCTTCAGCCCTGCCGATTCATTAAACATGCAGTCACTAAAGATTACTTTCTACTCGATTCGGACTAGGTCGTATATTGTGATGTGGTTCGATCTGATGAGGAAGAAGGGAGGCTTGAGGACGCGGGAATGGTTTAGGGGTGGTGTGGAAGCGAAGGATACCTATTGAGAAAGAATTGGGTGGTTTGGGTGGTAGCCTCGGGGCCGTTGGTGTAGGAGTCGGTGGCGTTCGAGAGGATGGTTTGTGAAGGGATTGTTCCTGAAGGCGTCGGTTTAACGCTGAGGATCATAGAGTGGTGTACCGAGAGTGGTGTACCGTACTCTGCATACCACTCTTCATACTGCGGAGATCGACATTAGATCTTTGTCTTCCCCCGTGAGTATACGGCGATTTATTCGAGACGGGTTCGCCGACGGGGGTTTGGTGTTGGATTCGAGGACGGTAACGGTAACGACTCTACGTCATCCACCATTCGACTACATTCGTCCCACGCGATCGTAGGTTTCCCTGATGCGGCGTGGCAACAGCAGTCGGTTATTGTTGGGCCTTCAATGTAGCTAGCAAGGCAAAAAAGGACTGGACATCTACGGACCTCTGTATACAGCATTTCGCAATTCAGGTCTCGAGGCATCTACGCATCTTGCATGATCGCCTCACCGCCCATACGCTCAATTCCCCTCCATTCCTTGTTTATTTGACCCCGGAAAGTACGCGAAGGTTTCCGCTGTTTGGCATGTATGCTACCGAATCGCGTTTCATTTAAACCCATAGTGTTGCGGTCGTGAGTCTTACCCCCCTCCCCCCATATATACAGACGCTACTTACATATGACAGATGCGAATCCATCTCATTCTTCGACCTCGCTCCCTTCCTCCCCCATTACCCCATCATACTCCCCTCCCTCCGAACGTCGCCTCTGTTCTGTAGTACGTCCCGTATCTATCTCTAGTACAGAAATTACCCAACGTCAGTCAGTCATGGTAGCCTCTGATATGAACGTTGTGGACATATTCACATCCCAGCATATTACGCCTGCTTATGGGGAGGTAGAGCGCGGAGGACGTGCTAGTGGTGAACCTCGAGGAAGAGGTTTCCTTAAGTACGTAGAGCATGAGAGTGAATAATGAGCGTACCTCAATATCTGCATCGTGACTGAGAGATCACTGCGACGAGTACAGTAGCAGCAGGTCGTCGACACACGAAGACAAACTTGAACTTGAGTACTCAGTCCCCTGGCGGGGTGACGAATTATTCAAACGAGTAATCGGCGAGTAGCATTCACGGAACTTTGTGAGAAAATAAGGGTGCAAGGCCTCGAAGATGTGAGAGCAGATTATTGAGGTACATAATGCGCACAATACCGTGCCTCATCAACGCTAGTTACGGGAGCTCAGATATGGGATAGAAGCAACATTTGAAGGATCTGCCGTTAGGGAAAAGTGTAGTGGAGTATTGAGTGGGGAGGGAGGGATGTGCGAAGGAAGGGGACGTAGATATGTACATAAATCCATATGGAGGATACCAAATTACCAATGCTTAAAAGGGAGATGTACACGAGGACACGAGACGCAAATCCATGTTGTAGACACCGCAAGAAGCTGAGAAGGAAAAAGCAACGAAGCAAACGAGAGGATAAGGTATACATGAACAAAGTCGTGTCGAGTCACGATATGTCCGAAGGAGGGGACGCAATGGGTTGAACACAAAATACCGTGAAAGAACGACGCTTCACGAAACCACAACAGTCCCCCTCCTTCCCCAACGCCATTCCCATCCCATCATTTCAGCCAACCAACCGCGCCTCGCGATCCCGAACATCACGAAACAAAGACGACGGAGGGGGTTAAACACCGAGTCGCGTATCGAAGGGAGGCAGAAAAAACTCGCTCCGAAAACGTCGGTTGCCAGCCCTCAGTCCTGAGACGGCTTGAAAGGTGGGAAGAAGGTGGGAAGGGCCGAGTAGAAAGTGGTAATGGGAATTTGAATTTGTCGGGGGTGCACTCGACACAGCTACATTCGTGTCCACAACGTTATCCAAGAGCTATATAAGCTCCTCGATACAAACGCAAACCAACCCACAGTGCGCTGGGATCGTTGAACTGCGCGTACATCCGTGGGGTCGTCCAATAGACGTGTAGAATGTTGTTCGCGGGAATGTATTCGTTGCGTTGTTGGGAAGCAGACGAAATCAATGGGTCCGTGACGGGGTGGTACGACCAGGGTACAGCGAGGTTGGGCATGATAGTTGAATACGTGATTGGTGGAAGGTCTTCGACAAGTGTGTACGGGTCGAGTCAACGAACAGAGGTGCTTTGATGCGGAAGGTCGGACAACGCAGTGGGAAGCTGGCATCGTGGTGAATTGGGGATGTTCTGACTGACTAACGAAGAACTCTGCCGCAGGAGGACATATGAATTTGGGGATGCGCGCTTGATAAACCTAACATTATTTACGGTTGGTGCATCGAAAGTCAGCGGTAAGACACTGAGTTTCGTGGGGAAGGTAGGGATGCTCGTTAGGAAAGGTCGGGTTTGCTTGGAAGTGTTGATGTCAGGGACGGACCAGGAGGGTTACGAGACCGGAATGAAGTGAAGGCTCGTTTTTACCCCCTTCTCGCCCTTGTTTCCTACCGTGTTTATGTAATCAGCCTTCTCATTGGTTCCTTTCCTCCCTAGCGCTGGTAACTTGTGTTGTCATTGGCCGCCAATTGTTTACTTGTCTTTGCTCATTTGGACGAAGACCCTTGTCCTGCCGCTGTGCCGGGGTCCGACCCACCTCAGTCCTCGTTCCTGACAAACCTGGCACAGTAGATTGCGAGCGCAGGCACTCCAGCCGGTGCAAGACGTTGCTGGACAGTTGCCTCACTGTACTCCTCTGATTCCGCTATTCGTGCACTTGATATACCGTCATGATACCAGATGGCACCCTCTTGATCAACTATCATACTTGTAAAATGCATGTTGCTCCAGTACATGAACCCCCTTAATTCCAGTTTCATTTGCTTTCCAGCTTGAAAGTGCAACCATTTCACAACGACACCATGTCACCTCATCACTATCTATAATATTCACATAAGGTGGAAGCTTGGCGAAGAGGCAATCTTCAAGGGTCGCAAGTTGGGTCGGGCTCGTACATGCCGTGCTATGCAACGGCCCACTGGCCCAAGTAGGCCGTTTAATGTTTACGTTTAGGTGTGGTGTTATGGGTCCTGTAGTTTACGTAAGGACTCGTTCACTATTGTGGTTAGGGATAGGTGGGCGCTTACACAAGTTCACGGCGTTCTTCCTATGTACCAGACCGAGCAGATCTGCGGTCTATGTGGCGTCGGTGGCGCTGGGCGCTTGACCCTCTATACTCTATTTGCTTGCTTCTGTCGATTCTTTCCCTTCCAAATGCCTTCCTCCCGCCTTTCTATTTTTCTCGGACGTCGCTATGCTCGCCTCGCCAAAACCTCTAACAGGCTTTCTGCCATGATCACCTTGCAATCTCGTGTTGTTTGGCTTACACTGTCTTCTGCAAGTTGCCCTTCGGAATCCACATTTCCTCCCCCCAAATCATCGCAAGCAGGCCATCAATGGAACAGCTGCGAACGCTGCACGTTGAAGACTTTTCAGAAGCTCAATTATCCTCCCATTCCATTGTCGGACACTCGGCTTTTGCTACACAGCGTTATTTCTGGTTGCATTTGGCAACCACCTGTTTTCTGCTCGATGTGTTTTGTTCTGGGTCTCTTGGGTGCGCTTGCTTACCTTATTTTCATCCATCTGACTAGTCCATCTCTTCAGCGCTCTTGATCTCCCTCTGCTTTGCCGTTGCATAGAGCGCTTGCTTGGGTGGCCCACTGGTTTGACCAATGATACTCTCCTTCTCTGCACTGTTCATGACACTGCGGATGCTGTACTTGTGCGTATGTTCGCTCCCTATGTTTTTGCTAATGCTCACATTTCTTGAACAGTCCTATATTGATACCACTCAATTTGGCCACCCCCAACCAGCTACAGTCAGTCTAGCTTATGGTATGTTGTTTATGCTGTATCTTGCTTGTCCTCCGAGTCTGACCCATTGTATAGATCACATTTGCGCACATTTAATTTGTTTTTGATACACTGACAGTTTGTTTTGTGGTTCCCACTAAGTAAACTTGTTCTGTGCTCTATACGAACCATACACCTATCAATATCTACTGAACCATGTCCTTGTCTGGAGGGTTTTCTTCAGCCTCCATGTCGATACGAGCAGTCATATGATTGTCTTCTTCTATTTCAGCATAAATGTCCCAGCGTTTGAACCGTTTTGGCAATTCTGGTGCTGGAATGATTTCAGAGAGACTACGCGCTGTGGTTGCCGCCTGCATACGGGTTATTGGTACCTCATTTGCTTCATCTGATTTGACTCACCATGGTAACCTGTCCATCGAGGAGGGTGATGCTGCGTAATACAAGCTTCACCTCAAAGCAACCCTTGATTGGAATACACAAAAGAGAGACTTGGATTTCAACCAAATCGCCAATTTGGAAAACAACAGGCATGGTGGGTCGGTACCTGCAACACCTTCATTACGTTTGCCCATGTCGATTGAGTAATACCACTGCGTACCTTCTTTGTCCGTTATTGTTCAAAGTTGCGATATAATACTTCACCTCATTATCTTCTGTGAACTTCCATCCTTCGCCATTGACTTTCTTCAGCTCTCCCCGAGGATTGAGCTCTTCATTAATCTCAAGAGCATCAAATCCACTTGCTTGCTTGGCTGGAGTGAAAAAGCAATTACTGGCTTTGATTGTGATGAAGGTTTTTGCAGGTTTGAAATCCGGTTTGAAGGTTCCGAAGAAATTCGGTACCGTGGGGAGGTTGCCTTTGGGTATGTAACGGCTAAATAAAGTGTAAGTCTGACGGAGGTTATCCTCCATTTGCTTGAACTTGTTGGATCCCAGGCCTGTCAGCGATACACTTTGCCTGACATGCCTTAACTTCTGCTCGGACCGTCCGCTGTTGTGATGGTTATCGGTGATACTGATCACTGACAGAGGAGATGAGGCTTACTGTGCCCGCATGTCAAACGGTGGCAGGTGCACTGCAGCAAGGATACCTTGCATCCCAACAGTCGCCTCTTCAACGTCTCCAGTCATTGCATCATTCCGAACCAGCTTGGAGACTGAATTGCCGGGTTCTTTCTTGATAGAGATTCGGTATTTGTTGACAGCAGCCTTTACGTTACATAAACAGTTGAATTAGAGCTTGAACTGCTAAAAAATCCAATTTAAACTCACTGCATTCATGCCATGCATCTGTGGCAATTGGCTGTCTTTCCAGTCTTCGAAGATTTCATCCAATAGTCGCACTGGAATTCAATGAGAGTATGAGAGTGAGATGATGTTGTAGTGAAAGCTTGCCCACCAGCTTCTGTGTGGTTGTAGTGTGCATCCAAGTTGCTTGTTGGCCATATCGACAGATGCTGCCTAAATACGCTGTACAATTAGTATTGTGTTGATCAGGGTTGTGTCATTGAGTTGCGGTGTGTTGTTTATCACCAAACAAACCACGTTAAACGTTGAAGCACATGGTCTTGGCGTCCATTTCCTAAGTCCATCCTATCGCTGCAAGTCCCGTCTCCAATTCAATTTCAATGAATCCTTCATCGTCAGGTATCACCCCTTGTGGGTATCATTTGCATCTGCTCCAGGTCTTCCCCCGCCCTTTCAATTATGCTTTCATTCCTGCCTTCACTGTGGCGCTTACTTCGTCATCACTCCGTGTCGTCAACTCCCTCTGCTTGTTGCCTTTGGTATGTGTCTGTTTCATCTCCACATTATTTATTTGCTAAGCATATTATAGATTTATCTCAACCTCGAGGTCCGCTTCAATCACGCCGTCATTCCGTTTGACTTTCCGCTGCCTTTTACCTTTTGCTCTGTGCTTGATATCCGTCTTGTCACAACTTGTAAGTTCTTTCCTATCTTGTTGCATGTCATGTCCACTGTTCAATGGGGGTTCACCCTTATAGTCTATTTGAAAGTGGGAATCACGTTGTTTTTGTGTCTGAGGATCTTGATTCCTTCAACTCAGGTGCGTTTTGGGAACTCGGCCTTTTCTAATGTTTTCACCCACTTCGTTCGCAGAGCCCTATAACTTATATATCCTCTCTTCTTCTCTCCCTCTTTGACTATCAGCTATCTTGCCTACATCGCTACCTCTCCAACTGCTTGAATACTATTCTCCTAGTCATGGCCGCTCGCACCCACAAAGCTTCTGGCAAAGCCACCACCACTAAGTCTCCGGCTAGCAAAGTCAAAACTCCCACAAAGGCTGCCTCTGTGCCAACCAGCTCGTCTGCCCGAGCTGCCTCTTCGACTGTTAGGTCACCTGCTAAAACTGACATCAGTGCCAAATTGGTCCAGTCTCCAGATGTCCTTGATATTGAGACTTTTGATGGTGAAGAGGAGTCTCCTGATGCACTGTCCATTGGCCCGGTTTTAGATACTCCCTGCTCTTCACCGTACGCTGTTTTATCTCCCTCTAATCCTTTTTGTCTCACTTGTTTCAGTGTTCCTGCACCAACTACCCCAAAAGTGGTTTGGATTTCACCCAGAAAACGCGATGCTGCTGCCAGTGTTGCAGGTGTCATGGTAAAGTAAGTTATCCTGTTGTCTTTGTTGTAGTGTTGTTGCTTCATCTGCACTCTCAGTGATGCTCTGGTCTCCCCACCTATCCGACGCCGCCTGTCGTTTGGATCGCTTTCACCAGATGACAGTGTCGCTGTTGAGGATGAACCAAATTTGTTACCTGATGGATCCAATTCACATCGAGCATCGGTCTCCAGTCCAGCACAAGGTGACTTGGACATAGAAGTCAGCGAAGTTGTTGCGGTCAAAGCAACTCAGCCAGAGAAGCGGAAGTGAGTCCTCTCTTCCTCCTCTTTTCCCCTTATACTGACTTCCTCTGATTTTGAGATGTGCTCCATCGTCTCCTCCTGCATCAGTGTTAGCTATTCTGTTGATAATCACTTCCATGGATGATAATTTGATTGATAGTCCTCAGCGCGGTGCAAAAAAACCTTCCATCAGCACACTGGATGGTGCGAGACGCAACCACGCTAAAAGGTATGTCCCTCATTGATGTTGCACATCCCTTGTTCACCTTTGCTCTTTCCAAGACCATGTCCTGCTTTAACTCTTGACAACACCTCTGATGACCCCGCTTTGCCCCCAACTGGCTGCCTTGCAGATGACAAAGCTGATGCCCAGCTTCCCAAGAATCCCACTGGTGACCTTGAAGATATCCCACCCATGCCCAAACTACCTCGCAAATCTGTAGTGTTGGCCCTGTTGGACGATGCTGACAACGCTAAACTCACCGGCCAGTCGCCCGTTATCCACACCCCCACTAAGTGTCACATGCAAACCTCTCCCGTCTCCTCAGTCTCCGCTTCAGTCACACCGACTCCTGCTCGGGTCAGAGGTGAACAGCGAGCCAAAGGAAAGGGTAAGGCGGTCTCGTCCACTCCAACCCCCACCACATATGTCATCCCTCCCTTGTGCTTTCATTTTGTATCTTATCCCCTTATCTTAGTTCTCAAGCTACTGTATCACTTGACCTATCTGATGATGATGCCTCGGTCTTCCTGCCTGAGGCAGTCCATGTACCCCAATCCTTGGATGCAGTCTCCCCCGATATCCTTAGCTTCCCCTCCATCCCTCCCTTTCTTGATGGGCTGGTTGCGCATCTGGCTCGCACTGGCATCCTCTATCGCCTTCGGTGTGCCTCTTCCCTAATCCCTCACTTTTTGTATTTCTCACCAGACCTTCAGTCCAGCAGAGATTACCTCTATTGATTCACCTACAAACAGTTACTTGCCGTATGTGAATGATATCATGAAACATCTCGCCCATGAGACTCAAACCATGTGGTCTATGTTAAGGTTCACCATGAATTCACTTGAAGTTCAGCTGAACCACAAAGTTCAGCAAAAGTTCAGTTGAATTCAGCTGAAGTTCAGCTGAAGTTCAGCAAAGTTCAGCAAAGTTCAACAAAGTTCAACAAAAGTTCAACTGAACATGTCATAGTCAACATGTTCATCTGAATTTGATGCCAAGTGAAGTTCAGGTGAAGTTCAGCTGAACTTCAAGTGAACTTTTTGGAACTACCTGAACTTTGACTCACTTATTGTAGTATTTTGAAACAGCTGAACTTCACCTGAACTTCACCTGAATCCAGTTGAACTTTTGCTGAACTCTGACTCATCTCTTTTGTCTTTAAAATGGGCTAAAGTTCAGCTAAGGTTCAGTTGAACTCTCATTGATTATGCTGAAAACTAATGTAGCAGGAATAGAAAACCTTGCTACATTAACTTTCTAACTTATTTATCCTGACAATGATAGTAATAGTCAAGAAACAAATGATTAACAGGTTCAGAATAATGTTAGTAATGCAGGATTGTCATATGTTCAGCTGAAGTTCAGGTGAGCTTAGGGCATGTTCAGCTGATTGTAGTTATTGATCATACTTGAAAGATTACTATTATTATTATTATTATTAAATAATTATTACCAATGTGTAATGTGGTAGTAAGCTAAATCACTAGCTGTATGCTACTACCTATTGGTCCAGAAAGGGCCCTAGCAAAGTTTTGTATTTTGCTCAGCTCACTGGTTCATCATGTGCGACTTCCATATATGGATAGGGGCTATTTAGGAGGCTATTTGGTAGTTATTCTTCTCAATTCTGGGCGCTTGAATGGGCGCTTATGTAAGCGCCCACATATCGCCTGCTCAATGCTCAAGTTCACCTAAAGTTCAGCTTCCATTCAGGTGAACTTTAGGTGAACTTCAATTTTAGAAACCTTCATTCAAACACTGTGTTCAGTTGAAATTCAGCTGAATTTCAGCTGAAAATTCACCTGAACAGTTTACCAAAAGTTCAGCTTCAATGGTGTTCAGGTGAACTATACCTGAACTGGAGTGAACAAGTTGAAGCAGGGAACCCAGCCAAAAAGTTCATCAAAAGTTCACCTGAAGTTCACCTGAAGTTCACTAATTCAGCTGAAGTTCAAGTAATTTCATGGTGAATCAAGAGGTGCTCACCATGTGAGTTCTTTTTTGTCTACACAGAGACTTTGCTGATGTTCCGGTCAAGCGCTCTGTTCAAGGCCCTCACTTTTCATGGCACTGGTGTCTATCAGAATCCACTCCTCCTCGACCCCCGTATTGTCCACATCGAAAACTCGAAGCTCCTCTTCAAGACAACTGACATGCGTGATGGCATGTCCGTGGTATTTGTTATGCCAGTCGTCGTTCAAACCTCCCACACCCTCCCACCTCTCTCTGTACCAGCTAGGGGATGTGAAAATCACCTATCACGGGTGACCGGGTGGCCGTTGGGTGATGTCTTTGAACTCTTTTCGACTGTCATTGGATCTGGTGTAGGGTTTGAAGCAAACTGCACTTACATAACAGAGGGTGCTCTTCATTTTTCTTCCCGTATGGATAAAGCAGATGGTTTGTTGTTTACTTCCTTGTCCTTTGTTTCCCTCTCATATCTCCTCTCAGGGTTTGTGCCATCTGGTTTTGCGAGCCGGTCAGCTCCCACAACCCCAAAGGGTTCGGCCTTTGGTAAACAGAGAATTCGCAATGCTGTGCATAGTAGTACCACCACTATCCGTCGATATCCACACTCATTGGGTCCGCATGATTCATGTATGTCACTTTTTTCTGCGACCGGCTTATATCTTACAACATTTCTCTCAGTTCCCCTTTATGATGGCCGCATCAATGACACCACCAATGCCCCCGGGTTTGAATTTTCCCCTTACGCCTTTGGTGGCCTTACCGCCCTCCCCCGTCTGGGAGAACCTCGCCCTGCCAAAGAGTTTCCGCCATACTCCATTGATAAGTTTGGTGTTGCTGCGGTGGCCTTTACCGTCAATTCTTTTCCTTCACAACGCTCGTTGGCAACTGGAAAAAATCAACTCACTTTCAACCTTCTCTTTGGCATTCTTCTCGGTACCTTCAACTCCAAGCGTGACCTGTTCTTGAATTCCGCGGAAGAAGATGCTGAGATGACTGCAGCAAAAATGGAGGAGTTGATTGCGCAGTATGAGGATTACTGGCCTTCGCCAGAGTTGTAGAGTGTCTTGTTAGTGTATACATGCTATCCCCTGTACCCCCTTCCTTTCCCTCCCCTTCCTACCTCATCAATCATATTACCTTTGCCCCGAACCCCCAAACAATATCCCGACGGCCTTATAAGAACCCTGTGCACAGCCAACTCAAATAGGCAAGTATGCCTTAACTCCGATAGGAACTTCTTGTGCTTGTTTTGCCTGATGTCCGATGCTGTGCTTTCCCACGGTTTCAGTTCAGCCGTTCCATCCTGCTCTTTTCTTTCTTTCTTCCTTTCTCCCATCATTCTGTTGCACCCTTGTTGTGCTCTCTTCACCATTTGTACGCATCCATGATAGGTTTGTCTCCTTCGCTGCCCATGTAGTGTCTACTGATAATGTCTCTCTTTTAGTCTCTGCATCTAGTCTCCTTGCTGCAAGCTTTTTGGCTCAAGTAACACGTTCAGAGTGTCTTCATCTGGAGGATATGTCTATTGGTACGTGTGCTACTCCAATTCCTCTTGATAAATACTCATTTGCCTTCCTGCTATGTAATGATGAACTTTTCATGTTCGCTGTGCTACACTATCACTTTTTATCCTTCTCTGTTTTACTCTGGTTGAACCTTCCATGCTTGTTATATGATGCTGGTCAACGCCATCCACTGTTCGGGTAAAATTGCGTCAAACATCCATGTTCATTCAACAATGTTTGACGCTCTCGCCTTGCACCGTTACACCTTCCCATTGCTGCCATGCTCATTACTCTCTCTTGTTACTCCTGCTGTTTTTGGGCTCAACTCTCATGCTGTGTTTTTTGAAACATTGTCAATGGTCCTTGGTCCTTGTCATTGCTGCTATCTCATTGATGTACTGTCCCTTTGTCTTTGTCTTTCCTGCTGTCCGCATTGTTGTCATTGCCCTACCTTCTGCTTCATCCCTGACTTTGCAGTCAGCATGGAGGTACCACATAAACATGTATGTTATGGCTTTTAGTTAACTCTTTGTTGATACTTATGTCATTGCCTCCCTGTAGGATCTTGCCCAATGTTGTTTCGGCCCTCTGTCTTGCTCCTTCTCTGCTGATTGGCCTCAGATGGTGCCTTTGCTGGGTGAGTTGTTCCTTTCTCTTTATATGTCTGTTCTTCTCATGTCATATGTTCAAGATGAGGGATACCTTCTCTCTCAACACCCTCCTCCTATGTCTTTCACCTTCACACTTTGTGAGTGGTTTACCTTCTTAGCCTTCTATTCTTAATCCCTGTCCAGCTCCTGTGCCTGATGCTCCTACCAGTGTTCTTTCCAAAGATGTTGATGGAGCCTATCAACGTGAGTGATTAGTATATTCTTGATTTATGTCCCTTGCTTATGGTCTTATTCTCTAGGATGCTCTCAGTCTATGGCTTTTTGTGGCGCATGTGCCTTCCACAGGTTGCTGCTTGCTTCCTCAATGTCCCCTGTCTATAATTTGTCCACTATGTTGTCCTCTGAGACTAGCCTTTTGGCTTCTAAGTCATGTTCTAATGTGGTGATATCATGTGTTCCATCTAATCTCATATGTTTTCCAATATTGCTTGTGTTATTTATTACTTTGTGTGCAATGATGTATATCATTATTTGTATCCCAAATACCACCACAACTGGCTTTTATGGTGGACATTCATCTAGACTTGTCCACTACAATGAGTTAGTAGATTTCTGTGTTGATGGGCCTAACATAGGTGATGCTGATGCTGTTGGTCTGGTATATGTTGCACTTGCTAATGATATAGAACTACTTGCATTTCCTGCTTCACAGTATGTTCACTGCAGATGCAATCTAACTGTTATGCTCCCTCTTCTGAATGCTCGTCAGGGAATAGCCATTGCCCTGAAACATGGAATCAAATGTGGCTCAAACACGTCAAAGTCAACACTTGAATACATGGCTCAGAATCATTCTTGTCCACAATGTCATCTACTAACATATGTTTTCTCAGTAAAAGAAACAAGTAAATTTACAACACAGACCTCTCGCTTGAAGGATTTTGAACTAAAGAACTTGGCTGTAACACCCTCAGCACCCACTCTTAGTGCTATGCCTTTTCCTCCTTTGCCTTTGACAAAGGATAAAATTGCTCAGGTGGTTAGTTCATGTTGCCAGAAAATGGCATCAGTCAACTTGGAAGAGGCTGGGTGTGCTATATGTAGGCAGCTAGTTTTAAAAACTCATCTTTCAAGGTTAAGTCTGTGAAAAATCTTCTCCACATACTTGAAGCACCAGGATACACACGGCAAGCTCGTTGAACTCAGTCAGAGCCAATAAGATGCATTCCAGGTCCAGTCATTGATCATTCTCTTCACCATGTATGTGACAAGTGTAGAGCATCATTGCGTAAAGGTGATGTTCCACGCTATGCCCTGGCTAGAGGACTTTGGATTGGTGTTGTGCCCCCTGAACTCCAGGATTTAACTTTTCTCGAAAAGCTAGTTATTGCACAGGTTCGCTACAGCAATTGCTTTGTGCGTATTTCAAGTGGTTTCAGGAAAATGACTGTAAATGCTCTTGCTTTTGAGTCACCAATAGCTAAAATCTATGACAAGCTTCCCATCTCAAAATCAGAGCTGGATGAGGTTCTTGTCATCCTTTTCACAGGCCCAAAACACCCTGGGAATGATGATCTAAAACATACACCATTTTTGTGCGGGCTGCCAACGTGCAAGCAGCATTGGAGTGGCTAATACTGAACCACTGTGACTATGAGTGTGTCACAATATCAGAGCAGAATCTCCACGAGTATGATGAGCTCTCCCCTCCAGTGACAATACAGTACAAATCAACTCCTACAGCAAAGTCAAGTGATACACCTGCTCTATTTGACTTAGAGGAAGAAGATGGGACAGAGCAAGGAGACTGTCCATTTGTAATGCATGCTTTGACTGGCACACAGCTCCAAGAAATGTCAAACAATACATTAAAGACAATGGCTCTCAAATATTTCAATGAGTCAGGAAAGGTTCTTGCAATTGGACAGTCTACCAAACCAGAATCTATTTGGAACAACCCACAGTTATACCCCTCCATGTTTCCATGGTTATTCCCATATGGCCTGGGTGGGATTGGTTCACCTTACCGGATATCAGCAACTACACATAAGCGATTCTTGTTGATGTACCATGATAAGCGGTTCCAACTTGATGCAGCATTTCCATTCATTGCATTTAGTCATGAGCAAATAATGAAAAGCTCTACTGGTGCCTTTTTGCTAACTGATAAGGCAAAATTTAAGAATATTTTAAATCAAATGTCGGATATCAATGAAAATGTGTTAACTAGCATAATAGAGCAATTGAATAAAGGGGAGAATGTTCAACCTGAAACTGAAGAAGAGAAGAATTGCTATAATGTTCTACGTGATCTTGATCATGTTGCTGCAGGAGTTCATGGTTCTGCCACATCTAAGAAATATCAACGAAATGAAATTTGGGCAATGACATACCATCTTGGGAGTCCCATATGGTATATTACTCTGTCTCCTGTTGACATTAAGAATCCAATATGTATTCGTTATGCTGGCAGGTCTGAAGATGCTTTCTTAGAGAATAACATTCTTCCATCAGATGAACGTCTCCGATTAGTTACATCAAACCCAACAGCTTGTGCTCGGTTCTTCAATTTCATGGTGCAATTATTTATCACAGAGATACTATGCTTTGGATCTGAGGTTGCTGGAATATATGGGCATGTTAAAGGCTATTATGGAACTATTGAACAGCAAGGTCGACTAACACTGCATTTGCATGCTCTGCCATGGATTGCAGGCTGTTTATCACCACAAGAGATACGGGATAAAATTGTTGACCCAGATGGCATTTGGCAGAAACACATTGTTGATTGGCTTGAATCCTGTCATCAAGGTGAATTTACCACTGGTACATTTAGTGAAGTGTCTAACACAGCTGCAGAGCTTCGCAAAAAGGAAGACTTCATTGATCCCACTCTAACTCTACCAGTGGCACCTCCTACACTATGTCAAAGTAGCAAATCAAATCATGAGGGCAATTTTTGTGAATGTGATCTTCACTCTCAATGGTGGCACCACTATAGTAAAATTACTGATGATTTGCTCTTGCATTCCAATGTCCATAACTGTGAACGTTACCTCAATAAAGATGGGTCTCAAAACAAGTTACATACATACAAAGGTTGCCGTGACAATAAATGGGGAAGATGCAAAGCTTGTTTTCCACGACAAGTTGTTGATAAAACGGAAGTGGATTCTGAAACTGGATCAGTGACCTTGAAAAAGCTTGAATCATGGACAAATACATTCACACCTGTACTGACATACATATTCAGATCTAATACAGATGTAACATCTTTGCTCTCCGGGACAGCCGTAAAGGCTGTGATTGCATATGTTTCTGATTATATTACCAAAACATCTCTTAAAACACATGTCATGTTTGATTGCATTCGTACTGTTCTCACTCGTAATCCTGATATTGTCAACAGTGTTTCTGTTGATTCTCAGACTAAGGCTAGACAATTGATGACTAGAATTGTTAATCTGATGGGGGCAAAACTTGAACTGGGGTCACCTATGATTTGTATGTACCTTTTAGGACATCCAGACCATTACACTAGTCACACATTTGTGACCTTCTACTGGCGATCATATGTTGCTGAGGTGCGAAGCTTTTGGCATTCAGATGAAGCTCAAAGCTGCAATGACAAAGTGTCTCTTATCAAGCGTGGTACTCAGATTATTGGTCTTTCAAATGTCCATGACTATATTTACAGGCCTTTGTCACTTGACAATTTATGTTTGTATGACTGGGTAATACGGTGTAAGAGAATACAACTTTGAAAGAAAGCTGCTTGTGCAGAAACAGAGGATGGTATTTCTTTGGAGAATGATAGTGATTTGTCTACTCCATGTGATAACAAAGAGGATATGGCCAAGCCAGATAAGTCACAGTATATGAATCTAGATTTCCTACCTGAACATCCTCTAGGAAACACCCATAAATGCCAACTACTATTGGATTCAAGTCACAAACTCACTAGCATTGTCCCCAACTTCATTGGGACACCACCAAGAAGAGATCAAGGTGATAGAGAATACTATTGCTATGCAATGTTAACACTATTTGTGCCATGGCGGTCTGGAAAAGACCTAAAAAATAACACACAAACTTGGGATGATGTTTTTGTCAGCACAACATTTAGCAAGAGGCAACTTCAAATTATGGATAATTTTAACTTACAATATGAATGTCTTGATGCAAAAGATGACTTTCGAGCTCAAATGAAGACCAGTTCAAGTATGACTGAGGCATTTCCCTTTACAAATGAGGAGCATGTTCAAGAAAATGACATTCATAATATTATACCAGCCATTGATGACTTGGGGATAGATAATGATCCTGAGAAAATGAGTCTAGGTGCCAGTAGACGGCTTCAAGGGATCAAAGATATGATGTTGACAATGCAAAATTTAGGTTGGTCAAATCCTCAGGTTCTTTCATTGAATAGCAAAGATGACAGCAGTAGCATCAAGATTCCTTCCTGGACAGTAGGAGAATGGAAGCAGATTATCAAAGTTAAATGTAGTGATATTCAAGGTTCCAATCCTACAATCACATCCCCTTATCAAAGTCAGCTGTTTCATATCACTCAGTCAGCCTTTGACTATGTTAAGATTGTTGACAAATCATTCTTAGAAACATCACAATCTTATTCTGCACATAGAAAACAAGTGCTTGAAACCTTATCAAAGTTTTCTTTAAACAAAGAGCAAGAACGTGCATTTATGATTGTGGCAAATCATATAGTGTGTCCTGAGGCAGGCCAGCTCAAAATGTATATTTGAGGCATGGGTGGAACAGGGAAATCACAGGTATTGAAAGCTCTGATCCATTTGTTCACTGAGCGCAGGTAACTGAACAGGCTTCTAATTGTTGCTCCAACTGCAAGTGCTGCTTGCTTATTAGGTGGAATGACATATCATTCTGCATTTGGAATCAACCAGAATCTGAACACAAGAACTATATCACAAATACATAATAGGTTATCATCAGTGTCATATGTGTTCTTTGATGAGATATCAATGTGTTCAAGCCATGATCTGCATAATATTAGTGTGAGAATGTGCTTGGCTCTTGCATCATCTTCTGGTGTTCCATTTGGAGGACTTAACATGATTTTTGCAGGTGACTTTGCACAACTTCCTCCACCTATTGGAGGTGAGGCAGTATCATTATATGGACATAATATTGGCAAAACTCTCAGCAAACTCAAAGATCAAGAAGAAGCATATGGTAAGTCATTATGGCACCAGGTTGTGACTGTTGTTATTCTTCGACAAAATATGAGGCAAAAGGAACAGACTGATGAAGATGCTAAATTCAGACAGGCATTGGTCAATATGCGATATCGAGCTTGTACTTTAGAGGATATTCAATTTCTCCGATCAAGAATTTCAGCAAATATCCCTGGGCATGACTCAGTCTGTGATCCAAGATTTTGTTCAGTTCCAATCATTACCTCCAGACATATTAACCGTGATGCAATCAACAACCTAGGTGAACAGCGATTTGCTGCTGAAGCAGGTCAGAGTTTGACCACATTCTTCTGTGAGGACATGGTAAAGCCCATTGCTGACTTAGATCATATTAAAGGTAAACATAGTAGCCATGCTCCAAAGGTACAGATTGATGAGAAATTGCAGAAATTGCTTTGGCAGCAACCAGCCTGTTCAGTTGAGAAGAAAATTCCATCTACCTTATCACTATGCTATGGCATGCCCGTAATGTTACGGAGTAATAGTGCAACTGAACTAGGAATGACAAATGGACAAGAAGGAACTGTTTATGGGTGGGTTGTGAGTAAGGGACTATATGGCCAGTTGAAGCTGGATGTGTTATTTGTACATCTCCACAATCTACCTAGGAGTGTATGCTTTGATGGACTATCACCCAATGTTGTTCCAGTCTTGCGCACTTCAGTTGCGACTTGGGCTGAACTTCCATCTGGAAAGAAGCTTTATGTTACACGTAATCAAGTAGAAGTAAATATCAACTTTGCCATGACAGACTTTGCTTCCCAAGGCAAAACAAGGCCTGACAATGTTGTTCACTTAAATGACAATGCAAGTCACCAAGGATACTACACAGCCTTGTCACAGAGTGCAACTGCAGCAGGGACATTAATACTGCAAGGTTTTGATCCTAAGATTATATCTGACAAAAAATGCTCTGGTGCAATTCGACAGGAGTTCAGAGACTTAGAACTTCTTGATGATATAACCTGCTTGCGCTTTGAAGGAAAACTAGATATCAATGTTACTGGTGACAATAGGCAAACTCTTATTGCTGCCTTCCAAAAGACAAAGTCAGACTCATATGTTCCCCAGCACATACATGGTGCACTAAGATGGACAAAGAAGGATCCTTACAAAGAACCTGATTTTGAATGCCTTGATTGGCAAATCAACCCAAAGGGAACAACAATGCAATCACCATCATCTGAATTGACAAGCAAAAAGTCAAATGAAGCAACCCAAGATGACAAGCTACAACAGACTCAAGATGATACTAGACCTGAACTCAAAGAGCCTAGAACAGACTTCTCTGAAGCAAAGCCTGCTTGCAAATCTGGTAAGTGAACTTGTGAAAGTGATACATCCTTTCATAAACGCCGTAGGGTTGGTATGTGCTTCAAGAATACAACAGATCAACATCTACACCCAGCTCTTGATGCTCTAATCCCATTTGGCTGCAAGTGGAATGATAATAGCTGTGCATATGATACTGTTATATCATTGTTGTTTAACATATATCAAGACAAGCCTGTTGAATCTTATAATGTGCCTGAAATGTCAAATACATTATTCTTAGCTCTTATCAAAGAGTTCCAGCTACCACAGCCTACACAAGACAACCTTGACCAGTGTAAAGAATATATCAGAGCTTTCTTACATAGTACTGGAGCAGCAGAGTTTTGATATGGTGAGTACACTGCAGTTTCCTCACTATTAGATAACTTGCTGAGGGCAAAAGAAGGTACTATTGAATCATTTTATGCCTGCAATCAAGGTCATTCATATTCTCAATCACAAACAGCTCCTGCTAGTTTTCTAATGACAATAACACAAAACCAATATGGGTCAATCAGGGACTACATACAGAAGTTGTCGGTTGAAACAAGAAGACTATGTCTCACTTGCAGCGAACCAGTAATGTACACAACAAGATATAGGTACCCACCATATCTACTAGCCTTTGATTTCTCAGCCTCCTCACCTGATATAGATGGAAGAATCACTTTAACCATGGGTGAATATGCTGATATAGACTATATCCTGAAAGGGGTAATCTACTTTGGACAGTCTCACTTCATTGGAAGGTACATAGACAAAGATAGCAAGGTATGGATATATGATGGTTTATCAAATGATGGAAATTTTGAGTATGAGGGAGATGTGAGGCACTGTACTCTGGATAAGTGTAGAAACATGGTTGGTATTATTGCAATATATTTGCGAGCACGTGTGATACGCTCCGGAATATAAGGACAAGACTGTGACTTAGGACCTGTACATGCCATGCAACGCATTGGCCCACAACCCAAGTTGCACGTGCGATTGTGACTTGGAGTGTGCAACCTAGGATCTCATCCAAAGCACATTCAAGCCGCCGAATGCATGAGCTAAACGAGCACTCGAGCTTCCAGGGAGGACAATTGGGTAATGTCTTGTCACTGGGTAAGGAGTTAGTTTGGATCTGGTATAGCGGAAGGGAAGGACCTACAGCAGAAGCATGGGACGTAGAGGTGCAGGATAGGTGAGATGTTTGTGTCAAGCACCACACCAATGGCGTTGATGGATGTTGGGGGCATCTCAAAAATGGGACTGTGATAAATGGAGTTGTGCAGTGATGGACAGGGTTGGACAGCTGCGACATCCTTTTAGAAAGTTCATACAAGGCACTTTTGACATTGAGATTGACAGTGCCTCGACAGTATCGGACACACACCTGGGCAGACCCTGGTGGAGATGTCCAGACATCCTTGGCCACTATGTACAGTGACTGACAGTGACTGACTGCATATTACAGCACACAACATTGTAAATATGCGTAGTAGTGTACACGTGCAATTAATGCGAGGCGACTGCGTCCGTCAGTCGAATGGTTAACCCCTGAGAGAGGAGATGAGTAAGTGATAAATGTCCAGGTGATAGGGGGTAATTAGGGGTGATGCAATGAGTCGCGGAGGACAAGGATAAGACCCGAGGGGTCGAGAATGAGTCGAGAGGAAAGTGAGAGCACGTGGAAACAAGGATATAATGGCTCAACTACTCTGGAAATATGCGGACGGACGATAAGCGGACGCGATAAATGGAATATAGGCGGAGATGACGGCAACAACGGACGAGGTAGACAAGAAGTACGCGAGATAAGCTTTAGACACAACGAGAACGAGGAGAAGCCGAGATGATTAGACTTTTTAGAGCAGAAGCTGGGGTAAGAATGTGCTGCCATTTCATATGGAATTACATTGGTTTTTATAGCTAAAGGGGGGTGTGTTTGTACATTATTTACGGTGTCCTATTAGGGAGTGATATTAGAGCGGGAGAGGTCGCAGAGAAGGGACAGAGAGCCATGAATGGTGGCACCTAGCAACGTGAGTGACGGGTTGATTACTAGCGCACGAGTCGAGAGACACGAGAAACGTAAGTGAATATATAAGGAATGAAGCGGGAGTGATGGGAGAGTAGCGCCCAATAAGCGCGGATCGGAGCAGGGGGGTCGAGCTTGGCGCAGCCAACAGGCTGCATACAGGAGAGCGCTGGCATGATTCGAGAGGTAATGTTAGCTGATTGCCGAGAGTTATTAGTGGTTTTAATCATTCGTGCGGGAATCAAATTCAATGGGACAGGCTTTGGGACAGGCTTTATGGAGGACCTGCCGAGTCAAGGTGGGTGTCGAGGTTTGTTGTGGCGGCATGGCTAGAGTCAAGTATCATGATGGAGCGTTGCTAGGGGTATAGGGGATACATGACCGTCGAGAGGGGCGAGGCAAAGGTGGTCCTGGCAGTCTCGTGTGAAGGCCTTAAATCGCTGTTATACAGGGGTACACAGGGGTACCACCCCTACACCTCCCGGGAACTTTTTAGAAGTTGAGCCACCGTGCTCAACACTTGCAACAAAAGTGCAAGGTTGAAGTCTGGGATGGCCGAATAGGTGGGAAAAGGAAGTTGGTGTGTGGGAAAAGAAGAAGTGCCAGACACTGTGATTGTGTCAGGCAATGGAAGCACACCCAAATAAGGAAGGAAGCACATGGCGGCACTTCCATTGTAGATCAAAATCCCAGGCTCCAAAGTCCACATAAAGTCGTGCGAGGTCAAGCTGAAGTCCCATCTCTTATATCATGCCTCGCAAGTACACCTCCCTTACCCATTTTGTGGCCGCATCTCCTGCTGTCAAACAAGAGCTCGTCCTAGATCGTCGCAAGGCCTTAGCGGAGTATATGGAGGAGCAGCCCTCGTTCGAAGGCGAAGACGTTGAGAAATTAGAGAGTTGGTTTGAGAGGATGCGCGTGACACTGGTAAGATTATCCTTTGGCAGGATTTGGTTTCAAGGCTGACCAGACCTTTAGCACTGGCTCTATGGGGCAAGATCCGCGAGCACAAACGAGCCGGGATTTGATTGGCCTGAAGACCTCGATGCGGAGTTGGCAGACGTGCAAAATGCCGTCAACGAGGTAGGCGAAATCCTTCGACAGCTGGAGGAAGAGCAGGGCGACGATGAGGTTGAGGAGGAGAAGAACGAGGACAAGGAGGAGGTCCATGATGTCAAGATGAAACCTGCTGCTGCCGATGATGATGAAGGGGGAAACGAGTCTGTGGAGGTCGCCCCGAAAGTTGCGGGCGTTCTGCCAAGAGTCTTCAAGGGTCAAAGGGTTTACCCCGTCGTCGAGATCCCTCGGATGATGCCCAGCAACGTCCATAATCCGAATATGGGTGGCTTCCGGTGCAATGGGCACCCCAGATGTGTCAATAAGGTGAGGGTGGTGGAGGGCGATGTTGAGGTTACTCAAAGGGAGGGCTGTCGGCTGTGGGAGGGTATACGTGCATGTGCGTATTGTCGCAAGCACAACTTCCAATGCGTTGGGACCGGGTGCTTTTGTTGCAACATGTGCGACGATAAGAAGGTAAAATGCACCCACTCGAAGACATGGCGGACGGAAGCAGGCTGGTCCATCACGGAAGCGTTTGAGGGTGGAGAGTGACAACGAATTAGATAATGAGGCACCCATATCACGCCAGCCTCCCAGGGCTGCCAAGGCTCAAGTGGGCAGGATACAAGATGTCGTGAGCGAGATTGAGACTGACAAAGATGATCATATCGTCGTTCACGCGAAGGGCACCGGGTCCGTGAAGGATAAGGGAAAGGGGAAAGAGCGTTGAGGGGTCAATCCTCTACTGATGGAGCTGGCAAAGGTTCCAAGGGTAAGTCGATAGGCTTAATGCGAATGCTAGAACCTGCTAAGAGTTCTCGTATTGCAGGTCTCGAGCCAGGTTTCGAGTGAGGCAATGGTGAAAGGTATTCGGGAGATGAGCGGAATCGAGGAGCTGAGCGAGGTTATTAGTGAGAACAGCGCGATTGCCGAGCAGGCAACCGCAACCCTGCTCAAGGCGAATACCGCAATTCGGGTGGCAAGTGAACAAATGTCCGCAATGCTGGCTCGCGCGAGTGCAAGGGTCGCTAGAGACCAGGCAATTCAAGACGAGATGAGCTGGAAGGAGGACAAGGGTGAGGGGACGAGTAAAGGGAAAGGAAAGGCCAAGGATGAGGATGAGGATGAAGGCGAGAGCGAGATCAAAGGCGAGTAGATAAAAGTTTGGTATCTAGATTATTGTGTCTTTGTTTTTGTTCTTCTGTATATTTTGAATGTTTTTTGGAAATGTTGTACGAGTTTCAATAAGTTACCGGTAGACTGGATGCTGAATAGTAGTAAGCAACGTAAAGGTATTAAAAGATAAATGAGGGGAATGTTGGCCAATAGCCTAAATGCAGTGTTCAGGACAGGGGCGAACCCTTGTTAGGGTGGAAAAAATTTATACTTGAAGGTTACGCAGTCGCGAAGACATGGCAACATCATCAGAGGTATGGACTAACTTCTCGCTTTCAGCTGAAGCTTTGGGCAAAACGGAATCGTCACCGGCACAGGAGGGGGCCTCTTCAAGAGAAAAGGGCGGGGGAAGATCTGGGATAGGAAATGTATTTCTGAGCCGGGGATAGTACGGAATGACACGAAATGCGGCAAAGCGAAGTGTCGAGATGGAACTGTCGAGTTCGCTGAGGATGTAGGCACCGCCTCGTGTACGTCGCACTACTATCATAGGACCGAGATATCAAGGCTTATGTTTTGCGGACAAATCCGCGTCGCGGACCTTATCTCGCACGAGGACCAGGGCTCCGGGCTTGAAGTCAAAAGACTTGATAGTCTGAGCAAACCGCTTTTGATAGTCTTTGAGTGATGAGAGGTGATGCTTTAAGACAGCCTCGCGAACAGTGTCCAAATCTTCAGGTTGCTTTTGCAACTGCCTCACGCGAAACGCGAGGAGTTCGGGCAAGCTGATTGTTGAGTCGGGAGAGGGAACCAGGTAGGTGGCTTCGTGGATATTGAATGGGAAGGGGGGTTCGAGGCCATGCGCAAGGTAATAAGGCGAGTATCCCGTTGCTTTCGAGATCGTGACTTGCTCGGCCAAAAAGACTGCTGGCGCAGCTTCGAGCCATCTCTTCTCGTCGTGATTGACCGTCTTCATCAGAGCTTCTCGAACCTTGCGCTGACGCCACTCGACAATACCATTCGCTTGAGAGTTATATGCAGAGATGCGAATGTGGTGGATATTGTATTTCTCTGCCAGATAGTCAAGTGCTTTGACAAAGGGAGTACCATTGTCGGAGACGATCTCCTTGACAGCACCCCATGGACAGAGGATGTCTTGGAAAATAAAGAGGCCAAGGGTTTCAGCATTTACGCAACGCAGGGCTCGCCATTCCGGGTAAGCGGTGAGGGCGCATCGAGCTTGTACGAGGTACCGATGCTTGTTGCAAGGAGGCATGAGCATAGTGTCGATGTGAATTCGTCGCATCAGGGAGAGAGGGATGGTAGGCGAAGGTGGTATGTGCAATTTGAGGTTCGAGCGGACTTGGCATTCATGGCATCTGTTCACATACCAGCGAACGTCATGATCAAGCATCGGCCACCAGAACCGTTCAAGGAGCCGAGTGCGGATCACGAAAATGCCTTTATGCCCTAAATTGTCATGGGCATATTGAATAAGAGCCAGTCGTCGAGCTTCTGGGATGACGATTTTGTGGTGACCCTGCGGGTCTTTGCGCCAAAGTTTGTTATCGCGGAAGAGGAACTTTGCAACAGATCGAGCGAATGCCGGGAGATCCGCCTCAGGTAGCTGTGTTGGTATTTGCCCAGTGCGAAGGTACGACTCAATATGGGTGATACGGCGTCGGCTGAGACAGCATTGGTTGATCAAGGAATGACAGGATCGTCGGAGTGAGGCTCAACAACAGGTGAGGATTCAGAGATGTTCCATACAGAACCAGAATCAGGAGGCGCAAAGTGGGAGCATTTGAAAAGGGGCAAGTCGAGTTTCGGGTAGAGGGTTGGTATCGCCAGGTGGAAGCCACAGGCCTCGTCAATCCAATTATTGACCTCATCACTGACTACAGGGTCCTCGTCAATTCGTCGGCACCAAGAAAGTCCATCAGGGGCGGTATGCGACTTGGCCAGCACATGTCGAAGTTTAAAGGAAAAGGTGAGGATCGCTGCCACCCATTGATTCATAGCCGCATTAGGGAGGATATCAGGGTTATTGATCATGTCCTTGATGTATTTTGCGTCAACTTCAACTACGAGGTTTTGCGCACCTACAAGCCAAATTTTGCAGGACTGAAGGGTGCGAAAGAGCCCATAGAGCTCGAGTTTTGCTTGGGAGTAGCGGGATTCTCGATTGTTCCAGGTGATAGAGCCGAAACGAGAGGGGTATCTTTTGTGGTCGCCGCCCACCTGTGAAAGGATGAATCCAACCGCTATAACGGAGGAGTCTACTGCCAAGATAATTTCGCGAGGCAAACTGTGATCAATGGCACAAAGCGCGGGCGAGGTTGACGCGAGTTTGCATAGCTTTCTCATAGCTTTGAGCTGTTCATCTCTGAACTCAAAAGGTATATCTTTCTTGGTTAGGAGGACGAGTGGCTTCGCGTGCGTCGCGAAGTCGCGGATGAAAATTCACATAACCCCAATCGTTCCGAGGAATCCCCGAACCTCTGAAACATCACGAGGGACCGGCCAGTTGGCGATCTTCTGTACTCGCTCAGGATCCGCTTCTCGGCCGGAGTATGAGCAGATATGTCCTATGACAGCAGCCCTCTGGACACAGACCCGGAGCTTGATACCCGAGAAAGTACCACCAAATTTCTTCATTCGATGCACAACACGATGTAGGTTGCAGAGATGTTCATAGACAAAACACCGGATGCCTGGGTTGTCGGAGAGGGTCTCAAAACCACCATTGGGGAGTTCGTAGCGAGTTAGGGGGCCCTTAATTGGGCAATCATCCACGTAAGGATCGGTGACATGGGGAATTTCGTTGCGCATGATGAAGACTAAATCGCCATGCTGTATCTGCATTGAGTTTGTAAAACCCATAGGAATGGTGGTGAGTCGAAGTGCGCCTGAGGGAGATTGGAAGGTAGTAAGGTCGCGAGACCACTCGTCAAGTTCACGCTGGTCGAAGCCTACAAAGAGGTTGAGAAGGCCATAGCACGCTCGACCGCCAAATGATTTGGCATATGTCTCCATCTTGGGCAGTAGCGAGGCATCCTTGATGGTTACGTTATTCAACGGTTGCAGGTCGTGAACGAGGCGAAGGGACTTTCCATCCTTCTTGAGGACACAGAACCACCTCGATCGATAGGATGAACTCGAGGGTTCATACACCCTGGAGTTGATTTTATCCTTAATGATTCGGACAACTTCATTGTAAATTCCCGGCGGGATGGGCATATTTCGTAGTGCCCAAGGGATGTGCTCGATTGTGGGTATCAGAACAGGGTCGAACCATTCATGCGAGAACCTCCCTTTTTTGCTTTCGGACCATGCAAAGGCCATTTCTTGATCCCTGATAAGCCAATGGGCGAGCTTGACCTCCTCGTCAGTCATCCACTTATCCGGGTCAATGTCTTGCACATCATGTCGCTTCTGCATGTATCTGTCACCGGGAACAAAGTCCGGGGGCTTGGTTGGAAGCGGAGTGAGATCAGAGAGTATGTCAGGGGGTGAGTGGCGGACAGTGCGGTATTGCTTGGGTAGCGTGGTAGCTACAGGCTTGACTCAATTCGCGACTTTCTTGTACACTTTCTTTGTCAAGAGGAATGAGGCGGGAGTCAAGGGGGAAAGGTTTAGAAAATTAGAAGGAGGGTCAAGGGAAGTCAAGGTGGGAGTGAGGGTATAGTCATCAGACGAAGGAACAATCGATTCGGGCGAAGAGTCGAGAATGATGTCAAAGGCGGAGGTGTTGTGAAGGAACTCTCCCTGAGCTACATAGACAGATTCCTTAGGAACGTCCTGCACAAAGGGGACCGTGCGACCGGTCGAAGAGTAAGATGAAAGGGACTTGGATAATAAATATACTGGTACAACCGGTTCGAGGCCGTCGTATATGTCATGGATGCTTTTGGGAGATGGTATAGGGAAATCAGGAGGAATACGAGAAGATGGGGAATCAGAGGATGGATGAGTCGAGAGGGGTGGAGTGATGGCATTAATGATTGAGGAGGAGTAAGCAAATCGAGAGGAGGGCAAAGACCCGGGCACAATATATATAAAGGAAGAAGCAAGAGGTAGTTGGGTGGAAAAGGAGCTTACGTCTTGCCTCAAAGGTTCCTCGACGCTTGAAAAGAATGAGTGCCGCGCGGAGTCGAGCCAGGAGGAGGTCCGCGCCAATGGACGTGTTCGTGGGTCAGCATGTGGACTTGCTCGCCTGAGTTTGGATCAGTTAAAGTGATATCTTGTCGGCCATCTGGATAGTGTCGCGTGACAGCCGAAGTGTAGCAGTGAAATGGTCGCCCAAGGAGAACCTTGTAGGGGGCTTTATCAACAATTTGGATCTGAAGGTACAGGTCCCATGCCTCCAAGATTGACCTTAACATTCTTCGTGAGCCCAAGTGTGTTATTGGTCGACTGGTTCACTGACTCCATGCACATACCCTGCGCCAAGTATACGCCCATACCGAGAGATTCCCATATGTCTTGTCGCATAGCGATGATCTGAGACCCTTCGTCCAAGATGCACTCGGCTCGCCGCGTGTCCTCGAAGACAGGGAAGATCACGCGGAGTGGCTGAATATCCTCGGCTACCACCAGCTCGCTTCGCTCCTCAAGCATTAGGGTGAGCGCAGTTTGTTGTTGATACAGAAACTCGGCATTGTAAGTAGGGTCGGAGATAGAGGTTGGGGCGACTCCGTTGAAGTTGACGGATGCTAGTTCGGTATCGGTCGAATTAGTTACCGCATTAACCGCAGCGCCAGAGGCTTCAGTTGAGACGTGTTTTGTCATCGTCAGTTCCCTGAACGTCTTTCGCGCATCGAAGGAAAGGGAGAGTAGCTCGCAAGGTGTGATTGAGAGAGTGGTGTTGAGGGCCCTGTTAATGACACCGGTCGTGAGAGAAGGATCTTCTGCAACCGATTGTAAGTGATACTGAGATCGCGCTGGGAAGGACCCAGTCTCGATGGCTCTGGCGATGGAAGTGTTGGGCAGCGGAGTTGGTGGGACGGGTGGAGGAGCAGTGGCACCGGTTGCAAGTGTCGCGCGAGTCGTAGTTCCTTTGCTCGTTGGTCGAGGTCCCATCGAGCGAGTTACCCGTGTGTTTGCTTCAGCAAACCTGACTTCCTTTTTCTGCGCTACCGCTTTCTTCGACTCGTCCGCTATCTTCTTCAAAAACATTTCTGCAAAGATTTCCTCTTTCTCTTCTGCTGCTAAGTCATACTCCTTTAGATCTTCCTCTGTTTCCTCAATCATATAGCTCGCAACATAATTTGTAGAGGCTACGCGATCCTGTGGTGCCGTTGCAGCAGGAGGGGGAGGAGGAGGAGGATTCATGTGAGGAGGGATGTCGCGAGTCCCTGCAGGAGGGGGAGGAGGCAGTGGGTTCCGCATCTGGTGATCTATCTGGTCCTTGAAGTACTGGTCCGGGATTGCGCGAGTAATCCGTTCACCCAATGGCATAACCCATTTTCCTTCCATGTCCTTCGTGACCCATCCTTTGTTATAATACTCGATTGCTTGATGGCAACTCCTCTGACCATGTCCCGATTCACCACAGAAGTGACAGCGTGGCGACCCAAACCCCTGGCCATTTGAGGAGAATCCCGCATTCGGGGTGGCGTAGTAGTTTTGGGGAGGAGGCTGCTGATAATTCTGGGGAGGGGGCTGCTGATATGTCTGCGGAGGTTGCGGAGTGTACTGGTTGTGGTAGGTGGCCGGGACAGGAAAGACCGGGGGAGCCATTGCTTGCGCGTACTGTTGAGGTGCAAAGGGTTGAGGGGGATACTGGTAAGGGGGCATCGGCTGTTGTCGCGGAAGCATATACTGATGCATAAAGGACATGAGGGTGCTCATGTCAAACAGCTCGGTTTTAACCATTGAGGCAGCTTCTGGAGAGATGGTGGTGGCGGTCACTGGAGCTGGCGAAGTAAGTGCCGCAGGCAAAGCGGATCCGAGCACAAAGGTTGCTGCTGCAAAGATATCCTCAACAGTGTAGGGGTCATCCGGGTGATGTGCCGTGTCCACAATCATCAGCCAATTCTTAATGCGAGTTCGTGACGACTCGTCAAACCCGTCGAGATAGACTCGCCCGAGATCAAGATCCGAAATGCGGTTCTTCAATTTCAGCCATTGTGCAGGGACAAGGAACTTTTGATGGTAGTTTCGAAGATCCTTGCGCAACAGCATGGGGACTTGTGACTGTTTCTGGGCATACAAACGAGATCAGCAGTGGTGTACTTTTGTTCATCGTCAGATCCGGGGTAAATCTTATAGATAGCAAGTTTGAAAGTGTCCCAGTTATTGCCGTTGACTTCCGGTCCTGAGTTTTGCCAAATAGCGTATGCGTCGTCTTTGAGGTAGCTGATGGCAGCAGTGATTTTATCTTTAGCAGTCGCGGTCTCGGGTGCAAGCTGATCAATTTGCTCAAAGAAACGGGTAATGCCTTCGGCTCAACCGCTGAACTTTGGCGCGGATTTTTTGCCTGCTCTGGGAAGTGAAGTCGCCATACAATGAGGTGATACCGGAGGGGCGCGAGTTGGTTTTGGGGTTGACGTGGTAACTGAAGATATGGAGCTCGTACTGTCTGGCTGAGGGTTTGCTGGTGGGTTTTTGTATATGGGCGCAAGGATGGATTTGGGGACGATGCTTTGGTGGTCGCGGACGAGGACTTCTCAATTGCTTGAAAGCGTAATATGCCAGCAGATTGAGTCAGTGGAGACTCGCCAAGAGCTAACCGCTTTGCAAGGGTGCCACGAGGTACTCGCAGAGAGGAGGAAGTCGAGGTGGGTAAGAGGTGGCGAGGACGGAAATAGACGGAGGAGATCTTCTGGGCTATCAGCTCCCGGGGACTCTATGGTGAAAGGATGGGGAAAATTAGGTGGGGAACCAATCTAAAACCCTCACGGTGGGCTCCAATATGTAAATATGTGTAGTAGTGTACGCGTGCAATCAATGCAAGGCGACTGTGTCCGTCAGTCGAATGGTTAACCCCTGAGAGAGGAGATGAGTAAGTGATAAATGTCCAGGTGATAGGGGGTAATTAGGGGTGATGCAATGAGTCGCGGAGGACAAGGATAAGACCCGAGGGGTTGAGAATGAGTTGAGAGGAAAGTGAGAGCATGCAGAAACAAGGATATAATGGCTCAATGTCATATGTATGACCAAGCCCCTAGACTCCTATTGGTCAGATGATATCCCCTGTTCCCTCTACCCCTATGTCGGACTACTTCGGATTTGCTCCGAGTTTTGGCCCCTTGTCCTTGGGCTCGGCTTAGCTACCTCATGTCCTTTACTTACCTTGGCCTTGCCTCACCTATACCATGTGTTACATAGTATTTATAGGCCTTAGATTAGGTAGCTATTCCTTAGCTCAAATATTAACATTGCTTTCTATTCTCCCTGTCGGTTGCCGGCCTCGTCCTCTGTCCTCTCCCTCTTGTTTAACTGCTCTCGCGCTTCGGTCCGGTCCAAACCGGTCCGTTCCCACGCTTCGGCCCCTTCGGGTCCGGCGCCCTTTGTCTCGCGGTCCAAATACAGACTCTGGACATGTTGGAAGGCGCAGCGCTGCTCCTCAGTTGCTGAAGCCAATGAGTCTCTCCCCCTTTTCTCAGGCCCCTATTCCAGATCCGAGCAACTCCGGAGGTAGTCCGTAACACTCAACTACTCTGGAAATACGCGGACGGACGATAAGCAGAGGCGATAAATGGAATATAGGCAGAGATGACGGTGACACCAGACGAGGTAGACAAGAAGTATGTGAGATAAGTTTTAGACACAACGAGAACAAGGAGAAGTTGAGATGATCAGACTTTTTAGAGCGGAAGCAGGGGTAAGAATGTGCTGCTCATTTTGTATGGAATTACATGGTTTTTATAGCTAAAAGAGGGTCTTGTTTGTACCTTTATTTACAGTGTCTTTTTAGGAAGTGATATTAGAGTTGGACGAGGTGGCGAAAAGGGATGGAGAGTCATGAATGGTGGTCGCTAGCAACACGAGTGACGGGTTGATTACTAGCGCGCGAGTTGGGAGACACAAGAAATGGAACTGAGCATATAAGGAATGAAGCGGGAGTGATGAGAGAGTAGCGCCCAATAAGCGCAGGTCAAAGCAGGGGGTCGAGCTTGGCGCCATAGACAGCCTGCATATAGGAGAGTGCTGGCATGATTCAAGAGGTGACTCGGTTGTGTTTGGCTGATAATCGGGTGTGCCTAGCCATTATTAGTGGTTTAAGGTTTGTGCGGGAATCGAATGCAAGGCGACGGGCTTCATGAAGGACCTGCCGAGTCAAGGTGGGTGTCGAGGTTTGATGAGGTTGCATGGCCGGAGTCGAGTATCGGGCCTCGCTAGGGGTGTAGGAGCATGCAACCGTCGATAGGGGCGAGGCAAAGGTAATCCTAGTATCTGTGTAAAGACATCAGGAAAATGGGATTTACTGTTGGAGCGTCTATTTTCTTGACGGCGCTGTACAGAGTCTACAGTGCTGGACAGCTGTTCATATCTGAACATCACTATGTGCAGTGCCGTCATTCATTACGCAAATATTCGGGATGTCATTTACACTCTGTCCAGTGCAGGTAGATTCAATCCACAAAGTACTCAATCCGGGTTTCAAGGAATGCTATTAGTAATGTGGTTACAAACTATCCATGAGTACTGAAGTGGGCGATTCTTGTCAAAATATCGATCTCAATGCTGTTTACGGACATTGAATACACACCCTTCAGTGGGTTGCATCACCTTCACTGAGGACCCCAGTAACTCCTGCACCGACCTCGCCGTCCAAAATAGCATGTTGAATGGTGGAGGCCTATGCGGAGATTGCTGAGACTGAGCCACTGGCTGTGGAGTGGGAGAGCACGGGGGGAGATCATCAGAGGTGGGTGATCCCACGCAATGCCCCACAGAGTCGGCCACCCACATAGTCTTCCGAGTACCCTGGAGCAGGACAAAGTACATGTGGTATATGGTCTGCCGGACCCTCAATGGAAGACTACAAGCACAGTGTGGCATGTACTCACCTTTCGATGTTCTCTCGACACCCTAAAATCCGGTTGACTACATCTCATAATGCTTTCAATCTCCTGCAAAAGCTTGCCTTATCTAAGACATTCTCCGACGTCCAGTCCATACCGAGGTTGTCATTGGCAAAGTTAGGGACCAGCATGCAGGATTGACGTACATTCTGCAAGGGAATGACAGAGTACTCGCTGGTAGGTGCCACCGTCACCATACCATGGTGTGAACGTGTCGGAGTGGAGAGCCTGGTATACCATTGAACGTAGGCCAGGCCATTGCGGCATGCATGCGCGACACTGCTGACATGAGGGTCAGGATCGCTCTCAACATAGTCCGGAAGCTTGAAGATCAATCGTATTCGGGCTGCGCATGTGTCTGTGTTCAAAGGATTGTGAGAGGATAATAAACAAGAAAGAAAGGACACACTGGTGAGCGATGTCTCCTCGGCATGTTCTCCCAGCATGACAATGACGGTATCAAATGTAGCAGGCATTCTTCCTATGGCAGGGCAGGCTTTGACACGGTCCATGGTGTCGTTCTCCGAATACTTTTCAGTAGCATCTGTGCAATGGATTTTGAATGAATACCAGACACGAAGTTTCTCAAAGGGGAGTGGCTTCGTCGACGGCCTATTGTTGGGGTCAAGAAACTGCGCAAGGGAAGCCGGGAGATTGGGAATGGAATGTTGGGTAGCAAAGTCAGCCACAGGTTTCGTCCACCTCGGTCTTTGCGCAAGCCAAAGGGTGGGCGGAATCCTCTTGGGAGGAGGGGGAACGTAGGCAATTCGGGCCCTGAGCATCTCCATCTTCTCCTGCCAATTGAGCCACTTGATCATTTGTGGAAACTCGTTACGCTTGTTAGATGCTCGCCATGCCTTCTTAGCAAGGTCAATGTGAAGGCGCTCAAACATTTCCGTGTTGTAGTTGTCAGTTGCCTCAAACAGCTCAATACATTCACGGTAGTGCATCAGGGCATGCATTTTGGGAAAGTTAAAGTCGTCCCGGCACCCAAGATTGATGAAAACATCCTTATGGGCATGAAACCCGGCCAGCGCTTGGTCCAGATATCCTAGCGTCTCCGTGTCATGGCTCTTGTACTGAGCAAGATACACAAAATCCAGCAGGTGGCGGACAGCATCTAGGACGCCAGAGGCCACCTTGCCAACAAGGCAAGCCAGCAGAATGCGTGCAACGTGCTTCCTTTTGGGACCCGTGACCTGAGAAAGCGCAGAGATGCCGTTTTTGAAATGGTGCACCCCATATGCGGGGGGAAGGCAGCGAATGCGTTGATCCAGCTCCTTCTTCCCCATCATAGATTGGCACCAGCCAATAAGATGCGTAAGGATCCCTTGGTAGAGCTGATGAAGGACATCTGAGGTGATTGCTTCATGGATGTTGGTATGCGGAAATCCCACCCAAAATGGCTCATCTCCAGGGAGCATCGGCGCAACGCCCTGGTCACGCCCCCGCTGCTCAAACTCTGCATGAGTGAGCTGTGCATCTCTCTGAAGCATCTCCATCGTCCATTCCGGTGTCCTAGGCTCTGCCTTCGTCGCTTCGCCCATGTCATCACGGTCCTGTTTGCATTTGGGGCAGGTGCCGCTCTTACATGCACAGACAAGGCATTGCTCCGGGTAGTCTGCTACGTAAGATGCTAGGATAGGGTGGACTCGTCGGGTATTGCCCTTGGCATCGCAAAGATCCAGCCCGTGTTCGCCAGCAGCTTTTAACGATTCCAAAATGACCCGCATTCCAGTGTGGAAAAGTTGTTTTGTGCGCAAATTGGCGGCCTCATTAGAGAGCTGGCTTTTGTCCACCTTATCCACAGACAGGTAGCCCAGCAGGACACATGCGTGGTGGGAGGGCATTCGCCGTACTGATTTGCTGATGTTTCCTATCGTCATATATACCGGATGAGCACATTTGCTTCCAGAGTACTGGGTGAGCTGTGTTTTATCTGTTGCCAATATAATTGGTGCGAGGCAGGCTCCCTCAGGTAACTTGCCCTGCCAACAGTATCGTCTCAGCAAGTAGCCATAGACGTTGGCAAGAACACACACCTGTATACGGTACCACCAGTCACCCGTCCACATCTCATTGTACACGCGAGTCGTCTTGTCTGTGTCTTGTTACACTGTCCGAGGTTCATATACAAAGTCTCCTGCAAGCGTGGGGTCCTTCCATAGGGTGCGAAGAGCCTCAATGGGGTCACGGTACCTCACAAAGTGAACCTCGCCCTCAGCATCATCAAATACCAATCGAGTGGTCCTCCATTTTCCTGAACGTGTGGGCAGCCCATCAATAATGTCATGAACTTGACGATTAGTCGTGAAGCTCAGCCCAAGACGGTCAACCACCTGCAGATATTGTCAAAGACTGAGCACCGGGGTAACAATCTGAAGCTCACCTCCGGGATCTTCAATAGGTTCTGGAAGGTACCGTGGCCGACATTGTCCTTTATGAACCATGATGCTATATTCCAATCCATTTTTGATTGAAAAGGGGCGTAGTCGGCAGGGCCCCCATCCTTACTTGCCTGGAACTGAACCCAAGCATCCAAAACTTCCTTATCAACACCGGTTACCCTGGCGGCCCCTTCAAAAACATCCTCAACACGAGTGTCCAGCAAAGGTTGAAATTGGACTGGGTGGAAGTGTCGCCGCCGGTAAGCCGTTGTTTGCGGCCCAGGACCCTGCTGTCCAATTGCTGGAACATAGTCATCTGGTAGGGGAGAACCGTCCGGAGCCAGGCCAAAATCCCTTGCCCAGGCCTCCTCTTCTACGTCAAGCAGATTTCGCTCTGCGTGTGCACGCGATGACTCATGGCGCGCTCGTCCTTGGGGGGTAGGAAATACTAGTCCACATGAAGAGCAATGCAGGTCGGAGACCATTCGCTTCGACGACATTGCAAAGAGTATTGTGGGTGAGAAGAGTAAAGAAACAAATGAGAGGAACGCCTACACAAAAGAGTAATACTATAACAGCTTATACGTAACACCACTCCAGACGCTGGCACTATTCCCTTGTCCCCACAAAAAGTCAGAGGCATCCAGATGCCATGCAGCATCCATTCCTGAGAGAGGAACAATGTGCTCGACTATCAGTTGTTGCATAAAGTTGAATTGAGATCGATCTTGATGTTCATGACTATTAGCGAAAGAGAGGAAGGGCACACGTTGAATTTTCCCTTTCTCAGAATCGTAACAAAGGACCTGGCAAAACCTGTCACAGATAAGAATCCCGGTCCTTCAAAGTTGGGCTCTCCTACCTTGGGCAGTGGTCGGTTATCACTGAGTAGTTCTCCAAACTGCTGCACCGTTTCAACCAAGAACAAAGCACGGCACCGCTTTTCCCATCGCAACGCCACTCAGCTGAGAAAATCTTCCTTGTGAGGTTGCCTTCCTTGTAGCTGTATTCTGGAATGTATTGTTCTTTCATTATGAACATGAGCAGAAGCAACAAGAAGAGCCGATGCTTGCTCACCTTCAGAGCAATCTCTCCAAATACCATTCGTCCTAAAAAAATGCTTCCATGCCAGGACAGTCCAGGCGGAAACCCAAATGGAATAGTGGTGGTCTCTGCGGAACATATTTCACAAAGAACACATCAGGGAGCGCAGCCATTGGAATGGGTGTTGAGGCAATGACACGGGGGAAGCTGCCATATATAACAACTCCATCTGCTCCGGTGGTGTCTTTGAGGTAATGGTCGGGCAGGAAGATGGGATTGAATCTCCGGATATCCTGTTCCATAAGGCATACGAGGTTGCTGGTCTGTTGAGCTTGAATATCCAAAATAGAGGTGGTATTCATGGCAGGAAAGAAGCGGAAATGGGGTTGTTCAAAGGTAGAGGAGCATTTGGGATGAGAAGAGAATAGGGGCGGTGGGAATAACTTGGGCCAAATTTGATGCTCGACCGTCAATTTATGCAGCCAAAATTCTCATGATCTGGCGCTTATCAGAAACCGGATTTGAAGACTAGAACTCAATCCATGGTTTTGATACACGAGGACTAGAAATACATGGCGACGTATAAATAAATACATGGAGACACATAAATAAATACATGGAGACACATAAATAAATACATGGAGACACATAAACATGTTACGGCACCCAAATTCCAACTGCTATGATGATGATGAGGAGGCCTCTCCCCTATTTCCTTGCTCTCCTCTTCTGTCTAGAGACCAAGTAAAATCAAAGCTCATAAGAAACCAACCAATCTTGGATTTCTTCAGGCCCTTAAACAGAAGGTCGTTATACAGTGCTTCAAGTTCTGGGAGCTTCTGAAGGCCTTCATGGAAATTGTCGCCCTTGTTGCTAAGGAAGACCAAACAGTCCACGGGGACAAGGGGAAGATCAGATTGGTTTTCCCAGACTTCCGTAAACCTTTGACCATATTAGACATCAGTAGCCTGCTGACTGATGCACCATACCCAATGGGGAATTTCTTGAGAAGTTCAATGTCCTCTCCATCAGGAAATTGCCGACGATACCTTTGGCGACAATATCCTTGGAGCCGCCGATTGGTCGCTTCCTCATCAATCTCCAAATCATAGGGGAAGATTTCCGAGTTAACTACAACAAGATAAGAATAGTAAGCCCATGCAAGAGGTGGAAGCATACCATCTTTAGGTACATAGATCTTCTTGACCCGGAGAAACTTCTTCATCCAAGGTATACGAGCGCGAAAACCATAATAAAGGGTCGGAGGGCAAATCGAATGATGTGCCGGGGGGTAGAGGCAACGAGGCAGTTCTTTTATAGGAGTGAGCGCTACCGCATCTTCCTCCTAGGTGGCAACAATGAATTAAGAGACCATTGAATTATATGGAGAGTACCTTGAAACGTAGATAAGGCCCATATGGGCACCATGCCGGACTAAAGGCCTTGATCTCCGAAAGTATGGGCTGCAGCCACGGGTCTTCCAGCACATTCGGGGGGGGCTGCCTTGGTAAGGGAGCTCGCCTTTTAGATTTTGTTTGGGAAAGGCCAGGCCTGGCAGTATCGTCATCAATGCAAGACAGAGTATCCTTGCTTGGCGAGTGGGAGGACTGGTCATCACATTGGGATGTGTCGGCAGAAACTTGCATGTTGGAAGTTGGGAGGATGAAGGACAGCTGGCGCTAATGGATGTGAAATTTTATTTACCACCCCTGAGTAGGGTCTAGACCGGAATGGGCTGTGTGGAGGATAATGAATGGAAGTGTGTTGAGACGGGAGGATAATCGGCCCTAAGTCAGCACTTCTACGGTGTAGGAAGCCAGGACTGGTGCAAAGTTGCAAATGGAATCATTGTGAATGTAGCTTGAGACTCGGAGGCAAGAGAGCGGGGGCAACATCCAATGCAGCCAGCACTAAGCCAATGCTTCTACGGTGTAGGAAGCCAGGACTGGTGCAAAGTTGCGAATGGAATCATTGTGAATGTAGCTTGAGACGCAGGAGCGAACCAGCACTAAGTTGGAGACTGTGAGGGGCATAATGTGTATGAAGCTCGGATATAAAGGCTGAAATCCAGGATGGCTGGAGTTACATACCGAACATTCACAACCACTTCACCATGCCTCAAAGCAACTCCACTGCAGACTCGGAGGAACTCGAAGCCATGAGGGTAACAGCATTCTAGTACTGCGAGTAGCAACGATCTGGACTAATGATATATCCCAGATACATGACCAGATGCACCTTGTCTCAAGTTTGCAAATAATGGCGCTACCTGGGAATGAGAGGTCCGAGGCTGCACACTATGGCTTTCTGCATGTTGCCTTGCAGGAGCTCATAAGGAGAGCTTTGGTACAGATGGATGTCATCGGGTTGAGCCTGACAGTCCATGATCAATACCGGTTTCAGTCAGCAGCAGTCAGTCAAGAATGGATAGACTGTAAGAACCACATTGACTTGGCAGGCGACACATACTGATGTGTCTGAAGCGGTATCGGGGTGAGTACAGCATTCTGGGATGGACGACAATGACTTGGATTATGAGAGCGAGGCAGAAACCATGGAGAGCAATAGCTACGACTCCGATCCAGAAGGTGAGTATAGGGAGAGGGGCAGAAAACGTAAGCATAGTGGCGATAAGGAACCTCGACGGTCGGCAAGGGGGAAACGGGCGAGGACTCAAGAAACACCCAGCGAGAGTTTGACTTCACTGAGTGTTCCAGGCAGCAGGTCGCCAACGGATTACAGCTCCAGCTTGACACCTGACGAGGATGAAACATCTGCCGACGATGCAAAATCTCCCAAAGACTTGCCATCGAGCATCTCTCTAAAGGCGCAGCTACCGGACAAAACCTGCTGCAAAGCAAGGCCGATGTCGTCAGAGCTGCTCCATTTGCACACGTCTGGCCATTTTTCATAGTTGAAGATAAGGTCGGAATGAAGCCCATTGGTTTCACTGCAGACCATATTGATGAGAGCTATGTTGACGACCACTGGGGGACAGGCATCAAAGTGGGGCAGATATTCAAGCATTCAGCTATCTGTCAGGTAAGTGCCCTATCTCTTGAGATACCTCACAAGTAACTGACTGTGAGAAGCTTGCGACACAGATCCGGGTTGCGGCTAGTCAATTTGATCGTCCGACTCTGGATGGCCTGTTGACCTGCGGGCTGGCCTTCTGGTTGACAAATTGTCGGGACCCAGACGACTTAATCAACAACTGGAAGACAATCAAGCACGAGCCTCTCCGTGTTCTGTGGGACATTCGAACGAAGGAGGTCAATTCTGAATTGGAGGAGTATGTAAGGACCTCTCTGGAACAGTCCCACGGCGGCGAACCAGAAGATGGTGTCGTTGGGGCCAAGGACTTCTTACTCTATGATGGTCCGCAAACTCTGTTGGATGTTTTCCACCGATTCAACGAACCAACTAGTATGACCTCTGTTGGAAATTTTCCATCGATTCCAAGAACCAACTAGAATGTCATTTGATAGATAGTGTATATAGACTTAAACATGGGAAATGATGTGCCGAAACTCCCAGCTTCATTCTGTGTAGCTTGGATGTAAAGCCGCATCAGTGACAATTGTTGTTATAAAGGGGCACCACAGGAGTTTGCCATAGGAGTGAGAAAAATAAACACCACCCTGGACACCCGAGCGTCAAGCCAAAGGATACATATTCTCACGGGCACCAAGGCTGCCTTTCCTTTGGCAAACTGCTGCTGTTGCTTTTGCATGAGTAGACAATTCTTTGACAGGTTGAGGTGCAGAATAGTATAGTATCAATTGAAACAAGAAAGGATCACATTAATTTACAGTGACATATTAAGCTGACATCCCGGTAAGAGGAGAATCAGGCGGCGAGTCCACGGCATCAGGATCATTCCTTGAATCCATGATAACGTCGTCATCCTTACTGCCGTTGTCCCCATCACGAATAGCCACAGAATCGCTGGCCACATCCATTTGAGTCTCGACTTCACCCGGCTCGTCATCGTCTACAACCTCCAACACTGACGGAATGGCAGGAGGCGGGCTCGCTGCCCTGGAGGACAAGCTCCCCAAGGATGGCCCATCCTCAAGGAGAATTCTCCATTTTGAGCCGTCATCCAACAGGCTGCTTTGACTGGCAAGGAGCCTTGCTAGACGGAACCTGCGGTGGTTGAGGTTCGGCCAAGCAAGTGCCTGCCAGTGGAGTGAAGCTCGAGGAATGGCAGTGGGATGTAGGAGAAGGTGTTGAGCGAACTCGACCACATACACACCACAATCGTTTACATTTGATTGCCTCGGAACTTTGACGGCTTTGATCTCCCACTGACTTGGGATGCGGAGGGTATCGTCGACGCGGTGTACTCGAGCAAATAGCTCCTTCAAAATCTGCAGGATAGGTGAATAAGGTGAATCCTGGAAATGTAGCACATACCTCGAACTTCTTGGTGTGGTGAGCCAACACCCTGCCTGACTGGCTGTCCCAAACTTCAGCCGACCCAGTAAGTAGATTCATGTGGAGAAGCGACCAGTGAGAAGCGTAATGGCAGGGCACAACAAGGCACTGCAAATAGCGATAGCCATCCGGTCGTCGGAATTTGCGGAAGACTCGAAGAGCCTTTGACCATCCTTGTTGTCATTGGTCGTCGGTGGGCTGCTTGGCCTTGGGGGGAGGTGGAATAAGTGGCTCCAGGATGGTAGAAAAGAACGCAATCTCCATGTAAACCACATCATCAACACTTGGTGATATGGAGCACACCGCGTCAATGATGCTGTCCGTGAGCCACTTGGGGTCTCCTGCACGAGGCGCCCCCAAGCACATTAAGGAATCACCGACCTCCGGAAGGTAGGAATGAATCGTTTGGGGTAGGGAGTGGATATACTTTGGGATGTTCTCGTTATCAGGTATTCAAAGAGAACAAGGACCACTTACGATATCTAAGTACTCCGTGATGCCTCTTGACTCCGCCATCTCCCAGAGCGTCATTGCACTATCCAGCACCAGCTTCTCCGATTTGAGGCCTTGAATCATGTCCACTGTCTCGAAAATCGTACGCGCATCGGTTGAGATAGCGGAGAGGAGGTCCATGAGCGGCTCCACAACTGTCAGTGTCTCTGCGAGGGTCAAGCACAGGGAAACGGTGGCCTCGATCTCCGGCAGAGCTCCATACTGAAGCGTAGACAGCACCCCAAGGACATGGCCTACAGGAGGGTGTGGTTGGCAGCAGCTGTGGATTGCGGCCCGTACAACATCTGTCGTTGGGAGAAGGGGGCGACTGGCCTCGCTTAGTTGTGTATGTGGACCACGATGGATAGAGGGAGTTTTTCCAAGTGCTCTATAGAGCTAGATGTCAGCCATGGAAAACAGCAGATAGAAGAAATGTCCCTACAATTGGGCATGTGCTAGAATAGCGGCTTTACAACTGTAGGACATTGTTGAAAGTAACAATTGTCCACGTGATGACCGTCTGTGCAGTGGGTACGTGATTTGGAATAGGGGTCCTTTGACATTCATTTCTATGCGTGACCACTGCACAGACGGTCATCACGTTACCGGCCCTGGCAATTGCCACAACCGAAAATACGTTCTCAGTGATTGCTCTCAGCATCAGATCATTCAAACATCACCTCATTCTCAACACACAATCACCAAACAGCACCCATAATGGACGCTTTCCAACCATTCACCAACACCCACTTCTACGACTTGCCATGGATGGCTTTCCAACCAGAGAACTTTGCCCAGATTTGCAAACTATTGGACAGGGTAAGTGAAGAAACATCTACTTGCTCACCATAGTTGATTGTGTATCTATGACAGACCAACCTCGTTGCTGCAGCAAAGGACCTCTCAGAAAGCACATTTGGGAGTGGAATCATTGCGGGGGGTCGATATAAGGAGCTTGCAGCGATCGGCCTGTCCCTGGGAGTTCTTGCGCAGACGAACACGACAATATTGGAGGAGACAAGCTTGATGCTCCTTCTCCTGCTGGGGTTGGACCACGTTGCGTAGTCAAGAAGTCTCGCAACAGGGATGGCCCTCGTTCCCACCCCGATGAACAGGACTTTGTTTCCTGATGATCTCACCACCACCATCCGTCAGGTAAGTCCCCATTACATGTAGAGTCGGGTTTTCAGTGATGGGTTTGCAGGTGTTTTCAGGTCTTGATGACCTTACTGGTGTTGTTTCCAGTGCGAGAGGATGGATTGACCAGACTCGCACTCCTTCCGATCCAACAAGTGCTCTGGAGCTTCCGGCTCTCACCCCGAACAGCACCGCAGATGAACGGCTCCTGGTGCTGCTCCTGGCGTCGGCGCTGAAGCGCAAGACAAGCAAGGGAGAGAAGATATTGGCGAACTTCATCCACGCAGCATACACCAAGAAACATCTCTTAAAGGTACGCAGCTTGTGTTTCCGCACGCTTGCATCTTTTCTCACCTGCTTTTATCCAAGGGTCACTGGCGTGCTACCGAATATCAACCTCAGCACACTGTGACTGAACCGGGTGTTGCAAAAATCAGCCGAACACAATTGGGCGATGTCGCCATCCCCCTTCACCTTTCCTTGACGCTGACGCCGCTCTGCCTGTTTCAACCACGCAGGTTTGACGGGCATGCAAATGCACGTCCGATGATGGTTAAGGTATGTGTCCACCGTGAGGCCAATTCTGCTTGGTGCCTAACATCTTCCTCAGTGCTGGATCCGTATGGGTCGCTGCAAGCCACCTGCTGTGTTGGAAGCAGAGCAGCTGACCTGGAATGCCATCGACTGCATCATTGATGGTATGGACCCAGTTGATGCCATCTTGGAGGTGTGTCAGAGTATTTCCTCTATCCAAGACCTCTCAACGCATACCTCATTCTTCACTCACGTCACTAGTGTTGTACCACCTGCAAGCTTGGCACAGGAGCCTGCCACTCATCCAGTGCTGGAGCAGATGGTGAGTCTCCTTGTGGTTATCTCTAAACCTACTGTCATTGACGTGTCAAAGATCCCCTTTGACAATGACTTCAATGAGGATATGCAGGAAACAACACCTGTGATGCCTGGCAATGCCACCTCACTGTTGGGGACATTATTGGTGTCCACCATGTCGTTTGCTAGGGATGACTTTCCCACCCGGGCTTCATCATTGCCTGGACCCCAGGCACCGGCAAGCCACGGTCACGGTCATGATTATAGGCGAGCAAACAGCCTTGAAACGATTATAAGCACACCACCACGAGTGTCAGCACAAAAGCCAGCGTCCCCACCACCCCGTCAATCCAGTCCCCTCCCCTCACCAGCATTGTCACCCTCCCATCAATCAAGTCCCCTCCCCACAGAAACGCCTCCGCCTGCCCATCAAACAAGTTCCCTTTCCTCACCAGCACCATCCCAATCCCATGATCCTCAACCCTCAGTCTCAGTGTCAAGGGCGGCTCCCCGGAGACCCTGGTCTAAAGTAAGTTCCATTTGCTCGTGAGGCTTTCCTACTGACATTTCCTTCCCAGCGTGCTCGGCCGTCATCATTGCCATTGCCACCCCCCTCACCACGTAAAAGTGCAAGGCTTCTGTCTCGGCCATCGGCCAATGTTCCCAAAGCGTCCCCCTCCATCATTCCTGTGCCCAAGAAATCGGTAGCAAAACGTAGGAAGGTGACAAGTACGGGTCTGAGTCACGGTCCACCACATTCAACTGGGAGCCCACAGATGGCATTGCCGCCTCCTGTTGCAGTGGCTCCCGCTGTTTGGGCGCCCCCAGCACTCAAGGCATGCCTTGAGGTTGTGGAAGCCCTGGATCCACTGAACGTCGCTTTGCATGGACGTGATGGGCTGGAAGTGTCCTTCCCAATGCCACAGTATGTAAGTTGTGGTGGTAGCGGCACTTGTTTCTCAATGCTCACTTACGCCGTCCATCCTTCAGGTCGATTCCCCTGCATGCATCCTGCTACAGACGGCTCTATCAATGGATGTCAATCGGCAGGGATCATCCTTGCCATGCATGGGTCTTGAAGAGCACCGAGCTGGGCAGGAACACTCCCCCATCTCTGCTGTAGTGATTGCAAGGCAGGGACCGCCAGCAAGTGTTGACTTTCTCACCCTGCTGGACTCCATGCCATCAATCAAGATAAAATACATGGGATTTTGTGTGTACTATTTACACCAGGGACCACTCATCCTCACAATGAAATAGATTGCTCGATTGCGGGGAGGCAACATGCAGACACCAGAAGATTGGTCTCCATACACAATATGCGTGAGGCGCACATCGCTGCAACTGGAAAGCCCATCCTCATGGCCTCTCCTCAGCACACTCAGCCAGCTCTGGAATCGTTCCTGAACAACTCTGTTGACCGTTGTGCCTGGCATCTTGGATGGGACCCCTTGCGAGTGAAGCGGAACGTCCTGGACAACCTCTGGTCCTCCACGTTTGCAATGGCTGGGGCAACCACTGGGGCATGTGTATCGCCACACGGATTTTCCTGTTGTATTACTCAGGTGGTAGGAGCATCCCTCTGGCTTGTTTGCGATGCTGAGGACCTGGCTGACGATCCCTCATCGTATTATGATCTGATGGAGATTGAGAGTGACTCAAAAGGACCGGGGGCTTTCAACAGCCTGTTGGAAATTAGGCCGGCATCGTGGAAGTCTGCCGTTCTTCAACCCGGCATGTCACTGTGAGTCAGCATCTGCAGGCCTTTTTCCCCCAATGATGACATCGGTCACATAGCATCCTGCCTCCCAACTCCATCCATGTTGGGTTTGCTATGGAGTCATCGTGCTGGGACTCCATGCTCTACTACGATTCGTGTAGCATCCTAGAAAGCACTTGGGGGATTTACCACTCCTTCCTGATGCCGGGTAACTCATCAACCTTCACACCCTCTATCGTTGTCTCCATCCTTGGCGACTTGGTCTCCGTCTGGGAAAGGGACATCTTCGATGACCAAATACGTAGGTTCATATTATTCTTCCTCATGTAACCTTTGCTCAATATCTCACTAGCTCACCCATCATCGACCTTTCCCGAGCTCACCACTCCGCATGGGGTCAAGGTCTTCCTCTCCATTTTGACATTGGCTCGACTTCTCCCTTGGCTGGTGACGATGGATGATGAAGTGAAGGCACTGGGATGCTCATCAGCAGCACTCAGTTTGTTGCACGAGGCGGAGGCCCACATTAGTATCTTCACTGACGACACCCTCTTGGCTTGGTTCAGCGAGGTTTACCAAGTTTACCTTCATCAAGTGTGCCGCACCATTGTCACTTTCATGGAGGCAATTGCTGAAGAAGAGGATGTCATGGGCTATGTCTTGCACATGCTGATGTATGTTCCGGAAGCAGCTGGCTTTCGTCTTACCAGTGGTAAAGGGCTTTCACCTGAATGGGACCCTACGTATGCTATTGTGTAATTATTCACAAATACAGACATGCATGGCAATGCCTCAAGGCATTTTGTTTCTGCTGGAGCCGTCGATGAGTCACTTCTTACGACATCTGAGAGCCATATAAGATTGCAAAAATGTCAACTGAGACCAACCATGTTTGTTGCCCTACCGTTCGATGTTCTCTGCATTCTTATATCCCTTGTCGACTGGGAAACTCTTCGCAGCATCATCCATGTCCATCCTTGTCTACGAGCAGCCTTCCTGACACGGTTGTATTCGACACTGAGGATTGGACAGCCTCACATCCATGGCTTCTTCAACATGTTTCCCCTTGAACATTGTGATGCAGTCATCCACCTGGATATCTTTCCATGGCACTACATCCCTCCCCCGTCAACCGCCCTGACATTGTCACGTTTCACAAAGCTTTGGTCATTGGAGTTGTGTCTTAACTTTTTGTAAGTTCCGAAGCATGTCTATCGACAAAACTGTGTACCAACTTTTGCAGTAACACATTTCTCCTTCCAGGCCACAGCTTTGTGGAGTTGGAGCGACTGGATCTTATTTATTGCTCCACGTCGGGACGGGCGGAGTTTGACCTGCAGGTAGTCGGACAATGGGAACTATCCAAGCTTACTCATCTTGCGGCAACGGTTGGTGTGGCCACCACCATCCTTGCAAGGTCACCCAATGTCACTGCCCTGCACCTCAAATTGGCGACGGGGGTATGGCCTCCTGTCACTCTTCCACGAGACTTGACCGCCGCCCATCTCCAATGCGTGACCCACTTGCGCATGGGGCACTGTCCAAGGGAAATGCTTTTTGAAATCGGACGGCTTTGTCCCTCTGTAACCCATCTTATCATAAAGAATGAATTTCGGAGTGTTCTTGTGGGTCGCTATCTGTTCTGACATGGGAACGTCGTCTGATGGATGCCATAGGATGACCTGTGGGTGATAGGCTTAGGTTTCCGCAACCTCCAATTCATGCGCATAGGGAATATGGTTACAGCTGAACTATTACGGATGGTCGATGTCATCCTGACTCTCAATCCTAGTGTCGAGCAGGTGGAGGCATTTCACATTTCCTCAGAGTTCACCTGGGTGGCCCGAACAAAGTTCATACCTTCTGATTTCGAGGCACTAGCTGTATTTTATTAATCTAGTATGCAAATGCTATCCACAAGTGTTCTGTGTATGGCTCATCGACAAAGAAGTCAGGAGAAGCCCTGGGAGCGTGAGACAATTTCTGGCTATGATCGACAGTCGGGCTTCGCTTTTGAATCTAAATACTCCCACGGCTTGGATGCCTCTAGCACGCCTTTTGGGATACAGCTGTGTCGTTGAGGCCCCCTGATAAAATGCTTGGTTAGATTGTGGCATGCTGTAGAGCCACATCACAATAAGACTTCGTTTTTTTGACGTACAACAATGGCGTGCTCATGGTAGTGGGGAACGTGCTAGCGGCGCTCGCTTAGCGCTATCCAAGTTTAGGCCTTCCCCTAACTAGGTTCCTCCATTGTATGGAAGTTCTCTGATGGATCTGCTGAATGAAGTAGAAGAACAATGCGCATCACTTCCCTACCATGCATTACGGCGTTTATGTCATTGACAGAGGATGACTCAGGTCAAGAACTTATAAGCCGGACTCTGACACTGCACCCAACATTAAATCATTCAATGTCGACCACCATTTCGCCATACCTTTCAATGTCACCAGCCCTTCCTAATGAGATACTCCTCTCAATCTTTCGTCTTCTCCAAGGGAAGGCATTGTCGTCCATCATTCAGCTTAACCGCGGCTGGCGAGCGACGTTCTTGGACAACCACTACCGCGCCATTCAAATCACGGAGCATGAAGAGCTGGACCGCTTTCTGGACCTGTTCCCAGAGGCACAAGCAAAGCGAGTCCGGAAGTTGCACAGTAATCATGTCAGTTGGCTCAAGCACACCGTCACCCCAAGGTTGTCCTCAGCTCTGGGTCCCTTCAAATGCCTGGAGTGGCTTTCTATTGCGCTCATGCTCGAGTAAGTCATTTCCATGCATACTTTCAGAGGTTTTCAGCTGCTGACAGTGCCTTCATAGCGATCAGCTGCCATTCCATGGCGCATCCTTCCAAAACTTACGGTATCTTGACGTAGGGCACTGTGTTGTTCGAGACTGGGGATGCTCTGAGCTTGAGATAGCCCCGGGTGATTGGATTCTTCCATCACTCACCCACCTTCAAGCACCCAAGCACGATGCTGGGGGCCTGGTGTCCAGATGCCCCAACCTTGAAGCATTGGACTTGACGAAGTGGGATGACAATGACTGGCGACGGATGCCAGAAGGTTTTATTACTGGAGGGCTGGCACGGATCAAGTATCTTGGAGTCTGCTGCAGACTTCCACCAGGAGTGCTTCGTGAGATTGCACCGCACTGTCCAGCGGTTGTGCACCTTCGGACGACTGACAATGGGGTATGGACTTCACACACCATATGATTCTGATGCCAATACTAATGCACAGATGTTTAGGATCTAGTCGACGAGCCCTTGGGTTTTCCCAACCTTAGCCTTGTGCAATTGACCTTGTGGCTCCCCGACACCATGAACAACCCCGACACCGTTCACAGGCTAGCCTGGGAGCTACTGGCAAACAACACGAGTATTGAAGTTGTTGAAGCCGAACTAGGCTCACCGCACTCCTGGGTCTTCATAGAGGGTCGGGATGGTCCCAGAGAGACCAGCCATGATATCATGGAGGAGGCTCGACGTTTCCTGTCTGACGAAGTGTAATATGTATTGTTATTCCTTACATAATAGCATAATAGTTGGTCTTATCCAGACGGGATGATACAGTAACATGCGAAGTTTTTATGAAGTACAACAATGCCATACCCGTGTTAGCGTGTGTGGGCAACATGCAGGATGCGACACTTGGTTAGCCCTAGCCAAGTTGAGTATTTTGCCTAAATAAGGTCTTCCATTCTATGGAAGTTCTCTGATGGATCTGCGGAATGAAGTAGAAGAACAAGGCGTATCACTTCCCTACCATGCATGGCGGTGTTTATGTCATTTACGGAGGATGACTCAGGTCAAGAACTTATAAGTGGGACTCCGACACTGCGACCAACATTAAATCATTCAATGTCTACCCGTCTTCCTACTGAGATAATTTGCACCATCGGCCTTTTCCTCCCTTGGCAATGCCTCGCCACTGTCATCCAACTGAACTGGACTTGGCGTCTCGCATTGATCAACATGTACTATCGATGCCTTGAATTCTGGGGGCCCATTGCGGTCGAAGCATTTTTGAACAAGTTTCCGGCTAAACACGCGAAACAAGTGCAGAGGCTTGCCCTCGTTGATGGCATGCATTGGGGCATGGATTGGGGAGAGGCAATCTCACAGGCATTGGGGGCATTTGAATCGCTTCAATGGTTGCGGCTCGACATGAATGCCATGTACGTTCTTTCCATACGCACTCAGAGACATACTCAACATACTAACTCCGTCATCCATAGTGATATGATTCATTTTCCTGGTCCCTCCTTCCAACAGCTCCGGTACCTCGACTTGGGGGGCTGCACTTTGGATGGATGGGTGGAGCTGACATATGAAGTCACCGGCGACTGGGTATTGCCAGCACTGACACACTTACGAGCAAACGAAGCTGTTGCCAGTCGTCTGGTTGCAAGATGCCATAAGCTACGGGCTTTATCATTGAGTAGCCATGACAATTTGTGGGATGGGATGCCTGCAAGTTTCGCCGGTGGTGGACTAGCAGGTGTCACGCATCTTGAAGTTGAGGGGATGAGCCGGGAACGGTTTCGATGGCTGGCGCCGCTCTGTCCATCAGTAACCCACCTCATCGTGCCTTGGGGCAGTCTGGTAAGCCGTTCGACCACAAGTGAACCACCAGTGAACTGATATTCTTGAAGACAGAACCATGGACCGTGCCGCTTGGCTTCAAGAGCGTCCGATTTGTCCGAATCAAGGCATGCCCGGGACGAAAAAAAGTGTTCAAGACAGCCAAAGCTCTTCTGGAAGCAAATGAAGGCATAGAGGTTGTTGAAGCGCTGAAATTCCAGGATTATAGGCATGTCATGGTAGGACAAAAACGTTCTCGATGGTGGGCGTACATAGTTGGGCGATATCAAGTGAGAGACACAGACTTTAGAGTAATGGATATGTTTGTAGAGTATTAATATACAGCTTTTTTAAGTATCAGCTAATTTATGGCGAGATGAAGAGAGTTTCGTAGTTCCTTATGAACTTCTTGTCTTCACGTGATGGTCGCATGGACGGCCATCTCGTGACCATAGAAGAATTGCGTGGGAATATTTGGGTTGTAAATTGACGACCCAGCGTCGAGCAACATCTGGTCTTTTCCCACACACACAAAAACTCTAATGGAACTCTCTCGGACCGACCTCTCCATCCTTCTCAGCTTCTTCGAAGACTTCGAAAGATCTGGCTCTGCTTTACAGCCAGAAATGTCTGAAGTTGTTCGGAAACTTCAAACTGCAACTGGCGATCTGTCCTCGTCAGGGGCACCAAAGATTCGGTCACCGCGGGCTCCGGCCTCTCAGCCTCAGCCTCCCACCCCAAGGCAGGCCTTTGAGGAAACAACAGCAGCTCTCCGTCGATCCTCCAGACGGCAGGCACAGGCACAGGTGGAGGTTGAAGAACCCCCAGTTCCGGTCCCGGTTCCCAACAAGTCTGGACCTTGCCCAAGGGGATCTCGGTGCTGGACTGGACGGAAAGCCAACCAAACGGTCAATGTGTTGGATGAAAGCAGCGACTTCTTTGTGGACCTCCTCAGCGTTGCTCTTCAGTACAACGAGAGAAGTAGCAGTTGGACGTACCAGCTGGCAACTCAGCTCACTGCTGGATTTGTCGGGACCATGCCGGCTAGGGACACGCCGGGCTTGCTTGTTGTTGCAGGTGTGATATGCCAACGATTTGAAGCGTCGACAGCGACCAGCCATTTTCTCTATTTCCTTGGCTGTATTAGGTTCTCAATGATCCTGCTCCTGTGAGTGTGGGAGGCTCGTTCTTGGTGGCTAACTGACAACCAAGCACCTTGGATAGGGAAAAGCATAAGTGGCAGGAAAGGGAAGCAGCGACGTCCTCGATGGGAGCAGGGAAAGGGAAACAGAAGCAGGCTGGCACCATCAAGACTGCTGAACTGTGGCAGAAACTTCACAACTCTCTCGCCTCCCAAGGTCACACAGATCTGATCAAGACCATGGGTACCTCTCGCTCATTCCGTGAGTGGGAGATGACTGGCCTTAAATGTGCGGCATTGGCGTCCTCAGGTGAGTCTTCTCTGTGTCTGGTTGGTTGATACTCATAGATGCCAGGATCTTTTACCTTTTGTGCTTGCTGGCCTCGAGCCGGCAGTATCTGACGCTCCCGAAGGCATCCTACCCGCTAATTCAGACCATATGCAACAACCTTCGAGCGCCATCTTCCAACATCCGACCTCACCTGGAAACGGTGATTATCCCAGCCCTCGCATCGCTCCGACGCCGACATCCCTTCCAGTTGAAGATGTTTGTCCCGGAGGATGTCGCAACGCACCTCGGATTTCCGGAGGTCCTCGACTGGGGGGATATTACTGCCACAGCTGAGGCCCTGCAAAGGCTACGCTCAGAGTATGAGCTCCCATTCTTCTTTGCCGTGCCCTGACTTTGCATCCTTTCAGAGCCTACACCCTAGGAAGTGACCATGACATGGTGTTGTGGCAACCCTTCACGACAGCAATGTCAGCACTACCTCCATTGGAAGTCAATCTCTTCCGTGAACATCATCTTTGGCTATCACCCATAGAAAACCTTTGTAGGCTGTCCACACCATGTCCAGAATCGTTGCTATGTCTGGAGGATGCTCATATACAGGCATTATGCAACCCATCTATTCTAGACTCGACCAAGGTGCCTACTTTGTACCGGGTAGAGAAGGATAGAGGACTGGGAACGTCTCTGTGGGACAACCAGAAGGGTCATTTGGAACGAGCATCTCAGGCTATAACGGTGGAATCACTGGACCAACTACAAATTATGGCAAGTTCCTTTTGGTCTCCTGATGTGTTTCTCTCAACCTTCCTGCAGCTCAACAATCCAAAGCGCTACGACCCGAGTTCGGGGAAGGTCCAGAGGAAACAGCCTTATCTCAGAGTCCCACTTAGCATTCAGCCGTAAGCTTTCCATTTTCCTTAAGCCCTTGAGTATTTCTTGACACGAATTCAGGGACAACACTCTCCATGTCGTAGGTCCAGATGACGATCTCATCTTCCTTCGAGCCAGTGGTCTAAGCCCTGCCATCAAGGCGAGCCTCCTTAGTCTGTTTGAATCGGTCTTTGGACCCCTCAAGAACATTCGGGGACCCGAGTCACCGGCATTAGAGGAGGCGACAGCGACTTGGCAGAGCTTGCACTTTGATTACTACAACCAGTATTGCACAAAGGTGAGCTTATCAAATATCCATTGGTACCTTGGAGCCAAATCTCTTTATAAAGGGAAACGATGCTCCTCCTGACTGTCACCCGGAGAAGATTGTCAAAACAAATGCAAGGGGAACCTACCCAAGCATGTTCCTTCCACGCCCATCAACAGATATACGGATGTTTCCAGAGGAATATTTGCGCCTCTCTGAAAACTTTGCCGTGGTTTTTGATGCCATCAAGGAGGAGGTAAGCATCGTACAATTTTGCTGTGACTGATCACTGAGCCTTCTTCAGCTTTCAAAGCACCTTCCGAAGGAGATGGCCATTGAGGCGCTCTATTCATCTATCCTACCATATGGCGAAGCTTCGCCCGTCTTCCCCTTCAGTGGTGTGGTGGTGAATATGAATGTTTGTACAAAAAGTCATCGGGACCCCATGGACCGAACGGTATGTCTGGTCATGCCCATTGGAGACTTTGAAGGAGGTGAACTATGCTTGGTGGAGCCTCGCATGGTTGTCGAGTTGCAGAACGGGGACTGGTTGGTGTTTCAGTCAAAGCACGTCACTCATTTCAATCTGCCGTACCAGGGCAAACGGGCGAGCATGGTACTGCACTCTGACTCCCATGGTCAATATTGGTGTAACGATCGGAATGGGTGGCTTGGCAATAAATACTTTTGTACATAATTGCTCCATGGGAATACATTTTTATGACTACAAAGTTGTCTTTGCTGGCGTGTTTCTCTGTGCGCTCTTTCTTCTCTCATCTCCATGGCTGACACTCATGAATATTCCGACTTTGAAGATGTGAAATCCTCCGCTTCTTCAAGTTTCCCCAGCTCTCCCTTTCGCAGGTATCCCCCGCCGTGTGGCAGAGCTTCTGAGGAGCTGGAGTCCTCCAATTCGGAGTTGCCCTCGGCGGATGAGGAGCATGTGGTAAAGACGGTGATCTTGAAGAGAGGGACGGTGTCAAGAACTGGCAAGCGTGCTTTTCAAAAGGAGGATGCTGAGGATGTGCATATGGCCCCACCTCCCGTTGGCAAGAGCCTTAGGCAGCGGGTTATGTGGGAGGAGACTTCCCAAGACAAAAAATCAAGGCAAAAGAAGCAGCGTGCGCAGCAGGCCCAGAAGCAGCGCCTTCATGACCAAAGTATATCTTTTGTCTTTCCTTTATTGCGAGCTCATCCTTTAATCCGTTGCTGCTAGAGGTTCAAGAGAAGAGCGTGAAACTCATGGCCGACGAGGAGGCCTCCCTTTCCAAGGAGGGGCTTGAAGGTGATGATGGTCATTGGGGTAGGCTCTCCTGTTTGTGTTTGTGCGATGCTGATCCCTTGGTGTAGTGTTCCCTTTGGAGTCACCATCTTCACGGCCGCCATCTGGAGTTGCCAGTGCTGGGAGCTCTTCTGTCTGGCAGGTACATGATGCGGTCTTGGATGGTTCCATTGATGAACTTTGATTGCCTTGTAGATACCGGTGTCCCGGATGTCTTCATCTTTGCGGCCGGTGTCCCATAGCTCAAGCAGTGGCAAGTGTTTGCCGCTGGTGGGTCAAATTCCTTGTGCCATTCTGGGACATGTCTTGCTCATTGTGATTCCTTAGGTTCATGGGAGTCGATCGTCTTCACTGCGACCTCCATCCACTGTCTCAAGATCAACACCAGAGGTGAAAGCTGGTGAGGCCCCTGTCAAGAGACAATTGCGGCCCCGAGCCCCACCACCGCCACCTCAGGATGTTACCATGAATGTGGTTGGGGAGATGGGGGATGCAGGGGAGCCGGTTCGGAAGAAGAGAAAGCGGACACCTACTCTCACGGTGCAGCATGAGGAGGAGTCTGAGGAGTCTGACTCTGTCCGTGGTGGATCCAGGGCAACATTGGCTACATTCCCTTCGTATACCCATGGGATGATTGGAGGATTACGGTCAGATGTCCGGTGCTATATTGCTTGCACTGATTTTTTCCCCCCATCATCCTCGAAAAGCAAAGTGGTCTCGTCTATCATCAACGCATACCTCAAGCGAAATGCCCGAGATAGGTCCACCACCACGGCATGGACATGGTTCAGTATGGCTGGTGAGGTGTCAACGACGGTCAGGCAAGACAAGGGGCTTCGTATGCAGCAGCTCACCAACCATGTGGGTTCGATTGGGAGGCTATGTTCACGGCTGATATGGTATCAGTTATGGACAAGTACACAGAGCCTTCGGAGCGAGTTGAAGAAGAAGGCGGACAGCTTGGTGTGTGGACATTATGGGTTGAACACCATGTGTGATCACCGGGAGATTCAGGCAAGGGTACAGTGGCTGATCAAGAACAACACCTTTCACAACAAGGTTCTTGATTTTGAGGTATGATTTGTCATATTATCATGGTCGGCCATCCTTCCTGACGTGTTGCATTCCAGTTGGAAAAAGTTGTGGGGGCGAATCCCTTTCAGCATCCAGCTATTCTGGAGCTGATTCAGTTGCAGTGGTTCAGCCGTACAAAGTCAGATGGAGCAGCGCTGCAGAGGATGAGAGAGAAGAAGAGGATTGATGAGGGAGTTCTTCTTGTGGTGATGACAATGGCGCGTCTAACTTTCTCCCCTGATATTTCTCCGACTTGCTAATGGTGAACCAGTTGCTGAACTCCCTGAAGGCTTGGTCCACTGGAGTCAAGAGGCAAATCCACCTCTCTCAAGAAACCCTGGAGCCGATGTCGTCCTCATCTTTCCCCTGCATTAGACTGAATCTAATGCTTTGTTCCATTGTAGATACCTATTGCTGCAGACGTCCATGAATAATCTGAAAAGGCAGTATCCACAGGTCCTCCCGCAGATCAGGAAGGACATTTATGTGGCTGTGGTGTAAGTCTTTGTCTGGCATGCAGGATCCTTGCTGATTGAGAGATGGCAGGGAGTCAACGCCATACAAGAGTGTGGATATTGAGACTGTGAGCATGGAGGATGAGTTTGACACAGAGGCACTGTAGGTGGTGCTGTCGGCCACCTAGCGGAACTTGGTTCCCTCGATTACGTAAGCACACTTGGTTTCTGTTATTGTCTCTTTGTTTGCATGTTTTACACGAGGACACATCCTGGCGATGCGCCCACATCCTTCAACCGGCTACGTACTTTTCCTTTTCCTTTCCCTCGACTTACACTTGCATTATATCATCAACTTCGCTATTACCATGCTTTTACTTACCACAAATGAAGCAGCGCAGCAACAAGTAGTAAGGTATAAGAGTACGTAGGTTTCTATCGAATAGACCAGTGGTTCCCCCCCCATTCTGAGTACTTGAGCTCAAACGACGAGCACGCAAGGTGTATCACTGCGGCTTCCACCTTGCACGACGCAGTTACGACTTTGTCGATTCTCACATGCTGCTTATCTCCCCGCCGCTCGTCTTATCGCCTCTTGGATTCGCCTATAGACTACGTCTTAAGTCTACAATTTGGAGCCCACCGCGAGGGATCCAAAAGACGAGTCTCATTTTCATTTTTGGTTACTGACTATTGCCATCATAGAGAACATACCTCCGGCCCTTCTTCCCGCCGAGTGGACTATCTACGAGGACGACTCCACGCAGCAACCCTTTCAACCAACCCTTGCAGTTATCCCGGCTCATTGATGCGGGCGTTTTGGGTACACTACAGGCAGGAAACTTACTATTAGATGAATTTTCGCAGGAATTACGCGGCAATATCGAGCATGTCCTATTTGCCTGGAACAATAGGGCAGCAAAGAAGGATACCTACTCGCGCAAGAACATCTACGACGCGGCGCTTCATGTTCTTAAAGGTGGAAATACCCCGCTCATTAATTCACTACCGGCTACGGTAAATACCGGTCTACCACCACCCTCGCCTCAAGTGTCTTCGGTATCCCCCATTATCAAGATGGAAACGGATCTTCTCAGCACGTTCCAAAACATCGCGGCTACCATACAGCAAACAGCGGCAACACAGCAGGTAGTCAATCAGCTTCTCTCACAACTCGCCCCTCTTGCGAACAATCTGAATTTGGCAGCACTAGCAAATCGGCCTTATTTCCGCAATTTGACTTATACTTGTATGTTCTGCAGCACCACTGGCCACAGTCTTCAATATTGCATGGTCGCTCGACAGTATGAACGTGACGGCTTGCTTACGCGATGGAACAACAAGATAGCAACACTGAATGGATCTATTCTAAACCGGCAGACTGACCGTAACTTTAGGGAGCAACTTGACCAATGGCATCGGGATAATGGACAGCAACTGCCGAATTCACAAGGGCAAGTATCGGGAGGACAAGCATCGACTAACGGACCTACTTTAGCATCAGCAAACCTTATCGTTAACAAGTCAGTGCATACGAACGATGGGAAACTAAATACGGCCGATATTCGGGACAAGCTTGGCAACGTAAGTAAGGAATATGGGCTGACCAAAGAGGAATCACAGGACATGCTACTACATGCTTTAGCCACTGACGTGGTACGCGCTTGCAAGGACAATCGACCCCCTTCAGTAGCCTCAAGACCTCTGGCGCCAACAGCTAACGATGAACCCCCCAGGACTCGCTTCCAGACGAATATTGAAAACCCGAAGATCATCAACGATCTTGTTCAACAGACTCTCCAGGCCTTGATTCAAGTCACAACCAAGGAGCTCTTAGCAGCTTCCCCTGACATTCGACGCGCTTTCCGGGACCTTATACAACCGAAACAAGTTCTGGTCAACTCAATGAACACTACGACCTCTCCCTCGACCGATTTTTATGACGACGCACCCACGGAAAGTACCGAAACATCCCTTCACTCATTCACGACCTCCGCATCGACATCTTCGACACCCCCTACATCCGCCAGTTCCTTTAGCATCTCAGCTGCTAGCACGCACTCTACACATCCCTTACGCGCTATATATCCAGTCTATTGCGACAAGCTTCGCATCGAGTCCTTGTCAGATTCAGGTTCCGAGATCGTGGCTATGCGACGTGCTGTATGGGAACAGCTACAGATTGGCTGTGATGTAGGTGCAGGAATAGTTATGGAAACGGCTAATGGTTCAAAGGAAGGCACCACCGGCATGGCAAGAGATGTCAAGTTCAATATTTGTGGTATCGTTGGCTATCTACAGCCTCAGATCATTGATAACCCGCCATACGACATTCTCCTGGGACGGCCCTTTCACTGCTTGTTAGAGGCTACGGAAAAACACTTCGCTGATGGACGAAGCGAAATCGACATGACAGATCCTTGAACCGGCCGCCGATTGAGACTCGCGACCAGCGAGCACAAGTTTTTACCACCCCAGCATGTTTACCTTGACGACAGCCCCCCTTTTCACGAGTCGATGACCCTTTAAGGAGAGACACTCACACAATTATGGTCACACCTCTGGCAAATGGTTTGTGCATAACGGACAATTGTAAACCCAACATTTCTTCCGCTTTTACCTTTCTATCTTCGCGTTTTCTACCCCAGCTGTTGATCGAAGCTAGCGATGATGATTCAGGCATTCTGAGCAGCTTAGACGACAGGTTGGGATTTTTTCCAATTATTTCAACTCACAATTCTTTAGATAACGATTCCGAAAGTCTACAACATGCTTATCTATCAGCCAAGAAGACCTACAAACCTGTAGCGCGCCAAGTCAAACCTGTATCAACGACACTACCTGAAGACTACCGAATCATTCGAAAAGAGCCTCCGGATATCCTTGCCGATTTCGACCCCCTGCCAGTCCAGCCTCCCGACTTTGAACCAGGACTGCGATACACCCGCGAACATTACGAAAAGCAAAACATCGACCCTGATAATTGGCTTTCGCCTGAAGAGATCAAGCTTTGCCATTATGTTGTTCAAAGATATGAATTCGCGGTCGCTTGGGAAGAATCAGAGAAAGGAGAATTTTTGGACAAGTATTTACCCCCCGTACTAATTCCAACTATAGAGCATACACCCTGGACCTATCGACACATCCCCATACCACCCGGGATATATAAGGAAGTCATGTGCATCATCACTGAAAAGATCAAGACCAGCGTTTACGAGCCGTCGAACTCGTCATATCGTTCTCGATGGTTCTGCGTTCTCAAGAAAGATGGAAAATCCCTTTGCATTGTTCAAGATCTCCAGCCGCTCAATACCGTCACCATCAAGGACGCCGGCGCTATTCCTCAGCCTGAAATGTATGCAGAGTCCTTTGGAGGACGATGCTGCTATGCCATCTTTGATTTATTTGTTGGATACGACCAACGAAAGCTGGATGAACGTTCCAGGGACCTCACAACCTTTCAATCGCCATTAGGACCCCTTTGGTACACCCGCCTGCCTATGGGCTTCACAAACTCTCCCGCCATTCAACAAGGAGATCTTTCCTTTATTCTTCGAGATGAATCCCCTGACATTACAGAGCCTTTATTGACAACATGCCCATTAAAGGACCAGCCACGTGGTACGAGTTACCTGGTGGTAAGTACGAGACCATCCTTGGCAACCCCGGAATTCGGTGCTTTGTTTACAAGCACCTTACCAACTGCGCAAGAGTTATCCACCGATTGTCAAAATTTGGCGCAACAATCTCAGGTGTCAAGCTTTGACTATGCGTCAAGCAAGCAGATATCATTGGACATAATTGCATGTATAAGGGTCGCGAACCTGATCTCTCGCGGGTTCAGAAAATTAGGGATTGGCCTCCCTGTGAATCACTAACAGCTGTTCGAGAGTTTTTAGGCACCATCGGCGTAATGAGGATATTCATACGAGACTTTGCAAAGCATGCTTACCCCCTCAACCAGCTGATGAAAAAGGATGCTGAATTTGTTTGGGGACCGGAGCAGCAAGAAGCTATGGACACGCTCAAGGACCTTGCTACCACATCACCGGCTATTCGCTCGATACAGTACGACTCACCCAACGAGGTCATCCTCTCTGTTGACTCATCTTTTCACGCTGTCGGTTTTATTCTCCTTTAACTTGGCAATGATGGACAATGCTACCCTTCTCGATTTGGGAGTATGACATGGAACGAACGAGAATCCCGGTATTCGCAAGCTAAATTGGAGTTATATGGGTTGTATCGAGCACTTTGCGCAACCCGATTATGGACATTTCGGGTCAAAAACTTTGTTGTTGAAGTAGATGCGAAGTATATCAAAGGAATGCTGAATAATCCAGATAGTTTACCCAACGCAACACTCAACTGATGGATTGGCGGCATCCTCGAATTCGATTTCACCTTACGACATGTCCCCGCCAAAGACCATACTGCTGCTGACGGATTATCTCGCCGACCTCACGCCCCCGAAGATTTTGATGAACCAAACGACGCCGAAGAAGTACAAACCTGGTTTACCATTGCTAACAGACTCCTTTTAGTTGTAGAATCAGATATTCAAGATTTAGATTCTAACCTACCCTCTCGACGCAACCTCGACATCGCCGAACCAGCTCAATTAGCGCTCGCCGCTTCAACTGATACCACCAGAATTCCCCGCAGCGACAAGGCTAAACAACAAGATCAGAAAGTCCGCAACATTCACAAGTTTCTTCAGCACCATGAATATCCATCCGACGACATGTCAGCTAGGTCACAGCAACGATTTCTACAATCAGTGCAAGACTTCTTCATTCGCAAGGGTAAATTATGGCGCAAGTCACTTGATGGACGACACAAGATCTATATAGCAGAAGGACGACGTTTGGAGATTCTTAAAGAAGCGCATGACAAACTAGGGCGTAAGGGAAAGTTTTCAATTCGTACTCGCTTACTTGACAGGTTTTGGTGGCCAGCTCTTGATAGAGACATCGACTGGTACATCCAGACATGCCATGAATGCCAAGTCCGTTCAATGAACAAGTTTGTTATCCCTCCGACTCCCTCCCTACCCGCAGGACTATTCATGAAGGTCCATATCGACACAATGCGGCTCCCCAAGTTCAACAGGTACGAGCACCTTGTTCACGCACGATGCTCTCTCACAGGGTATCCTGAATGGCGCGCCTTACAACGGGAATCAGCCAACACTCTTGGCGCCTTTATTTTTGAAGATATTCTTTGTCAATGGGGTGCTGTACAGGACATTGTTACTGACAATGGTACACCTTATGTTGCAGCTCTCAATTGGCTAGCGAAAAAATATGGCATCCATCACATACATATTTCCCCCTACAACTTGGGCGCTAACGGCGTCATTGAACGCCGCCATCGAGACGTTCGCGAAGCCCTTGCAAAGTCGACATCAAGTAATGAGCGCAAATGGCTCGGAACTTGCCCCTGCAGTCTTTTGGGCAGAGAGAGTAACTACCACCAAGACAATAGGGTACTCACCGTATTGGATGGTTCACGGAACCGAGCCTGTCTTCCCCTTCGACCTCCTTGAAGCCACCTACCTCGTCCCCCTCGCTTCCGACACACTCTCCACTTCCGAACTCATCGCATACCGAGCGCAGCAGCTGCAGAAACATGTGGAGGACATTGAGTGGATGAAGAAAAGGATATCAGCAGCGCGAATCAAGAGTTGTCAGGATTACGAAGCAAAACATCGCGCCCGCATTCGAAACTTTGAGTTTCAGCCTGGCGACTTAGTCCTCGTACGGGACGTCGTGCGAGACAAAGACCTGTCGGCCAAATATCAGCCACAGTACTTTGGGCCTATGCGCGTCTCTCGACAGACTGCCGCTGGCACTTACGAGCTTGCTGAGCTCAACGGCGCCGTCTCCAAGCTCTGCTTTGCTACGTTTCGTCTTATTCCCTATCATCCCCGCGATCCAGATCATCTTCCACATTCCCATATTCCTTCCGTTGACCACATTGATCCATGAATTTCCTTATGTCCATCTAATTGCTCAACTAGTAGTATTGGTTCATACTTGACTCTCTTCTCAGCTCTACCTCTGTTCTCTTTCTCTAGTCTCTTATTCTTGATGACTTCATAGTTACAATACAGTTCTCCCACATAGTTTAGGTTTTCTTATCTTTTTGTTCCAACAGGCGCGCTGTTACCCACCTCTCACCTCCCTTCCTTTCCATCATCTTCGTGGCCAATACCTTGCGAAACAACTCAAAAACACCCCCGCCACTTTGATGCTAGACTTATCCATGGCTGGCAGTCGCCGCACGCGCATATCATCACCATCATCGTGCTAAACACCACATTCGGCTTACTACATGCCCTTTTGTCAACCGGTCCATTCATCAGCATTATGCACATCACACGGACTCCCCCAACAATGCCATTTAAGTCCAGGCTATCGCATCGTCACCAGCAGCACACCCCCTTCCTTTTTCGACACCCTGCACTAGCATTTCGCACATACAACGGGCGTCCGGTCATCAAGGCATTCACCTGGTTTTCAACCAGTTCGTGCCGCGGCCTCTTATGGTTGGGGGAATTGCACAGACCTCACCACACGCGGATACAAGAGGTGTCAAACCTTGTTTCGTTGGGCGTTGACCACAGAGGGTCAACCATTTAAACACCCTGGGAGCGGAACTTGGTTCCCTCGATTATGTAAGCACACTCGGTTTCTGTTATTGTCTCTTTGTTTGCATGTTTTACATGAGGACGCATCCTGGCGATGCGCCCACATCCTTCAACCAGCTACGTACTTTTCCTTTTCCTTTCCCTCGACTTACACTTGCATTATATCATCAACTTCGCTATTACCATGCTTTTACTTACCACAAATGAAGCAGCGCAGCAACAAGTAGTAAGGTATAAGAGTACGTAGGTTTCTATCGAATAGACCAGTGGTTCCCCCCCATTCCGAGTACTTGAGCTCAAACGACGAGCACGCAAGGTGTATCACCGCGGCTTCCACCTTGCACAACGCAGTTACGACTTTGTCGATTCTCACATGCTGCTTATCTCCCCGCCGCTCGTCTTATCGCCTCTTGGATTCGCCTATAGACTACGTCTTAAGTCTACAGCACTGGAACAAGTGAGTAGAGAGCTGGAGCAGAAGCATCGGACCAAAGGGAAGCAGAAGGAGGAGGACGATGCAATGGAGCAAGAGTAACTGTATATAGGGGTGAGGCTCCTGTCAAAAAGGGGGCCAAGATAGGGATACACATAGGGGCTATCCCTGTTTGGAAACACTATGTACAAATATAGAATAGTGTTTTAGCTCCGATTCAATGGGGCATCAGTCATGTATGATTAGATCAGATACACCACCGAGCAGATTAGATTTGTGATCGATTATCAGAATGAGATTATCTTATCTAATCCTGTCCTCCAGATCTAATTGTACATCATAGATATTGAGAAACTTAGATTAGATTGGACCTATAGATAAGATCTTGGGACAAATTGATAAGATGGGAGATTATCTTATCTCATCTTGTTATCTTATCCTATCAATCAACTGAGATTGAATTTAGGTACAGATCAGCTAGAAGCGCTTGAAAGGCTTTGAAGGAATTCAAAGACAGTGGACAGCATAGTTGAAACCCAGTAGCGTAATTCAGACCCAGATATGGACAGCGGCAACTGTAGCTTTTGTATATGTTCGCTGGCTTTGAAATGCTCGACAGGAATTTGCATGGCAATTCTAGTGCGGTGTGATGTGCTCAGATGTTGTGTGCTGTAATATGCAGTCAGTCACTGTACATAGTGGCCAAGGATGTCTGGACATCTCCACCAGGGTCTGTCCAGGTGTGTCCAATGCTGTCGAGGCACTGTCAATCTCAATGTCAAAAGTGCCTTGTATGAACCTGCTAAAAGTATGTTGCAGCTGTCCAACCCTGTCCATCACTGCGCAACTCCATTTATCACAGTCCCATTTTCGAGATGCGCCTCCATGACCGGTGTCATCCTCTGGCTCAGCCTCAGATGCCATGACACCTTTGCACATCCCTCCACTTCCTCGTCACCAGCTACGCGCCGTCTCACCTCCAGCGTCAACAACTTCATTAGAGCAGGTTGCTCTTGCTCGTCCCAGCAGACATACAGAGGCATTCCACCACGACCACAGCAACAGTCTGTTCAAAACGCCTAATCAGCCCTTCAAAGAAGCTTCTTACTTCACTCGATCACCGTCCATATCACCCAAATGTGTCAACAAAGATCTCCCACCACCCAAACATCCTAAGTGCAAGCCCCCACCACCCATTGACAGCGCCCTCTCATCCACATTGTCCGTATCTGCCCTCTCCTCAGCAGACTTGACAGTGTCTTTCCGCGATTGTGACCGCACAAAAAATGTAGACTCACCCCTTCCTCCCGTACCAATGAACGACTCACCAACATCCTGTGTCTTTCGTTTGAAATCCATACACTATCCTTCTCCCCCACCTGTTCCTCCGCCGCTACACAAACACCATCCTGAGAGTGTCCAAGTTGTTGCTGGTGGGAACATTTTCGACCAACTATCGCAACATCATCATTCGTCGTCGCTGTTTGGTGTTCGAGGTCCTTGGAGTGACAACGCTACAAGTAATGGGAGTAGCAATAGCATATGGCTTTTGCAACATGTCTCCATGTCTGCTTCGACTCTGTCACTGAAGGAACTATACCACCAACGGGCGCTTGATCATGACACAACACCGCTCACCAATTTCCAACGCACACTCGCAATGTTTCAACCAAAACTCGATGCGTTACAGCCCAAGCTTGACAAAGTGAGGTATAAAGCCGAAGCAGGGCTTTCGCGGCGAGGCTTTGTTAGGGATGGCCATCGAAAGAGGGAAGGTGAGGATGAAGAGGGACTTATGTATGATCATGCATTGAACCGGCTGAATGGGGGTTTGGTCAATGATGATGGTTGGGAGAAAGCTGGAGGGATGAATATGGAAAGTGGGCCTGGTGCGGATAGTGGGGAAGATGTGAGTACTGGTGAGCCTGGCATTTGGGGTCGGGGGAGGAGGCTGAATGATATGAGGGATCCTGGTGGGCCTTTGGTCACTGATGAGCAGGACAATCTAAAGCTCCTGCCTGGTGATGGATGGAGACCACTGTAGTTAGTTATTGGTTTGTTCATACTCCACTAGGAACACATTGAATGATACCACACAATGGATTGTGGACACAAACAAGCCCCACTTCATTTGTGGTTCTCAGAAGATCACTACAGCATTTATACACAGACAATTCTAATGCTATTGTAACACTACAAGGAACTATCTTCCTACCAAATAAAAGAGGGTTGTACACTCTTCATTTCAAAAACCTGCTACATAGGTCAGTAGTCTGCATATGAGGGGAACTTGAGACATACCAATTGTGATACGAGAACCTACTCTAAGGTCTTGCACTGGGACCATTCAGGTCCATGGACATATTCAGTAAAGTCAACTTTTGTTGCATGACAGTGAAACACAGCAACATTGTGTGGATAGTAGAAAGCATCTCTATGAATGGGAGGGATCCAGAGGATAAGTTGCCCATCAGAGGAGAGAAGCCAGCCATCAGAGGACATGTTGGGGACTAATGGAGGAAAAGGTGGGGGATAGAGTGGGCTTGAAACCTTGGTTCCTAGATCAATATCCCAGACTCGCACAGAGTTATCCCATGAGCCAGAGACCACTGATTTCCCATCAGGGGAGTATGCAACAGAGCTCACTGTTCCGGTGTGGCCTTCAAAAGGACCTGCAACCATGGCTTGTGAAGCAGTATCCCAGACTCGCACAGACTTATCATATGAACCAGAGACCACTGATTTCCCATCAGGGGAGTATGCAACAGAGCTCACTGTCCCGGTGTGGCCTTCAAAAGGACCTGCAACCATGGATTGGGAAGCAATATCCCAGACTCGCACAGACTTATCATATGAACCAGAGACCACTGATTTCCCATCAGGGGAGTATGCAACAGAGGTCACTCCAATAGAGTGGCCTTCAAACGGACCTGCAACCATGGCTTGTGAGGCAATATCCCAGACTTGCACAGTGTGGTCATATGAGCCAGAGACCACTGATTTCCCATCAGGGGAGTATGCAACAGAGCTCACTCCACTAGAGTGGCCTTCAAAAGGACCTGCAACAATGGCTTGTGAAGCAATATCCCAGACTCGCACAGATTGATCATATGAACCAGAGACCACTGATTTCCCATCAGGGGAGTATGCAACAGAGCTCACCCTATCAGAGTGGCCTTCAAAAGGACCTGCAACCATGGCTTGTGAAGCAATATCCCAGACTTGCACAGACTTATCATCTGAACCAGAGACCACTGATTTCCCATCAGGGGAGTATGCAACAGAGCTCACCCTATCAGAGTGGCCTTCAAAAGGACCTGCAACCATGGCTTGTGAAGCAATATCCCAGACTCGCACAGACTTATCATATGAACCAGAGACCACTGATTTCCCATCAGGGGAGTATGCAACACAGCTCACCCAATTAGAGTGGCCTTCAAAAGGACCTGCAACCATGGCTTGTGAAGCAATATCCCAGACTCGCACAGACTTATCATATGAACCAGAGACCACTGATTTCCCATCAGGGGAGTATGCAACAGAGGTCACTCCATCAGAGTGGCCTTCAAATGCGAGCACATTGTATCCTGTTACAAGATCACATATCTTGATGACCCCACCCCCTAATCCCACTGCAATCCTACTCTCAGTAGGTGACACTGCTACACACAGCACCACACTTTGCATAGCCATTACTGTTTGTACTACTGGCCACCTGTCTAGCTTTCCCTTGGATACCTTGGCAACTCTTGTGTATGATTTACCATGGTTCAAATTTATCCATGATTTCTCTGGGGCAAAGGGCAGTGCAGATATGTAAATGTGAGGCACACTTTCACTTATTGGCACTGCAAAGTATCTCATAAATTGCACCCATTCCGCAATAGCCTGTTCGACAACACTGTTCTTATCCCCATGGCCAGTAATCCATTTCTGCACTTTGACCAGTCCTTCAAAGCCCATTGATATGCTACTAGTCAAACTAAGTACCTCAAGCCAGAAGAGAAACTTGTTCTCCATCAAGGGTAGCAGTTCACTAAGTGAATCTCTGGAAGCACTGAGTACTATGTGGATTGACCAAAATCGACTGGCATATATCAAATGAGATGAAACATTCTGTTTGATCTCTTCTTCAAGTCCTGCCACCTCTTTGTTTGGAACATGAGAATTAGTCAATGAGCAAATATTGAATTTTAGTTCCTGTGCCATGATGCTCAAGCTGGCATTTAACAAAGCTTCATGTCCATGGATTGAAGATATGCAAAATTGGCCACTCTGGGCTGGATCAAGCAAATAGTCACGAAAGGATGTATGGAGAGGAGTAACAGGGCTATCAAGTTTATGGACATTGCTTAGAAGAGATCCCATGTGTTTTAGTACACTGGAAACCTCAATGTCGATGCCAGAGGATGTATGGTTGCAAATATGTTGCAACACAGTCTTTGATAAAGGTTTGACCACTAGCAGCACTAATTCCATAATGATGTGAAATGCATGTAGGGAATCTGAGCCTAATGGCAGGTTGCTAAGAATGGCAGTATAGAGAGTAGAGAGTGTAGTTTTCCGTGTGCCTGGATTGGCAGACTGTATAAGAAGTTGGGCAGCTTGCATTGAGCTTCTTCCAAGTGATGGCTGCAATATGAAGCTGACAGCAGAAGATGCCCACTGGAACAAGCCCTCTGATTTGATAGCAAGCTGGCTTATAACCTCATCAACAGTAAACAAGGATAGGTGATGTTGTAAGTACATCTGAATGTCCTGCTGTGAATCCCAAGAATCAAGGGACACAGTTTGAGCATAGACACATTTGCCAAATGACTCCTGGATTTGTGGCTCAGGTCGTGCAGTAATCAAAACTCGGAAAGCAAAGGAAGAATCTCCAAGCTGAGTAGCTAGAAATCTATGCAATCCATTCAAGCTTGCTGCATCAGGGCACTCATCCAAAGCATCAATAACAATAAAAGTAAGCCCCTGCAACACTGTGCCCTGGAGGGGTGTCCTTAGGAGAAAGTCAAACAGAGTTTCATAATTCTGTGCACCTTTCCAAGAGGATGTATCTGCACGCATGGCTGAACATAGCTTTGAAGCATATGCAGTATTGCGGTGAGATAGATCTTTGGCAATGGTGGGGAAAAGACGCCAGGCCTCCCTCTCAACAAAGTCTCCCCTTTTGAAAGTGAAGGATGTGCACAGTTGGCCCATCTCAAGGAATTTTTGTGCCACAGAATGGGCAATGGCAGATTTGCCACGGCCAGCTTGTCCATAGAGGACAAAGACTGGCTTAGCCTTGGGATCTAAGGCCCAACCAGTAATCTGTTCGAGAACATCAGTCCGAGTGTTAGGGAGACATCCTTTGGCTGGATCATGTCGGGCCCCCTTAGCATAGGGAAGATTCTGCAGTGTTGTATAATGGTCTGTGGTAAGTCAGCAAGGAGTTTTGATTATTGATTCAAAATAACACTTCTACTTACCATTATCTGTGATTGTGCTAAGTAGCATGTTAACAACCGTGTGGCTGGACATGATGATGCCATCCAAAATAGCAGTCCGCAGGGTTGTTAGAGCATTGCAGTAGTCAGTGACAAGCTTCTGTGCCCCTCCATCAAAATTTCTAACAACCCTTACATCTGTACATGATAGCATCAGCAGTAATGCAACCATGTTGGGAGGAAGATACTTACAGAACTTCTCATCTGATACATAGTTCTGAACAAACTTTGAACACTCTGAGATCTGTTTAAAAAGATCAACAAGATATGGTCGCAGCTGCTCTGTACTTGCACAGGATGTGACCAGTCCCTCAGCCTCCAAACCAAAGTGAAGAACACTCTTCATATGGGACACAAGGTGCTGAATGCTTGCATCTTGCAGTAGTTGAGTGATGACCACCTACAAAGACAGACTGAGAAAGTGAATATGAAAAATCAAGACTAAGCAGACCTCAGGAATGAAGGAGACCACACCCAAAGCAATCTTTGCATATGGATGGATCTGTCAACAGAAGGCCAGTTAGCAGGTACCATACCATTTTGGTAAGTAGGTACACACCTCAGCAATACTACCTACAAGTTTGACCAGCAACTTAACCCCTGCAAGAACTGGCTCCCATGTCTTGACAAATTTTGCCACAGGCTCAGAGGTCTCTGAAGCAGCACCTAGGTCATCAACAGCAGCCTGTGACACAGTTTTCAATTCTTCCATGTCTACATCTGTGATGATGTGAGTAGGGTTAAGCATTTCTGATGAAGAAGATGGTTGTTACCCTGTAGTCCAGATACCAATTGAGAGGTAGCAGGTGGCAAGGACAGAACAGGAACAGTCCTTGTTGATGCATGATCTTGGTCGACCAAGGATGGGTGGTATGCGACCTTGAAGGCCAGTGATGGCCTGGAAGCAGGGATGGTCTGATCATTTTGGGGTAATGGACTCTGAAATTGGCATGTAACTGCTGAGGATCACGCATCAGTACAAGCTATAAAGGGGAGATACAGTGAACACACTGTTATGAGTTGGGAATCCCCGGAGCATTTCCTCTGTGATCTCAAGTACTCCCATGACTTTGTCCGTCACAATCAGCTGGGTCTTCATGAGGGTTAGCTGGATTCCAAGAGGGCTGGCAGGAGTAGCACTAGTAAGACAGGGTTCGTAAGTATTGTCAATCAGGCGAGAAATTGGTTACAATTCAAGGAGCTGCTTCCACTCAGCCGCGGATCCAGTTGGCTTGACCTTATGAGTCTTCTCCGTGATACCGTTGTGCGTAGCGGTAACGTAGAACTTGTGGCTCCACCAATGCACGTTTCCGCGGCGAATATTATCCACGCGAAGGACTGAAAGCGCTGTGTGAGGATCTGACAACGGAGCGAGACCGGCGAACGTACTAGTAAGTGTTAGCGTTCCCGTTGGAGGGCTTGCATCGGTTGGATTGGTACTGATCAGTCATTATCAGCGACAATGACGATCCGTGAGAACAGAGCTCGACGTACACTTGAACGGTCGGATTGTTCACTTCAGTCATTCTTGATTTCTTGTTTAGTTCTTATTCTTGTTTGATTCTTGTTCTTGTTTCTTGTTTCGAGCTTTCAAAGTGCGCAGCGTATGCTTGTGCTAGTTCTTTGCTGACGTGGTAAGAGCTGAAGATGCTGGGGGGCGCCCGTGTATCGATAACACCACGCTTGGGAAGGATCAATGATGTGTAAGCCACACGTTCCCAGCATCAAACTTCGAGCAAGCGCGCAACATACCTTGCATTCCTGCCATATACGGCACCTCGTGATGACCATTAGTACCAGAGTACACCGAGGTTTCGAACGACACCGGAATGCTAGGAAAGCAGTCGAGAATCGCCGCTGTGCAACCAAGTTGACGGTTCCATCAATGGAATCCGGATGACGGCCCTATGCTGCGGTGAGTGGAGTGCCTGGAAGAGGGAGGGCTAGTTTTTCGGTGGGTTCAATGTCTCGTGTACACGACGTTCGAATTGCTGACAATTGAGGCTGAAGGAGTGTTCGGTCTCGTCTACATGACGCATGGTATCGGCAGCGAGGTCGAGAGATCTGGCGGAAGGGAACTCTTGAGCGGTACTAACGGTTGGCCGTATCGTATACCTGCACAGAGGGGGTGAGCTCGTCAGTATCAGTTTAATTGAACGAAAGCCTACCTACCTATCTTTGTGGCAGAAGGCAGATCGGTGTCGGGCCCTTGCATGCCCATCCGCACACACGAACCTTGCAATTGACATCCTGGAAACGCCGCGCTCACGACATACGATTCTTTCGCGACATTGTCCTCCATATGGATGTGAAGGCGTCGGGGGCAAATATCTCACATATCGTATACATGTATTCAACGTAGATTCGACATGAGTTAGTGACCTGTCTGTCAAATGGCCCCACAGTAAATCACGGTCGTTTCACTACAGTAGCGACAGGGACGTAGGATAAAGATAATCTCGATCCTATCACACCGCCGTAAGAAAGAACATCGCGACACGAGAGAGGCTATTTACATACCTGGATATCCCAGCCTGGAAACTCAATCAATCTTAGGCGGAATATCCTCTTCGTCGTTGTCTTCTCCGTCGACTCGCGACTCGCAAATACAGCGGCGACAACCTTCCAAACGCTGGCTACAATCTACTGAATCAGATCTTGATGAAGAGGAACGGGGTCTTAGCAGAGTTGAAGTGGAGGCGGGGGTATGGACGATCACCTGTAGCCGTGACCGAAGGTAGCTCCGAATGGAGGCTGTCCGCCCCACCTATCGATCGGGGTTCGCTGGTTCTGTATATGCATCCTCGTTCAAGGTCATGGTCAATCATCTACGCTAAGTGTTAGCACCACCGACCGCCGAGAGGATACGCAAAGGAATTAACTACTCACGCAATGATTTTGACCAACGTGGCCCCTTGGGGATGAGCCTGACTTCAGCTAAGCGGCGGAGAGCATCTCTAGATCCAGAACCGTTAACGTTGCGGTACAGAATCACGAACATTTCGTAAAACTCACCTGAGGATCTCCAACAGCATCCCGAGCATATGGCAACGCATCGCCGAAACCCGTCCCGAGATACAGGCCTGCCAGACTCCTTCCCCTCACTCTGTAACCCCACCACACCTAGCGACAACAGATGAATTGATGGATACAACCGGGAGAAAGTATACATACGCACCGAAATTTGTACAAACAGCATTTATATCTGCCCATGGCAGTGGAACCGATGCCATCGAGATCGTCGTCAGAGAGCGTTGCACCGACGAAGCTTCTTTACGCAGATGGTGGATTGGGACAGGACGTTGACGACAAGATCCAAGGCAGAACGAAGCACCTAGCATGCACCTCCCCGCGAAATCGATAGACTGAGAGAGAGGAAACTACAACGGAACCACTGTCTCTACGAAGGACAAGGTCAAGCAAAGCTTGGGTGGTCATAGTAGAAAATGATGGAACTTACGGAGTGGGTAATGGAATCGATGCATGTATTCGTTCTTCGTATAGCTTCGAGGTGGTTGATACTCAAGTTGAAACTCGATGTGGACTATTGGTAGGATGAGCTCATCACCGGATTGAGAGGAGGGAATACGCACTGAATCTGCACCAGTGCCGTGTATGAACCCGCGGATATTGATGGCATCATCTTGGGAAGGTATCGTGATGGACGATGCTTCAAGTCAACCGGTGACAGAGTAGAACTTCCCCGTTGCTTGAGGCTATCAAAGAGGGAATGACAATCATTGGCCGCTGTAAAATAAACCGGGAATGATATGATAGTGACGCACCCAACTGTACTTTCAAGCGAGTGAACGGCGTGGTATACAAAACTCTCTCTCTCGCGTCAGCCATCTCCGTATGCGAGGCGCATTTCCAAAGCACATTCAAGGCGACGATGAGGTAGGAATTCTGGGATTCTGATACAGCCAGTTCACTGGGGTTGAGCAGGGGGTCGGCTGCGGTAGCGCCGGCGGAAACGAAGAGGACCAAAGTCATTATCTATCTCAGTGTGCTTGTGTGTGGATCAGAGGGCATCGACAAGGTCGAGGATTCTCCCATGCTATTTGGAATTCTATCGGATAGCTTTACGGGCAGCGATCCGGACGTTCGGGGCTATGTAGGATACGAGGTTGGAGGTCAGGGTTGAACTTCGGTGAAGGGGACGACGTACCTTTGAGCAAGGCCCACGATCATCTCAGGAAGATAACCATCCGATGATAGAAAAGGTTCTCTCAACCTTCGAAAGCGCATGCTGGCCCTGTCATTAAGGTTTTCGACTGGGTGTTGAGAGGGTCCGGGGCCTATGAAGTATAGATCGTTGGGTTACGCAAAACGGAGGAGTGTGTTGACGCACGATCCGGATATAATGGAGGGCTCGTCGCTTCGTTTGTTCGCTTTGTTCTTCTTCATCATCAAGGCGGTCGGTGATATCACGATTCCCGCTCGAGGACGTGAAAGCACATAGCATGCTGTGTGAATTAGTGTCAGCTGGGCCTAGTCCGACAAGGACGTGTGGTGGGTACTCACCGAGCTCCTTGAACCATTCGTGATCACCGATCTTCTCATCGCTGTGGTTAGAGAGCGGAGACGACCGATCATGCAGGGAGACCGCTAATAGAATTCCCTCCCATCATTTTGAGGATGCGGAAACGTAGGATTTGCCATCAGTCGAGAACGGGAGATTTGAGCAAGAAACCGTAGCGTTCATCCTGGATGGCTTCACCGATGCTGAGGGATGCGGAAGATGACGAGGGAATGACGTGTAGGTACCCCGCGCAAGAAAATTCAGAGGGCAGTTCAGTAAGTAATTGGCTGTGTTGAGCGTGGGTCAAGGGATGATCAGATCCGAATCTGCAAGGCGAGAGTGGGTTGGACGAATTGTGTTGGAAATCGAGGACGATGTAAGTCGTACTCACGGATATGGAAGGATAAAGGAATTGGATGAACGTTGTCCATCTCGACGGCGCATGTCTGAAGCCTTGAAGTGCCCTGGGCGAGAATGTGGGCAAGATTGTAGGGCTAATTGAGGAGGCTTCGGGTACGCGTAGGATGATATCAGTAAGCCAGTTGATAGCATAGTGGCCGGGATAACTTACTTTGCGGCGTGCTCGAGTGACTGTCTGGCAGCAAATCATCGCATGAACATTGACGTCGAGCAGAGAGCAGGGAGGTATCGGGCGCTTGAGGTAATTCGCGATGATCTCACGGGCGCTTCATGTTCAACTTGACCAACTTTTGACCTCCATCTCCCCGCCTTTCGAATGTAAGCGTGAACCTTCGCCTGCACTTCTTCAAGGAGGCAAAAAATACGTTTGAATCTACTTGATCACGCTGGCGGAGAGGGATGGGACAGGAGAGGACATGGGTAAGTGCTGTGCCTCTTGTCAATATGTATTGTTCCTTGAGCTCACAAACGGTACTAATTGCACCCCAATTCCTCACAGGACGCCGCCTCTACGACGCATACAAACCACCACGTTGACCTTTTATCGCACTCGGTGGTGTGAAGGAAGATACATTCACGCTTTCTTTTGGCTCGTTTTCGCGGAGTATGGTGTAACGTCGCAAACAGTGAGCTGAGGAAATGCAAGATTCGGTGGCAATGATGGCGACGTTCTCTTGAAATGCCCTAGATGAAGATGAGAAGTTCTACCCTCGATAGCCTTGCTTGTTGCCATCATCCAAGCGCAAACCTGGGTCAGACAACTTTACCGACGTCTTCAAGACCAAATCCCTCCAACCCATCCCAGATTCTGTCCTTGCCACTCGGCAGCATGTCTCCCCGTCCTCAAAGGGCACATCTGGAATGCTCATGAAATAAGCGCAATTCCCAGGTCGTCGTCTTGGAGAAGTGTGCGTCTATCCTCCTGTACCGAATTTGCAGGAGGGTAGATTAGGGTCCACTCTGTCCCACCTGTCGGACGCCTTCCAACAGCACCATTCCGGTGCCACTTCTCAATGGCGCCGTTACCTCGTTGTCGTTGTCGCTGCCCCCATCCCCCCTCCCCGCCGTACTCTTCAATCACCTCCGGTTCCTCCTTCATTCCGGCCTCGATTATCCTTATCGCTGAGGAACCACATGCGTAAATTCATCCTGTGGACGTTACTAGCGACGGATCCCGCAGCATCCATCGACACCATCGGTGTGGTGCTTGACGCGAATGTCTCGCCTATTCAGCACCTCTACGTCCCATGCTTCTGCTGTAGGTCCTTCCCTCCCGCTAGGCCGGATCCAAACTAACTCCCTGCTCAGTAGCAGGATGTTACCCAATCTTCCTCTTTGGAAGCTTGAGCGCTCGTTTAGCTCATGCATTCGGCGGTATGAATACCCTTTGGACGAGATCCTTGGTGGCACACTACACAGTATTCACGATCCCACACGCACCAACTGTCCGCCTCCAAGCCTACTCGTACACATTAAACGCCACACCATCCTGGTCCGTCCCGAATTCCCCATCCACAACAACAAGTGAACCCGACCTTTCCCATATACCTTCCCTGTGAAGCTCGCAGTGTCTTACGGCTCGCTTTTGATTGAATCCTCGTCGCCTCACCTTCACGAGAACCAATTGGCAACTTGTGGTTATTCCGCACATATTGTCAAATACCTATCTCCTCTCTCTACAGAGTTCTTCGTTAGCCCTTGTACGGCTTTCAGAATATCCCTACGGTCCCATCGACCCACTGCGTTCCTTTATTCGTTGACTCGTTCCGTACATACTCGTCGAAGACCTTCCACCCCGTCACGTATTCAACTATCATGCCCAACCTCGCCGCACCCCGGTCGTACCACCCGTCACGGACCCATTGATTTCGTCCGCTTCTGGATAATTCAGCGCATACAATCACATGGACAACATTCTACACGTCTATTGGATTACCCCACAACTGTATGCGCGAAATTCCAACGTCCAACGATCCATACCCACTATGGGCCGGTTTGCGATTGCATCTAGGAGCTTATATAGCTCTTGGATGACGTCGTAGACATGGCGGTCTGGATAAACAATACAATACCCAGAATGTCGCTGGATCTGGTGCACCGTGGAAAATGAAACAGCCATTGCGTACCCCCGACGAATTCAACCGACGTTTTCGGAGCGAGTTTTTTCTGCCTCCCTTCGATGTGAGACTCGGTGTTTAACCCCCTCCGTCGTCTTTGTTTCGTGATGTTCGGGATCGCGAGGCGCGGTTGGTTGGCTGATATGATGGGATGGGAATGGCGTTGGGGAAGGAGGGGGACTGTTGTGGTTTCGTGAAGCGTCGTTCTTTCACGGTATTTTGTGTTTAACCCATTGCGTACCCTCCTTCGGACATATCGTGAATCGACACGACTTTTGTTCATGTATACCTTATCCTCTCGTTTGCTTCGTTGCTTTTTCCTTCTCAGCTTCTTGCGGTGTCTACAACATGGATTTGCGTCTCGTTTCCTCGTGTACATCTCCCATTTAAGCATTGGTAATTTGGTATCCTCCATATGGATTTATGTACATATCTACGTCCCCTTCCTTCGCACATCCCTCCCTCCCCACTCAATACTCCACTACACTTTTCCCTAACGGCAGATCCTTCAAATGATGCTTCTATCCCATATCTGAGCTCCCGTAACTAGTGTTGATGAGGCACGGTATTGTGCGCATCATGTACCTCAATAATCTGCTCTCACATCTTCGAGGCCTTGCACCCTTATTTTCTCACAAAGTTCCGTGAATGCTACTCGCCGATTACTCGTTTGAATAATTTGTCACCCCGCCAGGGGACTGAGTACTCAAGTTCAAGTTTGTCTTCGTGCGTCGACGACCTGCTGCTACTGTACTCGTCGCAGTGATCTCTCAGCCACGATGCAGATATTGAGGTACGCTCATTATTCACTCTCATGCTCTACGTACTTGAGGAAACCTCTTCCTCGAGGTTCACCACTAGCACGTCCTCCGCGCTCTACCTCCCCATAAGCAGGCGTAATATGCTGGGATGTGAATATGTCCACAACGTTCATATCAGAGGCTACCATGACTGACTGACGTTGGGTAATTTCTGTACTAGAGATAGATACGGGACGTACTACAGAACAGAGGCGACGTTCGGAGGGAGGGGAGTATGATGGGGTAATGGGGGAGGAAGGGAGCGAGGTCGAAGAATGAGATGGATTCGCATCTGTCATATGTAAGTAGCGTCTGTATAAATGGGGGGAGGGGGTAAGACTCACGACCGCAACACTATGGATTTAAAGGAACCGCGATTCGGTAGCATACATTCCAAACAGCGGAAACCTTCGCGTACTTTCCGGGGTCAAATAAACAGGGAACGGAGGGGAATTGAGCGTATGGGCGGTGAGGCGATCATGCAAGACGCGTAGATGCCTCGAGACCTGAATTGCGAAATGCTGTATACAGAGGTCCGTAGATGTCCATTCCTTTTTTGCCTTGCTAGCTACATTGAAGGCCCAACAATAACCGACTGCTGTTGCCACGCCGCATCAGGGAAACCTACGATCGCGCGGGACGAATGTAGTCGAATGGTGGATGACGTAGAGTCGTTACCGTTACCGTCCTCGAATCCAACACCAAACCCCCGTCGGCGAACCCGTCTCGAATAAATCGCCGTATACTCACGGGGGAAGACAAAGATCTAATGTCGATCTCCGCCGTATGAAGAGTGGTATGCAGAGTACGGTACACCACTCTCGGTACACCACTCTATGATCCTCAGCGTTAAACCGACGCCTTCAGGAACAATCCCTTCACAAACCATCCTCTCGAACGCCACCGATTCCTACACCAACGGCCCCGAGGCTACCACCCAAACCACCCAATTCTTTCTCAATAGGTATCCTTCGCTTCCACACCACCCCTAAACCATTCCCGCGTCCTCAAGCCTCCCTTCTTCCTCATCAGATCGAACCACATCACAATATACGACCTAGTCCGAATCGAGTAGAAAGTAATCTTTAGTGACTGCATGTTTAATGAATCGGCAGGGTTGAAGGCTCGGAATCAGCTCCCCTTTGGAATGCGGGTTACCGATTACAAAGTCCTAGCCCAGTTCACAAAACGCGGGACCGAAGCTGTGCATCCAACTTTCTTCGGTGTACTTCGCCCACTCTTCGACTGCGCTCGTTTTACATGCTCATTGAGTTCTCCGGTGTGCGGTTACGCCGACCTAGCTAGGAACGCGAAAGGAGAAAGGGTGTGGCCAGTGGTACCGGTGGACCATCCGTACGTCGTTTTCGCATTTCAGATGACGTCTCGTAATCTACACACTTCCATACTCTTCGTAATTCCCCATGCACACACATCTTCACCGTTTGCTTGCTCACCTATCCCAGAGTACATGCAGTATTCGCTGTTTGGACGTGCGCTGCCTAGCTCATGTTTGAAGCTTCATACATATATATATCCCGTTTTTTGTACTCTATTCTACGATTCGCATTCATATTCTAACACATATCCCTATCCGCTCTTCTCTCCTCCTTCCCATTACGACTCTGTATCGACGGATAGAGGGTGGGGGTGTGTCAAGAAGAAAGAGTTCGAGAAAAATAGGATGGAAAGTTATACATCAAGATGGATGGACGACACCAAGTCCATGCGACTGAGTTCCGTAGATATACATAATAAAAACACGGAAGCGAAATGAAAAATCATGTAGAGACATTGAAAGCGAGAAGGTAGGTGTGTACGCTGTGACGTCGCCGTGAAGGGAAAGGCATAAGAGGAAACCGAGAAGAAAAGGTATATATATAATATACATATATAAACGACGTAGGGAAGGTAAACGAGGGTGGATGAACGCATAGATCTACGGGACTTTGTCTGCTTGGAAGGGGATTACTCAAAGGAGGAGTTGGATACACTACACAAGCGTCGTGACAAGGGCGACGCTTCACCAACTTCTTCCCTACATACATACATTTGCAAAGGACAAAACAAACCGCCTAGCAATCTCTCTCAAGCGATGAGAGGAATGTCGAAGGGGTGTACCGAGGAATATTGCGGAGAACCTTTGATGGTCCTCAATAGTGAATGACCATCCACACCTTGGATTATCCGCTAAATCCGACCATCGACCCATCCCACTATCTTGAAAATCCAATCCACTCGAGTAGGCGGTAAGGAGTCAAAGAGCTAAGGGTGAAGTTGGATGAAGGGGAGGAAGGACGCGGGGATGGATGTTCGGATCCGTTGGGGTAGGCGATGGGTATTTCATATTCATGGTGAACATCCTCGTGTTGCATCATTGATCCGGTCGACCAAACCCACAATGTGATCCAATAGCGACGACATTCACCCGTGAAACACACGCATATAGGTGTTGGGTTTAAGGTGTCGGAGCCGCCCAAAAGACGTTGCGTGTTTGCATATGCATCGACTGTGGATGTCGTTCATGCACCTCTATTCGTTCGTTATTCAGCAGAAGGAGAAATCGGGGGGTCTATGACGTGGAATGCCTGGGGTACGGCGCGCTTGGGCATGACGGCTCGATATGTGGGTGGATGGTCTTCAACGAGGACGCACAGATCAGTTCAACGAACAGAGGCGAGTTGATACGGAGGGTCGGTCAACGCAGTGGGGAGATGGTATCGTGGTGAAGAGGTGAAGAGGTTCTGGAAGTGGTACATTGGCTAACTATAGCGTGGTGATAGAGGCGTTTGTTGATGTATGCTCGGTGAACCGAACGTAAGTTGCCATTGGTTCAAATGAAGATAACGAAGAACCAATGGAAAGGCAACGGTAAGACACCCGGGTGCGAGGTGCATGTGGGAGACATGTGCATGAACGCTCGACGGGATAAGCATTGTTTGGTTCACGTGGTAGATGGGGAGAGGAGACGGACGGCTTGCGGAGACAGTGTGCAGTGACCGAGGACGTCGTCAAGGTAAGTCAAGCGGCCAAAGGCATGACTTGACGACCACTCGAACTTGCGAAGAGGAAGAAATGGACAATAACATGATACTGCGCCCGGAGCCCACCCGGAGTAAGTCTGGTGGTGGGAGGGTCCGTTAACGGTGTTTGTGAGGGCACGGGAGCGGGACGGCGGATGTTCGAGACGTCCATTTCGAGTGCCACGCCTGAGGCACCGGCATCTAGCAAGGTCTAATTCTAGATCTAAAGTGCGAACTGTGGAGGTGGCGCGAAGGCCGTGAGCATTCGATGCGGGATCGGAGAGACATGCTGAGTGAATACACGGCCAAAGCGAGACTCGTAGTCGCAAGTACAGAGGCGTGGAGTCGCGAAAGGCATCACCCTCAGGAGGTGGGAGCTGGACGTCTGGACGGGGAGAGCAACTCGGGGTGGTGACGTGGTTTGCGTGTACGAATTGCTCGTGATCAAGTAAAAGAGGGCCCGGGGGTCTGGGGGACGCTGCGTGCTTGACAGCAGGGATATGGGATATGGGTTGCAGAAAATCGGTCTTGAATACGTTGGAAAAGGCGTATGTCCCGGGTCTGCGCTGGGACGACGGCATCATGCGAGACGAGCGAGGGTGAGATCGCCCTTCTTCAACCAGACCACGACAATCGAACACCACCACCCTCACCACCAAAACCTCTGATACCCTCGGCCCACTGTCTTCACCCTCTTCCGCGAAAATGAGCCAAAACGCGTGAATGCATCTTGCTTCGTGCCTTCGAATGCGGTAAAAGGTCAAAGAGGTGTCCTGTAATGGGTTGAGGTGAAGTTAGTACCGTTTGTGAGTTCAAGGAAGAATGGATATTGACAGGAAGCACAGCACTAACCCATGTCCTATCCAGGCCCAAGCCTCTACGTTATCGTAATCAAGAGTATCCAAGCGCATTGTGTGCCTCCTTGAAGAAGCGTGGGCGAAGGTTTGCATTCGAAAGACGTTAGATGTTGGTATGTATGATGAAGGTACGATTGAGCACTAAGCGCCCGTGAGCGCTTGAGCCCCTGGACCATCCTCGAGCGCCCAATATCTCTTACTCTTACTCTTGCTCATCGCGCAAGCCGACATCAAGGTCCATGTGTTGCTTTGCTCCTAATGCATGTTGCAAGGTAAGCTACGCCTATTGATATTCCATTGCCTAGAATACTGATATAATCCTATGTGTAGTCCACCCGAAGTCGCCTCAATTCGCCTTGTATTCTCGCTCTCAGCTCTTCAAGGCTTCGGACATGCGCCGTCCCACACATTTGTCCTTCCATCTCCGTGAGTACGACTTGCATTGTGCTCGATTTTTACCACAATTTGTAACTGACGCTCGCCCTGAAGCTTGAAGACTCATCGACACATCGTTCATCTCTGATCACCCATTGACCCACGCTCAAGACAGTCAATTACTTACTGACGGCCCTCTGAATTTCCTTACGCGGGAATCTTGCGCGCCATGGCTGCATCACAGCTATCGTCCCTTGTCGAATCCCCTCAGCGAAGCCATCCAGGAAGAACGCTACGCTCTCTTACCCACATACTCTCGTCCTCGAATGATGGCGAACCCTACACTTCCGCGTCCTCAAAATGGAGGAAGCGGATCCTACCACCGACTTCCCTCGCATGATCGGTCGTCTTCGCTCTCTAGCTACAGAGACGGGAAGATTGGTGGATCCTGAATGGTTCATGGAGCTCGGTAAGTACCCACCGCATGTCCTTATAGGAACAGGCCTGGTTGACATTAGCTCCAGGCAGCCTGCTATGTACTTTTGCTTCGTCGACCAGGTATAAGGATATCGCCGATCGCCTTAATAAAAACTGAGAGCAGAGCGGAGAAACGAGGCGGCGGGCCCTCTCATATTTGGATCGTGCGTAATAATGTACCTTTTCCCATTTGCGTAACCCAACGATCTTTACCTGATAGACTCCGGCACTTGCAACCACCCAGTCGAAAACCTTGATCACGGTTCTAGCGTGTCCTTTCGAAGGTTGACAGAACCTTTTTCATCATCGGATGGTTATCTTCCTGAGATGATCGTGGGCCTTGCTGAAAGGTACGTCGTCCCCTTCATCGAAGTTAAACCCTGACCTCCAACCTCATATCCTACATAGCCCCGAACGTCCGGATCGCTGTCCATAAGGCCATCCGATAGAATTCTGAATAGCATGGAAGTTCTCTCGACCTCGTTAACGACCTCTGGGCCACAAGGGGTGGGGTGGCATACATAACGACTTTGGTCCGCATCGTGAGTTCCAAGGACACGCCGAAGCCCATCCTCTGCTCAACTCCAACGATCTGGCTGTATCAGAATACTAGAATTTCCATCCCATCGTCCCCTTGAATGCGTCATGAACATGCGCGTCGCATACGGAGGTGCCTGTCGCGAGAGAGATATGTACCATTCCGTTCCAATGCATGAGAGTGCAGTTAGGTGCATCACTATCATGTCGTTCTCAGTTTGCAACGGGCACTAATCGCCATTGTACTCTTTGACAGCCTCAAGGATCGGGGAAGTTTTCCTCAGTCACTGGCCGACTTGAAACATCGTCCACCACGACACTTTCTCAAGGTGATATCAGCTACATCCGTGGTTTATTCGGTGTGTATTCCTTTCTCCCAGTCCGGTATTGAGCTCATCCCACCAATAGTCCACATCGAGTTTCAACTTGAGTATCAACCACCTCGAAGCTATACGAAGAACGAATACATGCATCGATTCCTTCACCCACTCCGTAAGTTCCATCGTTTTCTACTATGACCACCCAAGCTTTGCTTGACCTTTGTCCTTCTTAGTACAGTAGTTCCGTTGTAGTTTCCTCTCTCTCAGTCTATCGATTTCGCGGGGATTGACGAGAGAGATGCATGCTATGGGCTAGGCGTGCTGTCCGAATACACCATCCGCGTAAGTTGGTCTTGATCTTTCGCCAAGGCCCAGCAAAAGTTGAAGCTTCGCCCATGCAATGCTCTCCGAAGACGATAACGATAGCATCACTACCATAGCCGTGGTCAAATGCAACCGCCGGTGGTACAGATTCGGTGCGTATGCATTCCATCTCCCGGTTGTGTCCCTTGGCTCATCTGTTGTCGCTAGGCCGAGTTGCACAGAGAGGGGAAAGAGTCTGGTCGGCCTGCATCTCGGGACGGGTTTCGGCGATGCGTTGCCGTATGTTCGGGATGCTGTTGGAGATCTTCAGGTGAGTCTTACGAAATGTTCGTGATTCTGTGCCGCGACGTTAACGCTTCTGGATTCAAAGACGGTTTCCGCTGCTTGCTCGAAGTCAGGCTCATCCCCGAGGGGTCATGTCAGCCAAAATCATTGTGTGGGTAGTTAACTCCTTTGTGTATCCTTTCGGCGGTGCTAACACTTAGCGTAGACGATTGTCCATGGCCTTGAACAAGGATGCATATGCAGAAACAGCGAACCCCGATCGACAAGTGGCGGACAGCCTCCATTCGGAGCTACCTTCGGTCAAGGCTACAGGTGATCGTCCATACCCCCGCCCCCACTTCAACTCTGCTAAGACCCCGTTCCTCTTCATCAATATCTGCTTCAGTGGATTGTAGCCAGCGTTTGGAAGGTTGTCGCCGCTGTAGTTGCGAGTTGCGAGTCGACGGAGAAGACAATGACGAAGATATTCCGTGATTGAGTTTCTAGGCTGAGATATCCAGGTATGTAGATAGCCTCTCTCATTTCGCGATATCCTTGCTCACGGCGGTGTGATAGGATCGAACTTATATCTCTATCCTACGTCCCTGGACGATTGTAGTGAAACGACCGTGACTTATTATGGGGCTATTTGACAGAGAGGTCACTAGCTCATGTTGAATCTACGTCGAATACACATGGCTGTCATGTATACGATATGTGAGATATTTGCCCCCCGACGCCTTCACATCCATATGGAGGACAATGTCGCGAAAGAATCATATGTCGTGAGCGCGGCGTTTCCAGGATGTTAATGGCAGGGTTCGTGTGTGCGGATAGGCATGCTAGGGCCCGACACCGGTCTGCCTTCTGCCACAATGATAGGTAGGTAGGCCTTCATTCAATTAAACTGATACCGATGAGCTCACCCCCTCTGTGCAGGTACACGAAACGGCCAACCGTTAGTACCACTCAAGAGTTCCCTTCCGCCAGATCTCTCGACCTCGCTGCCGATACCATGCGTCATGTTGGCGAGACCGAACACTCCTTCGGCCTCAATTGTCAGCAATTCGAACATCCTGTACACGAGACATTGAACCCACCGAAAAACTAGCCCTCCCTCTTCCTGGTGCTCCACTCACCGCAGCGTAGGGCCGTCATCTGGATTCCATTGACGGAACTGTCAACTTGGTTGCACAGTGGCGATTCTCGGCTGCTTTCTCAGTGCCTGGTGTTGTTCGAAACCTCGGTGTACTCTGGTACTAATGGTCATCACGAGGTGCCGTATATGGCAGGAATGCAAGGTATGTTGCGCGCTTGCTCGAAGTTTGATGCTGGGAACGTGTGGCTTACACATCATTGATGCTTCCCAAGCGTGGTGTTATCGATGCTTCGAGCGCCCCCCAGCATCTTCAGCTCTTACCACGTCGGCAAAGAACTAGCACAAGTATACGCTGCGCACTTTCCAAGCTCGAAACTCGAAACAAGAACAAGAATCAAACAAGAATAAGAACGAAACAAGAAATCAAGAATGACTGAAGTGAACAATCCGACTGTCCAAGTGTACGTCGAGCTCTGTTCTCACGGATCGTCGCCGTTGCTGATGCGTCATGGCTGATTAGTACCAACCCGACCGATGCGAGCCCTCCGTCAGGAAGGCTTAGGGTTACTGGTGCGTCCTCCTTCCATCGCATTGTACCCTACCACTCACGATATGACATGTCCAGTTGTTAAAGCGGAGAATATTCGCCAGGGCGATGTTCATTGGTGGAGCCACAAGTTCTATGTGGCCGCGATGTATAACGGCATCCAAAAGAAGACAACTCTCGCCAGGCCCAATACAAGCAGCGCTGCCTGGAATGAGACACTCGAGTTGTGCGCTGCATTGTTTGTTCCATTCTTCTCGTGTTATCCTAATATTCTCCGATGGCTTTGTAGTGATACCAAGGGCTCCGCACTCGAGCTGACTATCATGAAAGACCAACGCACCAAAGAGGACAAGGTGATTGGTGTCCTCACCCTTACAGATGATTTACTCCGTGAATATGCTTCTGGAGCCGGTTCGTCTGCCGCCCCCTCTTCTGACATCCCTACCATCCTAATCTTCGATATACAGAGGCTGTGTGTGAATGCCCTATCCCAGCTACGACTCTCTGGCAAACTACTCCTGCCCTGAACCCGTTGCTAACCCTGAAGGTTACCTATTTCCCCGCATTGGTCACCACATCACCTCTGCCATCCCCAGAAGACCTAGCAACCAGCCATGCCATTGCCCATGCTTCTGATGCCAGGGAAACTCTGTGCCAGTTGCAAGCTATGCCACAGACTGGGGCCAACACCATCAATGCTGCACTACAGGCTCCTCAGACTGTTGCTGATCTGGCTAATACTTGGGATCCCATTCTCAAAAATCTTAAATGGATTGTTGACATTGGGGATGCCATTGCTGAAGTTTGTATTCACTTCCTTACCATGATAGTATGGTTCTTGTTAACTTTCTTTTGGTAGATTCATCCATATGCCAAGATTGTTTGGAGTGTTGTCTCCCTCATTCCTAAGGTGTGCTCTACTGACACTAGAACAGCCTGAGTCTTACATATTTTCTGTAGACTATTATCAATCAAGCACTTCAAGACTCATCCATTCAGACACTCATGTCTGTTATGCAAGATGCACTTGACTTTGGTCAGGAAGCTCACATGCTTCCCACCTTCTGTAAATCTGCTCAGCAATCCAAGATTCTTATCCGCCTCTTTGAGCAGATTTCTGAATGTTCTAAATTCATTAGTAACTATGCAAGAGACCCAGACTTCTGTCAGTCAAGTTTCTCCTAATAGTGTGGAACTGTCAGCTAATGAGGGAGATAGTTTTGAGAATGTTGAAGAATATTACTGGTGGTGTTGAACAGGCTGTCAATGATTATTGCACCAACCTAACCAATCTTCGGGGGCAGTTTGTCTCTTCAGCTGCCATTGTCACCCAAGCTTCTGTCAAAACACTACTTATAAACCTGGCTGACCATGGTTAGCATTCTCAATTGGACATTCATTGATCACCTGCTAACTAGCTGCAGAACAATACTCCATTCTTCAGAATCTTCCATATGCACAGGGGGCCCGACATGACCCAGCCAAAGGATGTCTCCCTGGAACACGGATTGATATCCTCAAGAAGATTACTGATTGGGCCTTGGATCCCCATGCCAAGCCTGTCTTTCTTCTATCTGGACAAGCTGGCCGTGGCAAATCAGCCATTGCTCATTCAGTTGCCCAATTATTTGCCTCCATGGGCCAATTATGTACTTCCTTCATATTCAAGCGGGGTGACTCTCTTAATAGAGAGGCCTATCGTCTATTCCCTACAATTGCCAGAGATTTATCTCACCGCAGCACTGTATATGCTTCCAAGCTATGTTCAGCCATGCGTGCAGATACATCCTCCTGGCAAGGTGCCCGGGATTTTTTAACTTTGTTTGAGTTTCTTCTCAAAGCTCCTCTCATGGACACATCTTCCCAGGACATTGTATTTATTGTGATTGATGCTTTGGATGAGTGCTCTAATACAGAACAGACAAAGCCCTTGCATACCTTTCTTGCTACTGAGCTGGGAGATGTTAGTTCTAAACTTCGCATTTTGATCACTGCACGCCCTGAACCACATATCCATAAAGCCTTCAGCAACTGTCCATATGCAGAAAATGTATCTCTTGATGACAGAGATTCTATGCAGGATGTGGAAACATATATTCAGAGTCATCTGGCTGTAGAACCTTCTATCTATGCTGAGTTTGGTTCTTCACTTGTTACCAATTCAGAAGGCCTCTTTCAATGGGTGTCTACTGCCATGAGATACATCCTGAACCCACCAGCTGGCAAGAGTAGAAAAATGGCTGCACAGCTTTTTGCAACATCTTCAGCTAGAGCTGGGTACCCTCTTGATAGCCTTTATACAGCTATTCTTGGGAGTCTTGCCTTTGATGAGGATTCACTAGCACTATTTCACATGACCATGGAATTGGTGCTTCTAGTGGTCACACCCATGTCACAGGGTGCCTTACAGGAGATATGGAACCATACCAGTTATGATAACAAGTTCCTGCTTGATACTATACTTGAGCATATGGGATCACTTCTAAGTGGTGTACATGGATCACAAGAGCCTGTGGCACCTCTCCACACATCCTTCCGGGACTATTTACTAGATCCCAAACGAAGCAAATTGTTTTCCATTAGTACAACTAATGCACACCAAGCTTTGATGATAGCAAGCTTTAACATTATGAGGGCAGAACTGTGTTTCAATATTTGTCCATTGACCAACTCACACTTTCGAAATAAAGATGTGACTGGACTTGAATTAGAAATCAACAAGAATATTTCTGCCCATTTGTGCTATGCTAGTCAATTTTGGTCAAGCCACATGATAAAGCTCAGTAACTCAGAGGGTGTGCTAAGAGAGTTGCTCAATTTTCTTGAAACCAAGTTTCTCTTCTGGCTTGAGGTGCTTAGCTTGATGGGTAGCATTTCACAAGGAATCAAAGCCCTGCTTGAAGTGCAGAAATGGATTACTGGCTATGGTGACAAGACTTCTGGTGTGGAACATGCCATTGCAGAATGGGTGCAATTTATGCGATATTTTGCAGTGCCAATAAGTGAAAGTGTGCCTCACATTTACGTATCAGCACTACCTTTTTCTCCATACAAATCATGGATAGATGTGAAGCATGGTAATCAATATACAAAAGTTGCAAAGGTATCCAAGGGAAAACTAGACAGGTGGCCTGTGGTGCAAACAGTCATGACTATGCAAACTGATGTGGGATGTGTGGCAGTGTCACCAACTGAGAGTAGGATTGCAGTGGGATTAGGCTCTGGTGTCATCAAGATATGTGATCTTGTAACAGGATATGATGTGCTAGCATTTGAAGGCCACTCTGGTTCAGTGACCTCAGTTGCATACTCCCCTGATGGGAAATCAGTGGTCTCTGGCTCGGTTGTCCACACTGTGCAAGTCTGGGATATTGCTTCAGAAGACATGGTTGCAGGTCCTTTTGAAGGCCACTCTAATTGGGTGACCTCTGTTGCATACTCCCCTGACGGGAAATCAGTGGTCTCTGGCTCATATGACCACACTGTGCGAGTCTGGGATATTGCATCACAAGCCATGGTTGCAAGTCCTTTTGAAAGCCACTCTGGTGAAGTGACCTCTGTTGCATACTCCCCTGATGGGAAATCAGTGGTCTCTGGCTCATATGACCACACTGTGCGAGTCTGGGATATTGCATCACAAGCCATGGTTGCAAGTCCTTTTGAAGGCCACTCTGGTGGAGTGACCTCTGTTGCATACTCCCCTGATGGGAGATCAGTGGTCTCTGGCTCACATGACCACACTGTGCGAGTCTGGGACATTGCTTCAGAAGCCATGGTTGCAGGTCCTTTTGAAGGCCACTCTTCGGTGGTGAGCTCTGTTGCATACTCCCCTGACGGGAGATCAGTCGTCTCTGGCTCATGGGATAACTCTGTGCGAGTCTGGGATATTGCTTCACAAGCCATGGTTGCAGGTCCTTTTGAAGGCCACTCTGGTGGAGTGACCTCTGTTGCATACTCCCCTGATGGGAAATTAGTGGTCTCTGGCTCATGGGATAACTCTGTGCGAGTCTGGGATATTGCTTTACAAGCCATGGTTGCAGGTCCTTTTGAAGGCCACTGTAATTGGGTGACCTCTGTTGCATACTCCCCTGACGGGAAATCAGTGGTCTCTGGCTCCCACGATACCACTGTGCGAGTCTGGGATATTGCTTTGCAAGCCATGGTTGCAGGTCCTTTTGAAGGCCATTCTGACATGGTTACCTCTGTTGCATACTCCCCTGATGGGAAATCAGTGGTCTCTGGCTCATATGACCACACTGTGCAAGTCTGGGATATTGCATCACAAGTGATGGTTGCAGGTCCTTTTGAAGGCCACTCTGGTGAAGTGACCTCTGTTGCATACTCCCCTGATGGGAAATCAGTGGTCTCTGGCTCACAGGATAACTCTGTGCGAGTCTGGGATATTGCATCAAATGCCATTGCTGCAGGTCCTTTTAAAGGCCACTCTAGTGAAGTGAGCTCTGTTGCATACTCCCCTGATGACAAATCAGTGGTCTCTGGCTTAGATGATAACTCTGTGCAAATCTGGAATATTGGTTCACAAGCCATGGTTGCAGATCCACTCTATCCCTCACCATTTCCTCTGTTACTCCCTACCATGTCCTCTGATGGCTGGCTTCTCTCCCCTGATGGGCAACTCATCCTCTGGATTCCTCCCATTCACAGAGATGGTTTCTACTATCCATGCAATGTTGCTGTGTTCCGCCGTCATGCAACACAAGTTGACTTTACTGAATATGTCCATGGACCTGAATGGTCCCAGTGCAAGACCTCAGAGTAGCTTCCCTCATTGTAATTGGTATGTCTCAATTCCCCCTCATATGCATCCCATTGACTTGTGTAGCAGTGTCTCAGATCCACAATGTATGGGCTTATATCTTTTTTTGGGTAAGAAGGTAGTATGATTGTGGTATCACACTGTGTCACAATTATCATTGCATGAACCATATGGTGATCTTCTGAGAACACTAGATTTGACACTTATTTGTGTGCACAATGTACTTTTAATGTATTCCTAGTTAAGGTGTGAACAAACCAATAGCTAACTACAGTGGCCTCCATCCTTCACTAGGCAGGACCTTGAGATTGTCCTGCTCATCAGTGACCAAAGGCCCACCAGGATCCCTCATATTATTCAGCCTCCTCCCCTGACCCCAAATGCCAGTCTCACCAGTACTCACATCTTCCCTGCTATTCACAACAGGCCCACTGTTCATATTCATCCCTCCAGCTTTCTCCCAACCATCATTATCATTGACGAAAATCCCATTTGGCCAGCTCAATGCACAGTCATACATAAGTCTCTTTTCATTCTCACCTTCACTCTTTTGATGGCCATCTCTAACAAAGCCCCACTACAAAAGCCCTGCTTCAGCTTTGTATCTCACTTTGTCAAGCTTGGGCTGTAACATGTCAAGTTTCAGTTGGCACATTGCAAGTGTGTGTTGGAAATTGGTCTATGTTAAGGTTCACCATGAATTCACTTGAAGTTCAGCTGAACCATATAGTTCAGCAAAAGTTCAGTTGAATTCAGCTGAACTTCAGCTGAACTTCAGCAAAGTTCAGCAAAGTTGAACAAAGTTCAACAAAAGTTCACCTGAACTTCTCAAATTCAGCATGTTCATCTGAATTTGATGTCAAGTGAACTCCAGCTGAACTCCAGTTGAACTTCAACTGAACTTTTGGTGAACTTGGACTCATTTCTTGAAGTATTTGAAATAGCTGAACTCCACCTGAACTTCACCTGAATTTAGTTGAACTATTGCTAAACTCTAACTCATCTCTTCTGTATCTAATATGGGCTAAAGATGAGCTAGGGTTCAGTTGAACTCTGATTGATTATGGTCAAAACTATTGAAGTGGGAGTAGGAAGTCTTGCTACTAATCTAGCTATGTTAACTCCCTAAAAGATTTATCCTAACATTGTTATTGGTGGCTGTGTTGTAATAGTAGTAGTTAATAAACAAACAATTGGCAGGTTCATAATGATGATAGTAATTCAGTATCATCATATGTTCAGCTGAAGTTCAGGTGGGGTCAGAACATGTTCAGCTGATTATAGTTTTCTTTGTGACTAACCATATTTGCAAGGTTATTATTATTATTAGCATGAATATTTATCTATTATATACTTGAATTACTTAAATGCTTTATGTAATGTGGTAAGCTAAATCACTAGCTGTATGCTACTATCTATTTGTCTAGAAAGGGCCCTGGCAAAGTTTTGTATTTTGCTCAGCTCACTGGTTCATCATGTGCGACTTCCATATATGGAGATAGGGGCTATTCAGAAGGTCATTCTTTTCAATCCAGGGCGCTTAAATGGGCGCTCATGTAAGCGCCCAAGTATCACCTACTCAATGCTTGAGTTCACCTAAAGTTCAGCTTCCGTTCAGGTGAACTTTAGCTGAATTTCAATTTTAGAAACCTTCATTCAAACACTGTGTTCAGTTGAAATTCAGCTGAATTTCAGCTGAAAATTCACCTGAACAGTTTACCAAAAGTTCAGCTTCAATGGTGTTCAGGTGAACTATACCTGAACTGGAGTGAACAAGTTGAAGCAGGGAACCCAGCCAAAAAGTTCATCAAAAGTTCACCTGAAGTTCACCTGAAGTTCACTAATTCAGCTGAAGTTTAAGTAATTTCATGGTGAATCAAGAGGTGCTCAACTTTTGTTGAACTTTGCTGAAGTTCAGCTGAAGTTCAGCTGAATTCAACTGAACTTTTGCTGAACTATATGGTTCAGCTGAACTTCAAGTGAATTCATGGTGAACCTTAACATAGACGAGCAACCAAGGTGTTGTATGAGGAATCCTGGGAGCACTTTGGCCATCCTCCTTCGCCAGGTGACCAAACCCTCTCGGAAGCAGTCATGGAGCTCAAGCACGATCTTGACATGGTCCAGGAGGACATTGGCCGGCACCACCGTGATGCCGCCGGCTTTTTTGCGCTATATACCACCGCGGCAGAACAGGAGATCAAGAACCAGGCTGAGGAAGCCGATGGGCGGAAGATGGTTCCCGCTCAACTACCGTCGAATGTCAACAAGCTTGTGAACGCCCTGGATCGTTTCAAAACAGATCCAGTGTACGAGCCACGGACACGGAGCAATGTACCAGGCAGATCCCGTCGTCAGCTGGGAGAGTTTGTCTCTGCAGTGGCCACCGCATCGATGCCGATGGCTCAAGTGGCGCAATCGGCAACCTGGTTGGATGGACCAACCCTCTCCTGGAGACAGGCAAAGGAGGCCCTCCAGCCTCCCAGAGTCCCGGCAGAAAGGCAACGGGTGCATACAGGGTACCAAACCAGCCTCACCAGCCGCTCCATTCGCCACAATCCAACAGGATGGTCAGGGGAACCATCTCTCCCTCAGTCTGGAGTCAACTCGGCGGTATCATCTCAGGAAGTTCCGACGCTTCCTGATAATGAGGTACCGACACACTTTGTACACGGCAAGCTCACGGCTATACCGGAAAATACTCCCTCTGAGCTTGCTCCCGGATACGCACCACGTCTGGAGAGCCGTCAATCGGACCAATCTGTGCCAATGGAGGTAAGTCAAGTGTTTAGCATTTTATCCCAGACTGATTGGTTGCATTTTTAGGATGACTACGCTCTGGAGGATGCCTACATTGATCCTCCCGAACTCTCTAGCCAGGTGAGTGTCACCATATGTATAAAAATTCATAACAGACATCTGATCATTTTCATATCAAAGGCTTCCGACATGTTGCGGGAGTTACCGCATGGCGGTACATCAGTACAGGAACCCGACATCGTTCGGGATCTACTGCCCACAACTTCCATAGGGATCACTTCTGCTGCTGCTGATGCTAGTGATGATGCCAACATGGTAGCTTCTATGGTCATACACTGTTACGGACTACCTCCGGAGCCGCTCGGATCCGGAATAGGGGCCCGAGAAAGGGGGGAGAGACTCATTGGCTTCAGCGACTGAGAAGCAGCGCTGCGCCTTCCAACATGTCCGGAGTCTGTATTTGGACCGCAAGACAAAGGGCGACGGACCCGAAGGGGCCGAAGCGTGGGAACGGACCGGTTCGGACCGGACCGAAGCGCGAGAGCGGTCAAACAAGAGGGAGAGGACAGAGGACGAGGCCGGCAACCGAGAGGGAGAATAGAAAGCAACTTTAATATTTGAGCTAAGGAATAGCTACCTAATCTAAGGCCTATAAATACTATGTAGCACATGGTATAGGTGAGGCAAGGCCAAGGTAAGTAAAGGACATGAGGTAGCTAAGCCGAGTCCAAGGACAAAGGAATGAATAATAAGGAATGACTAACAAAGGGGCCAAAACTCGGAGCAAATCCGAAGTAGTCCGAGATAGGGGTAGAGGGGACAGGGGACATCATCTGACCAATAGGAGTCTAGGGGCTCGGTCATACATATGACATACACCCACCCAGCGATGACGAGGGAGCTAGCAACCAGGGCAGTGAGCAAGATGCTGATGATGAGTGTTCCACTGGCGTACATGCACCTAGTGATGGTGATAGCAACAGTGAAGCATCATTAGGTGTGCATCCTCCCAGTGATGATGGCAGCAGTGGAGCTTCCCCTGGTGTACATGCACCTAGTGATGGTGATAGCGACAGTGGAGCTTCCACTGGCGTACATGCACCCAGTGATGGTGATAGCGGCAGTGGCGCATCACTTGGCGTACATGCACCTAGTGATGATGATAGCAACAGTGGTGCTTCCACTGGCGTACATGCACCTAGTGATGGTGATAGCGGCAGTGGCGCATCCCTTGGTGTACATCCCCCCAGTGATGATTCGGACCTCGACATTCAAAACATCGGTCCCGCCATTCCTGATAGTACCGCCACCTCCGTCACCCATCAACTGCTGCACGCTGGACCTTCACATAGCAATGCCTCTGTCAGAGTCCACCCTCCAAGTGAAAATGTAAGTTGGTAAACCTTTCCACTATTGAGATTGCCTTCACTCATACACATCTTAGTCTCTCAACAGTGACACAGAGGATTCTAACAGGGACATGACTGTAGATCCACTTGTACGCGGCAGTAGCATTGACTTGCACGACTATAGCATGGACCTTGATCACATGATGCCTGAGCTCAGTGAAGTTTACTTGTACCCGCATCTTTTTGATGAGCCACACACCAGTGAGGATGGAATGGAGTTTGAGATGGATGATGACGACGAATAAATGTATACATCATTGTCCTTGTAATGTAGTTATTTCAATATTGTGACGCTAGCCTTTTTATATGGTTCATTCTCTCTGCTAAGATCATAGTCATTGATGTCCACACCAATGAATAAGGGCAGTAAATCATGGTCAAATGACGGCGGCACATACCGCCCCCAGCTACCTCCCGCCCGGTATGTATTGACAGCGGTACTTTTTGTTCAAATCCGGGCGGCATATACCGTCCGTCAGTACTTCCCCTGTTTCCTTTGCAGATCCGCTGTCACTGTGTTCTGTTTACAGTGTCTCCCATAACCACAGGGCGGTACTCTGACATGTTTGGGTGTCGGCGGTAGATACCGCCCAGCGGGACTCCCTGCCCTACCACGCACACAAAAAAGTACTCTAGCAGGTCCGCTCTCACTATGTTTTATTTACAGTTTTTACTAGGGAGTCCGCTGGACCCCGCGCGGACATGTGTACAGTACACACTGTATTCGTCCGCTACGACTATGTACCGCTACATTCCGACTATCATATGTGACTATCCTACCTGTGGGGCATGGATATGATTACTACGGAGCCACATAGAGCGCCAAAGGGAAGGGCCAAGGAAGAGAGCAGTCCTGGAGCAATGCATATCTCGACTTCAACTAGAACACAGAAAGAACAAATTAATAAGTACTGGTGCCTAAATAGCCGGTACGCTTCTCCTTATTGTGGTCAGAGAGCAGTTCGGATGTGTCGACTGTTTGGAACGGAAATCAACACAAGCGTTTTGCTCAGATTGAGTACTTTGCCAGCTTGAACGGCTTCCACATACTCACACCATACTCATTCACCCAATATATGGCCCCGGGACTCCCTTAAACAGAATAACCTTACTGGTTCTGTTGACGCTCAGAATGATTATGGCACCATCCTATTCCTCGCAGATAGCCTCCTTCCGGTTCCTGCGAGTCGCCCGTCAGCGCTCCGTGTTAGACGTAAACCTGGTAAAGTTAAGCTCTAGTATCTATCTTTGCCAGCGATGACCACCTCGCAAACTCGTTTTCCACCTCTAGATCGTATCCCTCAGCGGTTGACCACTTTATCTGCGGCCATTTTGGTAGCTGCCAGTGCCGGAACAAATTATGTGAGTTGCACTGCGCCCGTATCTATCCGAGCGCTGCTGAAAACCGAGGCCATCGATTCATTGAAGGTGTTCTCTGGTTCGCATTTGTACCTTGTAGGGAGTCCTTGTAGCTCATCGAAATTGCAGCGTACGGCCCACAACTCGCGTCGAAGCTACACATTGAACAGACCAGACTGAATCTGATTGGTCTCTCTGGAAATGGTTTGTACCTTGCACCCAATTTCAGCAAGATAGATAACCTCTAGCGTATCAGTTGGTGTTTACTCAACCTCCCCTCTGTGGGGGCGTATCGTCGACTCTCGCGGCCCACGAATCCTCCTGGCGAGTGCCTTCTGTCTGCTTCTCATTGGTTACTCCGGAATTCGCACTCTGTACAATGCTGGTCCACCAGACGCGACCGGACCTCTCCCGAATCACGTTTTCTTCGCCCTCATGGCGTTCAGCTATATGACTGGAGCTGGAGGATGCGCTGCGCTGACTGGTGGTGGCAACACGACGGCGAAGAGCTTTCCGAATTCCCTGGTATGTATATCCATTGCTACTCTGCCGGCATACTCATGATTGTAGAGAGCTACGACGACTGGTATATTCCTATCCGGCTTCGGCCTCTCAGCGTTCATCTTCTCCACCATCGCACACGTCGCGTTCCCAGGTGACACCTCCTCGTTCCTCCTCGTCCTAGCCATCGGCACATCCATCCCGATGCTCGTTGGTTTCTTCTTCGTCCGAGTCATCCCTGTGGACAACGCCGGGGATTCCGACTCCCTCTCAATCACTTCTGTCGAAGATTGTCATACCCCCCTCCTGTCAGATCAAACTCCCAGCATAGCTCGTTCAATCCTAGCAGAAGACTACGCACCGTCGAAATTCCAGGGACTTTATCCTTCGAAGAATGTAAGTGGTTGGGAGCTATGGAAGAATGGGGATTTTTGGTCCTTGTTTACCTTGTATTCGATCCGTGAGTGATTGGCCGTACATACCGCCCTCCGAGTGACTAACGGTTCCTCACAGTGTCGGGTGCGGGACTGATGTGTAAGCAACAGATGCCTTGTGTGTATCTCACGATGCGGTTCCAAATGACGTCTTCGCAGATATCAATAACGTCGGATCAATGGCCCGTATCTTATATGCCCATGAAAGCGCTCCGTTTAGCGCGATTGACGCCGCGCAGTGGCAAGCAGCCCAAGTCTCCATACTCAGCATCATGAACTGCTCAGGTCGCATCATCATCGGTAAGTACCCCATACATACGTCTTCTATATCATGTCCAACGGTGACTCGTCATTGACGTTTTATATAGGCCTTTTATCTGATTTCGTCTCGACACGCCTTTCACGTCCCCGGTCATACTGTTTCGTCCTGGCGGCGTCGCTCATCCTCTTGTCTCAGACCGCTGCAGCGAATATAGATAGCGTCGAGAATCTATGGTTTGCCACAGCGATGCTGGGGTTGGGGTACGGTAGCACGGCGGCTATCTCTCCAATTGTCGCCATCGATTATTTCGGTTTAGGTATGCCCCCTCTCTCCCCACTCCTCGCGCAAATCCTAACATCCTTACTTTCGTTAGCACATTTCTCCGAAGCCTCAGGGTATATAGGACTCGCACCTCTGATCCTAGGAAACGCATTTTCCATCATGTTCGGATGGAACCTTGATACTCACCAAACCGAACCCGATGCAATCCACGCCACCAATCCTCCTATTGATAGCTTTAGTGATCCGCACCCAAAGTGTGCTGATGGGAGGACGTGTTATGCTACGAGTCTATATGTGACTATGTTTGCTTGTTGGGTTGGGTTGGGGATTAGTGTGTGGATGGCGAAGAGGGATCGAAGGAGGCAGCGGAGTGCGAGGAAGAGGTTGGAGGAGGCTGTTGTGTGGGGGATCATCGTAGAGTAGAGCGATCCTCGTTTACTGTGCGACTGTGGGTTCATCTCATTTATGTAGGTAGCTGTAAGTAACCATAAGATCATTTATCGATGTAGATAGAAAATACCGGTGATATGTAACATGTAATAGAGCAGTCGTTTAAACCCCACTCTACATACTCAGTGACAGCGACTGCTCACCGGCGTTCACCTTGCTTTCAGCCGCGGCCGGATCCCCGAACACATGGAATATGATGACGCACGACTACGAGCTCTGACGTCCATCATCAGAACGCTATGTATAAATTGATACGCCAATTCGAGTTGAAAAATGTGATGGCCGGATGGAGGTTGGGATAGGTTTTATGTAGGGCGCCCGCTTCTTCCGAAAAGAATGGCAACATATGCGCAGCGATCCAATCCTGGGTGATGCTAAAACAGATACACACGCTAAATAATAAGTGATCTTACAGAATGTCAAGTGCAGCGGGGGATGGTCCCCGGTACTCACGGTGTCAAGAAGCCGACGAAAACCATGTTGGTATGCCTATAGTGTGGGAGGGATTGCTATTTGCAACACTGTGGTTTCCCAACTCTAGACGTTCGGTGTGTCACCAGGCCATAGCCATATCTCCAAAGGGTGTAAGGACATAGCCAGTCAATAGAATCCACAATGAATGGACCATAAATACCTCTCACAGTATCATATGTCCCTGAATTTCGCTCCCAACTACAATGTCGTCCCTCCCTGAGAAGGTTGACGTCCTCATCGTGGGCGCAGGCTTCAGCGGTTTATACCAGCTGCACCACCTCCGAAAGCTCGGTCTAACCGTGAAAGTCGTAGAGGCGGGTGGTGATTTGGGAGGGACATGGTACTGGAATTGCTACCCAGGCGCGCGTGTCGATTCGTTCGCGGATGTATATCAGTTGGATGTGGAAGAGGTATGGAAGGATTGGGAATACTCTGTTGGATTCCCGGATTGGAAAGAACTCCGAGAGTACTTTGCTCACATCGATCGCAAGCTCGACCTTCGTCGAGACATCGCTTTCAATTCTCGAGTCATCGCAGCCGAATTTGACGAGTCGACGGACGAGTGGAAAGTGACGATCCAGGGTGGTCAGGTGGTCAGGTGTCGGTTCCTGAGCATGTGCACTGGCTTCGCATCCAAGCCGTACATCCCGTCATTGAAAGGCCTCGAGTCATTCCGTGGAATCTGCCACCATACCTCTCTCTGGCCGCAGGAAGGCGTTGATCTCAGCGACAAACGCGTTGCGATCATAGGGACAGGGGCTACAGGAGTACAGGTTATCCAAGAGGCAGCGGCCGTCGCGAAGCAAGTAACAGTCTTTCAGCGCACTCCATGCCTTGCTCTACCCATGCGTCAAAGGGCATTGAGCGAGCAGATGAAAAGGGAGCTAAAGGAGCAGCAACCCCAAGCGTTCATAGATCGTAAAATCTCGTTTACTGGGCATAACCTTTTCTTCGCGGAAGGCAGGATGTCTGACAGATTGCCTGAAGAGGCGAGGAGGCTTTACGAGCAACTGTGGCTTGAGGGTGGATTTCGCCCGTTGGTTTGTGGGTTCGCAGATGTTTACGCTGATAACGAGGCAAACACCTGGGCGTATGAATTTTGGAGGGATAAGGTTAGGGAGCGTATTCATGATCCGAGGTTGAAGGAGAAGCTCGCGCCAACTGTCAAACCTCATCCATTTGGGACGAAGCGACCACCACTGGAACAGGTCCGTGTCTTCGTTATGAAATTGCACGACATACGACTAATGCACCATTTAGACGTATTACGATGTCTTTAACCAAGAAAATGTCAGCCTCATCGATGTCAATGAAACCGATATTGTTGAAATCACACCTAGCGGTATCCGAACGGCTGACGGAGTCAACCGCGACTTCGATATCCTGGTCCTAGCGACTGGGTTTGATGCTATAACGGGAAGCATGATCCAAATCGACATCAAAGGAACTAATGGTATTACACTACACGACAAATGGACCACTCGAGGAAGCACATACCTCGGTATGATGACCGCGAATTTCCCCAACATGTTCTTTGTGTATGGTCTCCATGGACCTACAGCGCTGAGCAATGGCCCAAGCGCATTGGTGAGAACCTTAGTGAACGAGTAGCTCGCGCAACTGACTAACATCTTTTCGGAAAGGAAATACAAAGCGACTGGATCGTTCGAAGTCTGAAGTACATGAAGGAGCACAAACTGGCCAGAATTGAACCGACACTAGAGGCTGAGGCAGAATGGAATAAACTTGTCGATGATGCCGGTAACCAGGGACTATGGATGAAAGCTAAGTCGTGGTACAACGGGGCGAATATTCCGGGTAAAGTGGTCCAGCATTTGAATTTTGCGGGAGGAGTAGTTGTATACGACCGGCACATCAAAGGCGTCGAAGATTCCGGTTATAAGGGGCTGGTATTCACAGAACGCCCCTACATAGATGGGGAAAAGTAGCTTCGAATATACAGTGAATTTTGTCGGAATTTCAGGGATAGGGAGCACATGCGATCCGGAAACGAGCTTGAGCGGCACTGGGACGCAACGCAAGTGGGAGAACAGCTCGGAAGCGGACCTAGAAGTAGGCATCGTGGCTACCTAGTCCGGCAAGCGCCAAGGCGCCTAGAGACTGGTCAGCCTGATGTTGTCAGGTTTTGGAAGAGGCGAACTTGAGACCAAACTAACCGATGTTAATGTGTCTGCCTTTGGCACCGTGCAATTGAATAGCGTAAATATACAAACCATTGAAGTGTCAGCAACACTACAGGCTCCGTCGTCAACGCAATCACTATTGACGCATGTATTATGTGAGGGAGGAAAACCCGCCAATTTCCTGATGCACACGGAGTATATCAACTTGCATGTAAGCACCAGGACTGAGTGTGTAACGTAGTAGTACGTGGTTGAAGAAGGGCTTGTCGGGCAATGTGTCATCAATTCGATTGCGAAGCGTTGGTTTGACGAGTGATGTTTGTAGTGTGGGATGGTCCGACATTAGGGACGCTGAAAGCAAGTACCCATTCAATGCAGGAGAAGCTGGGTTTCGCTAAGATCGTTTCCAACCATGGTGATATCTCCAAAGGATGAAAGAGCCAGCACAAACAGTATAAATACGCCCGCACAGGACTCCAAGTCCTCATAATCCACTCACAGCGAATATGTCATCCCTCCCAGAGAAAGTAGACATCCTCATCATCGGCGCAGGCTTTGGCGGCCTATACCAACTTCACATCTTCCGCAAGCTCGGCTTCAACGTCAAGGTAGTCGAGGCAGGGGGCGACCTAGGCGGGACATGGTACTGGAATTGCTACCCAGGTGCACGTGTCGATTCCTTCGCAGATATGTATCAGTTGGACGTGGACGAGGTGTGGAAGGATTGGGAGTACTCCGTCGGTTACCCCGAATGGAAGGAGATCCGGAAGTACTTCGCCCACGTCGATCATAAACTCGATCTTCGTCGGGATATCATCTTCAATTCCAGAGTCACCGCGGCCGAGTTTGACGAGACGACGAACCAGTGGGCGGTCACTATCCAGGGTGGCGGTGCGGTTAGATGCAGGTTCTTGAGCGTGTGCACCGGCTTCGCGTCCAAGCCGTACATTCCAGCATTGAAAGGCCTCGACTCGTTCCGCGGGATCTGTCACCATACCTCCCTCTGGCCCCAGGCTGGTATCGACCTTGGGAACAAGCGAGTCGCGGTCATAGGTACAGGTGCAACCGGTGTCCAAGTTATCCAAGAGGCTGCGGTCCTCTCGAAGCAAGTGACGGTCTTCCAGCGTACTCCCTGTATTGCCTTGCCTATGCGTCAAAAGGTGTTCGACGAGCAGACGAAGAAGGAGATGAAGGAGAAACAGCCTCAGGCATTCTTGGATCGTAAAGTCTCCATCACCGGTCATAATTTTTCCTTTGCGGAGGGGGCGTTGTCAGATCGATCACCTGAGGAGGCTAGGGAGTTATACGAGAAACTCTGGCGTAAAGGCGGCTTCCACCCTCTTGTCTCTGGATTTGCCGAAGTGTACACCGACGATGCGGCAAATACTTGGGTTTACGAATTTTGGAGGGACAAAGTCCGGGAGAGGATTCACGACCCGAGATTGCAGGAAAAGCTTGCACCAATGGCCAAGCCCTACCCGTTCGCGGCGAAGCGTCCTCCGTTGGAACAGGCGAGTGGTTTATGCATGCATTCACAACGCACAGCTAACGCGTATTCTAGACCTTTTATGATGTCTTCAATCAAGCCAACGTCAGCCTTATCGACGTCAACGAGAATGATATAACTCGGATCACACCTAATGGCATCAAAACGGCTGATGGGGTCGAGCATGAGTTCGATATCATCGTATTGGCGACTGGATTCGACGCTGTAACAGGAAGCATGACTCAGATCGATATCAAGGGAAGTAAGGGAGTAACGGTTCGCGACAAATGGACCGCCAGCGCGAGCTCGTACCTTGGTATGATGACCGCGAACTTCCCCAACATGTTCTTCGTGTATGGCCTCCACGGACCGACGGCGTTCAGCAATGGTCCCACCGCGGTGGTGAGTGTGTGCATAGTTCAACGATCCGGGCCTCATAGCTGAAGTCCTGTGATAAGGAAATTCAAAGCGACTGGATCGCTCGATGCCTCGAGTACATGAAGGACCACGGCTTCGTCAAGATCGAGGCGACGGCGGAGGCTGAGACTGGATGGAACAAGACCATCGAAGACGTCGGGAACCAGGGAATGTGGATGAAAGTCAAATCGTGGTACACCGGGGCGAACATTCCTGGTAAAACTGTCCAGTACTTGAATTTCACAGGCGGGTTGGTGTACTATGTTCAACTGTGCAAAGAAGTCGAGGAAAATGGATACAAGGGGATTGAATTTTCTGGAAAGTAATTTCGATAGTTACTTTAGACTAGTATTCAGTCCAAGATATATGCACAATTGATGATCAGCGCTTCAGCTCCGAAGCTCGAGCTCGAACCAAGTGCAAATGTTCCTTTTGAACTATCAAGTAGTACGCAGCAGGTGATCATTGTGTAGCTGGCTGCTACCTGCGACGACGTTGTATTACATTGCTTGGACTTGTCTGATGCACTGGGGAAGGTTACTGGTACTTTTCGCGATTCAATCGGTTCAAGGTGGGCTTGTGACAAGCAGAAGCATCCTGACTCTGACGGTAGAGAATTAGCGTCCGGTTCCCGTTGTAGGACGGCGTGAAGATGGGGTGCGAGGGACACGGTTGGCCGAGCGAATTCCTTGCTCTCAGGGTTGATGCAGGCGTAAGCGCTTAATAAGCAGATGCTTTCTTTATGCCCCTCAAATTCCTGTCGTGCCGGTAGACTGCTGCTCATGGAGCGCCGCTGCTCCCATACATCGGGGACCGCAGAGAACCTAGCCTGCAGCAGAAGGGCAGTATCATGAGGTGATCTCGCTCTGTGTCCATCGTATATGTCTTGAAAAAGGTTGGAGATATGCCTCGGTGGCTCAGTGGTAAAGCGTCGCACTCGTAATGCGAAGATCCCTCGTTCGATCCGGGGTCGAGGCATGTCGTAGAAAGCCCCACTGTGTTCACTTTTGGCCAAAGCTGGCGAGCCCTAGTCTCGTCCCCATCCTCAGAAATTTTGACTCCGACGACTCTACTCCGCTCGGAGCTCTCCCGAAAACATCTGGAGCCGAGATTAGGCGAGCCCACTGTTCACAAGATACACATGGATTTCCATCCAAAGAGAGCGCTGTTTGTATGGACTCGAACATACATATGGCAAGTGCATTCAGTTCGAAGGGAAACGACTTATACTTATTTGAATGGGACTTCCACTGAGATCGAACGAATGCGTTAGGATGCCGGGTGTGTCGACTGCTACAGTGTATCTTCCACCAAATACCCACATATTCCCTTGTTCATCCGCGCGAGCGATAGATCCTAGAGTCACCTTCAGCTCGACGGTTGCCAATGCCCTCGGTCGGATGTCATGAGCCCTGGTGTATGCCACCAGGCGTTTATTTGGTCGGGGAACAGGCCCAGCATCTCCGCTCATAAATAATAGAGCGACGTAGTCCGATGCGATTCGACCGCTGTTGCGAATCGTTACGCTGAAAGTGTCCAACGTGATCAGGTCAGGAGTTTGTGAACGACGTATAGCAACCGCAAAATCGGATGTCCGATACTGCTTTTTTGGAGATTTTTGCCACGATAGAACGAAAGTGGTGAAGTGAAGACCATGTCCAAACTCGAAGACCGGTGTGCCGGTGTACCATTGATATGTCCGACCTGGGGAAGTATTGTTCGGGCGAAGACTCATATCAGTCATGGCGATTTGGTTGACGTAGTCTGCAGGGTATTGTGTTACGGGTAGACGGCCAGCGGGAGCAGCTTTTCCAATTAAGATATCGAACATAGCCGCTCCGCCGCTTTGGCCGGGATAACCGGCCCATAAGATAGCACCGATCTATACCAAAACGTCAGCATCTTTTAATCGTCGCGAGATATAAACACCTGACGTGACGGTTGTGTTTCAGGGTACCATCATCGACTTGACCACCGCCAAATTGCAACACTACTATCGGCTTGTCAAGATCCTGCAACTCCGCGAGTAGTGCCAGTTGGTTTCCAGGCCACTCGATGCTCAAGCGATCCCTTCCTTCACCCTCAACCGAAGTCTCGTCAATCCCTCCCGCGAAAACGATCAAATCGGCCTTCTTCGCAATGTTGATAGCTTCAGCGAACCCATCTGTAGTGTTTCCCAATATCCCTGTGCCAAAGGCAAAGTCGACTTGGAATCCAGCGCTCGTGGCTCCTTGGAGAGGTCCGGTGAGGAAAGGTGCCGGACCACGATATTTTACACCTTGCATCTCGGAGGTGGCATTTGACCAGGGGCCTATTATGGCAAGTCGCCTGAGCTTCCGCTTGTTCAATGGGAGAATACCGTCGTTCTTAAGGAGGACAATCCCTTCGACAGCGGCCTGGTAAGCCAAGGCCTGAGCACCGGGCGTGTTGACATCCGACCAGCCGAGTTGGCGGTATGGTTGCGACTCTGGTGGGTCGAAGTAACCAAGCCTAATCAACCGCCAAAGAAGCTTAGTCACTCACAAAGCTCAGGAATGCAGATATGAAGACTTACCGGACGAGGGAAGTATAAAGCTTGACGACGGCGCCTTCCAAATCAGCGCGAGTAATCAAGGATTGATTAAACGCTAACGGTAAATTCCTAGCGAACGCCGTTCCATTCCTAGCACATCCTACATCCGTGCCAGCCTTGAGAGCAATGGCAGCCGCTTCCTCAGGAGTCTCCGCAAAGTGATGTGTCCGCCAGATATTATCAACCGCGTCGCAGTCAGCTGTCACCCAACGGTTATCATCGAAACCCCACCAATCTCGCAAGATATCCTTCAGTAAGAATGAGTTTGCGCAGGAAGGGATGCCATTGATCTCGTTGTAGCTACACATAACGGACGCGGCCTTGGCGTCTCGGACGCAACTCTGAAAAGGAGGAAGATAGAATTCGCTGAGGTCCTGCATGCTGACGAGGGCGTTGAACGAGAATCTATCAAACCCTTCCCAGAGCTCGAGGTCGTAAGCTGCAAAGTGCTTGCAATCTGCAGCGATTTTGAAATGTGGGGGGTCGATACCGCCTTGTAGCCCTTCCACCATGTGGAATACATATTGGGAGATATGATATGGATCCTCTCCTGGTGTTTCCATGCCTCGACCCCATCGAGGATCTTTGAATGGGTTGATATTCGGCGTGAAATAGTCCAGCCCGGAAAAGCCGAAATTGTTAAATGCTCGTGCTTCCGTGCTGATAACGGTGGCTACCGATTTAATGAGAAAGTCATCGAACGTAGCACCCAAAAGAATGGGCAGAGGAAACGACGTTGCGAAGCTGAAGTTTCCTGATGTTGCAAATGCTACGCCAGGGCTTGTGGCAAGGCCATGCTATCGAGGGACATTTCAATCAGCATTGCTTCAAAAGCAAGAGACAGGACTTTGCCCGACCAGAGCTTCAGACCACCAATTGTAACTGGATAGACCCAGTCTCGGGATGTCAGGATTGAGATTCCCAGTTCGAGTGATAAGTTCTTCAACGGTGAACAGGCTTACGAGCGCCTGGGCACGATCACTGGGACTCTTCGAGGTATTGCAGACGCCATTGTTTCTCAAAGGTCCGTTGACACAGTCTGGAAAGGCGTATAGAGCCGCGGAAACAGTTTGTACAGCGACTCCAAGTAAAAGAGTAGGCAGGAGACGTCGTGCTGGCATATCTGGCTTCGTTGGAAGCGTCGAATGCCAGGTGAATATATACGCATGTCATTTTCTTTGGTTCGTCCTGTTGGAAGCGTCGACGGAGCTCCTTCATAATACGTTTTAAAGTGGTAACGTACCTCCTCGAGATCATGGGGCTGTTCCAACCAAAAATGGCGTCCAAATCGGACCGTTGATTCCTGCACGTGGACGTTTGACTTCGATAGGCTCACTGCTGTACCTATGATACACAGCGAGATTCCCTGGCCCATGAAACTGCTCTAGCTGAAATCTGAATCAAAATAAATATCCGAGGAAACGCGTTACCAACGATAGGAGGAAGGATTGAGAACAAGTTGGGGATCGAGCTTTAGCATGGGCGCTCAAGTCACCAACTACTTCGTCTGCTCTTGATGGAATACAATTGCGGGTCGAAGTTCAGGGTCACCTAGATAGTATTGAGACTATTCTTACCAAAATTATCCACGAATACACAACGACATCAAAGTACTGAACAGGCATTGTCAAGTTAAACAAGCAAAATAAGACAGCCGGTCCATCGTTACAGACCGGAAAACCCTTCGGCGGGGAGGAACCTACTCGACTGCGACACGAAAGATGAGGAACTGCTGCTGAACTCGCCAATAGGGCGATAACCGGTCATGGTGATGCCACCATTCCTGAGAGGGTAATCGAAGTTCTTATTTGTAGCTTGACTCAAGCCCCAAGTTGACTTCTGGTCCAAGTTATACACCTTCCAGTTGCGGTTCTTCCAGAATTTGAGTTTGAAGCCCTTGCCTTTGAGAGGCTTGAAGAACTTGGAAGCTTCGCCTTTGACTATACGGAAAGAATCAAGTTTGCGGGTGCAATATAGCAGGTAGTAGGCACTTACGCGCAGACTCAAATCCAGACAGAGCGCCGGCTGCGGCAGCTTGTCCGAGATCAGCATCCCAGCGCTTCCCTTCAACTCCGTTCTCTGTCATCTGTTTCAGGACACCAAGACCACTGCCAACTGCCGTCTTGATACCGACTCGAACCGCAGTGCGGACTGCCCAGCCCGCAATCATACGTCCGCCGATAACACCCATGTTGGATGAAATATCAACGATGGTCACCGCTGGCAAAAGGACATCGATGCCTGCGGATATACCTCCACTGATACCACCAAACAGGGCACCTAAACCGAGTGCTATGCCCCACTCCTTATCGCTGGACTGACCCGTTGATTGAGCTTTGATATCGGTGCTGAGACCCGACATACCAGCTCCCAGGATAGCACCGGTAACGACAGACATAAGGATACCGGCTACAACTCCGTTGACACCTGGTACGAACATCAGTGCGACACCGACCGCAATCAGAGCGGCATCTACAAGCCTATAAATACTCAGTAATGTACCTGGGATGTGTAGAGACGTCGGCTTACCAATGCCACCAGGGTACATTCCCGTTCATGTCAACAAAGTTGACGGGGTCATTGCGAGAGAAGGAGTACATGTTGAATGTTGACGGCGTGGCGCCTTGAACATCAACAGGGTAGCTATCCAGCGTCAAGAATCTGCCAGCCTTTAGAGAGGATGAGTGATTCAAGGTATGGGAGCGTTGGTAACTTACATCGGGGTCGTAGAAGCGAGAGCCAAAGTAGTAGAATCCGTCGAAGACTTCTTTCCCAGAGAATTTGTATCGTGCAAGGTCCTCGCCAGCGCTATCCTTGACCTTCCCAAACGAGTCATATTGATACTCGGACACGATATTCCCGTCGTTGTCTGAGACTGCGACAGTACTACCAAGATGATCTGCGTGGAAATAATGGACGGTCGAAGAATCCGCTGTGGTTATCAAAGATGCACGGCGATAGCCTTGCGGTAGATAAGCAGTGTGGGTCTTCTCGTTCGATGGAGATATTTCGACCTCATAAGCCTGGCTAGGGTAAATTCGGACATTGCCATTGGGGAGGATGGCCTTGAGAAGACGACCTCCAAAATCATAAACAAACTTCGTATCATTTAGCTTGATTAAGCGGCCTTCGGAGTCGTACTCCATGGACGATGCATCGTTCCCGCTGCCATCGACCTTCGCAATCATGTTGCCATCGGCGGAGTACTTGAATATATACTCCGTGGAGCCGGTCGACGAATCTTGGACTTCGTGAAGCTGCCAGCCTTTGTTGACGAAAGTTTTCCCGTTCTTGGACTTCAGGTTGCCGCTGGTATCGTAAAGGAACTCTTCCGCGGGCAGAGCATTCGCACTATCAGGCGAGCATTGTGTAAGTTGACCTGCAGATGATCAGTCTTGGAAAGAGGATGCGGAAAATGAACATACCAGCGCCATCATACGAGAAGACATTAGAAGTTGCGCTACTAGTGCTCATGCTATGTTTGGCACTGTAGTGCTGGATACGACTGAAGGCGTCAATCTTCCAGCTCTGTTGATGGATAACGGAGCCGTTCTTTGTCAGAGAGATATCAGCGAGCGACCCATTGGGCGCAATGGTGGACGTCGAAGAGATCCCATTTCCGAAGTCGCAGGACAAGGGCCTATTGTAGACGTCGTTGTACTCATGGAAGTTCGCCCAAGCCCGTGTGGCCTGGGTAGCATCGAGCAACTCCACGCGTTTGACCGTTTCGCCATCACCATAGAGGGTTCGTTTGACTGAAGTACCATCGGGATTCGTAATGTGGAGAAGTTCACCGCTGAGCGACCACTGGTAAGACGAGGTGTAGTCGACCGAATCGATAGAAACTGTCGCAGAGGTGACGTTGCCGCGTGGGTCGTAGTCAAAAGCGTGCTTGATCCCGAGCGAAGAGGAAACAGCAGCCAGGCGTTCTTTGGTGTGGTTACCCCCTACGTCGTAGGTCATGGTCAGAGTCTCTTCAGCAGTCCCCTTGGATATGGTACGCCCAGCCCAATCCGAGTGAGTAACGGAGGTAGAGCCAGTGAGCTCGTTCTTGATGGTCACAATACCTTGATCATCATCGAAAATGGCTGAAGCCCTGTGGATATCACTAGTCGAACTTCCGTCAGAGTTGGTCACTGTGCGCTTAATCACACGTCCAAGACCGTCCCAAGACATCTTGAGACATGTACCGGATGGGTCCGAGATCGAGGTTGGCCGACCCAGTCCATCGTACGAAGTTTCAACGGCTTGGTTTAACTCGTTTATAGAGCTGATGACGAAGGCTTTGGTTAACTTCGTGGCGCTCGGTTCAGGACTAGGCAAATGTTGTATCTCTCGAGAGATAGAAACAGTGGTAGACCCGTCCGTCCGTACCTCCTTCGCGTGCGAAACGCCTTTGCTGAAGGAGTACTGGAACGTCGTCTTCACGGGCGATACATTAGCCGAAACAGGGGGGAGCGTTTGGGCGGTGAGCCTGGACAGAGCATCGTAGGAAAATGTCGCGTACAAGGGTGAAGTACCTTGAAGGTAGTCACGCGCACGTTGGACTATTCGACCAGCACCGTCATACTCGATGTCCGAGTATATCATTTGGTCCGGGTCATCGGGACGAGGTACCTCGGTTCGCCATACACGTTGGGTCCCGTCTAGGTGGCTCACCATCTTGAACCAGACATCATCGCCGTCCACCCCACTCTCCGTGTACCCAATCTGGTAGAAGTGAGTCCCATCCGTGTCGTAGGCTTGCTTTTCGACAATTTTCATTCCATCTTGCTTATTCCCTACCGATGCTTGGACCATGCGTCCTAGTATGTCGTAAACGATCGTCGTGGTATCACCATTAGGAGAGACAGAGGTGGTCGCCTGGCCGGTAACCAGATCGAAGACGGCGGTCTCAGTAAGAGGGTCCACGCCGGCAGCAGTGTAAACGGATGAAGAGGCGATGTTGGTGTACGTCGAGTCGTAGGTGAACTTCCGCAATGCCTTTCCAGGACCTGTGATGGTCAACTCGTTGCCAGTCACGTCGAACTCGTAAGTCTGCGTTGACCAGGTATCACCTCCTTCATTGGATACCAGTTTACGCTCCTCCTTCGCCGTGAGTGATGTGGGGACGTAGGACCATTGAGTCTGCTTTAAGACAGATGAGTTCTGCTTAACAGTCTCTGATGTTTTCTGTCCGATAACCCATGCATTTGGATCGTTCGAAAAAGTGGCGGCGATGGAGAGGGGCGGGGTACCTGTCTGAGGCGTTTGCGTCGTGATGTTTGTGACGTTGCCATATTCGTCATGATCGTAATCGACGTTAACCTCATAGGTGAAGTTGCCTGATTCGTAGTGGCTCTCCTTGACCTTCGACAAGGATACAGATTGTGTCTTTCCGTTACTCCCAGTGGAGGAGTGCCAAATATTACCCGTCACTTGAAGGGGTCTCCCGCTTTGCAGATCGGTGACCCTAACCTCTTTTTGTTGACCAAGGAGAGGGAACGTTTGGTGGTAGTCGGTCGCTGAAGAAGAGCCAAGTACGGGAGCGGTCTTGGTGACCGTCTCAAAGCCGAGCCACCCACGACCGTCGTATGCGTACCGCGCATTTTTGTATGTATAGTCGCTTTCGTCGACAACATCCGGCCTCGCCGCATAAGGTGTATGCTTGAGCTGCTTCACGACATACGATGGGAAGTACACAATTTGGGAACGTGTATGCGTGGACGACTGAGAGACGGTGGACGTGGAAAGGTTGGCAGTGAAGGACATGTTACGCGCCAAGGCATTGATAGCGGCGACAGGAGACGTTGATTCGTCTGCCCCATCCGCGATGTATGTGCTGCGGTCGCTGAGGGGGGCATATGCAGCCTGGAGTTTAGCTCCAAGGCCATTCTCGTATCCACAAACATAATCCGGGGGAAGCGTAGATGCACAAGGCATAGTGTTGACGGTCAATTGGCCTTTATAATCGAGGGTATTCAGTAAGCAGTCAACACGGCCAAGGCCTCGCAAATCAGCCCAGGTAACGAAGGAGGACGAGGTGCTCGGCTGCCTAACGGTGTTCAAGATGGAGAAAGTATCGTTGTAGAATCGTAAGACGGTAATTTCGGTGTGTGGTGGATGATCCAAGGTCTTCTCGAAGGTGTTGACCAAATCAATGGAGGTCGTAGATGAAGTTTTGGCCAGACTCACGTTGCCGTTGTAGGCAACGGAGGTCTTGATGGCTGGCGACGGCGGTAATAAAATAGGGCCAGAGCTACGAATCATTTGGAGCTGGAGATTACCGCTCACGCCTGAGACGACGATTAAACTGGTTTTTCCATCTTCGTCAGCAGAGTACGGCAAAAAGTTGATGTTCGACGTCCAGATAATGTCCTCAGCAACCGAGATCAAGGGCTTATCGCTACAATACTGGAGTCGCCCGTTGCTGTCAGACTGAAGGAGTTCAATCTGCACGCGATTACTGCCATTCTTATAAGTGGAGTAAAGGATGAAGACGTCTTCAGCACTGTTTTAAGGTAAGCCATGGGATGCGCTGATATCCGAGATGACATACTTATCACCGTTTAAATCTCCTGTGACGACTTTGATATTCTTAAAACTGACACCAAGGGGGCCATCGCAAGCGGGGAGTGGGTTGAACTTAGTGCCATCGGACGTGAACTGGATGAAACAAATTTGCGGAGTGTTGCTCTTCATCACTTGATACAAGTAGCATAGACCAACGCGGCCAGTTCCCTGTAAAGAAGCATACCAAAACCTGTGTGTAAAGTGCAAATGGAAGGTTTGTGGTCATACCTCAAAATCGCCAACATGGAAAGAGCCACCAATAGAGGCAGGCTTAAAGAGAACCGACTCCTGCGCAACATAGCCGCTTGGGGTGGACAGCAAGAGGGTGAGGGTATGTGATGTGGTACTCGTCGAGATGTGCAGCTACATAGACGAGCATGAGCCTATTCCGGAACGGGAACTCGATGAGGTACATACGAAATCGGTGCGACCGTTCCCGTTGAAATCCAACGGGAGCAGCTGAGTAGGATAAGGGAGACTACTGAAGGTTATTTGAGAGGCTGCACTGGAAGATATGTTTCCAGACGTATCGGGCCTATAAACATCAAGATGGAGGCGGGATGCAGTGTCGAACCGCTTCGAGGCAACGACAAGATCGGATCTGCCACTTGCGTGAACATCCAAGGCCATGACGGCCGCCTTGCTGTCCTGAGCGTTGATCGTCACGGGTTGGCCAACGGGACTAAACACGGAAGTGTCGCCATTGATCCAGTCAAACTTAAGTGGGCGCACTTTCGCTCCAGAGGCATCGCTCAAGGTGATTGAGACGAGGCGACTGACGGCACTGAGAGGGGCGTCATCGTAATTCAGCGTATGCGTGTGAGCGAGGTGGCCCTGGACAAAGCTGGTGATACTGGAGAGTCGCTTCTCTGTGGAGATCTTGTATCCCCCGAGATATCGCACTCGGATATCGGGGCGTGAGTCGTAGTTGAATTGGATGTTGCGCTGGTGGGACATGCTCAATGCCTGATTGCCACCATACTGGACTTGGCTCAGGTAGAATGCACCACTCTGAGAGTCATTGAGGTAGGAATAGGTGACGTAGTTTTTGAAAGCGTCGATATTCTGAGAGACAGCCCAAGCTCTGGTACTGTGACCGCCAGCTGCCTTGATGTTTGAATCCTAGAAGCAAATGAACCTCGTACTCGAAAGCAAGTGGGAAACGAAAAGTCAATACGTACGGATGTATTACCGAAGGTTCTCTGAGTCCCATCGGGGAGATGCTCAATCCAGTAGTCGGGGTTGGAAGAATCGTTACCGTAGGCAACTATCTTTGACCACGTCTCAAGCTCGAAGCGGTATTCGTTGTATCCGACAGATACAATACGTTGGCCATCGAGAGCAAACCGATCGCTGCTGTCATAGTTGACCGCACCTAATAAGCACTGCTAAGCCAAAGTCATCTAGATAAACACGTGGTACGCACCTCGAATCTGATCTTGAGCAATTGTAGCAGGAACGCGTTCGATGTATGACGCGCCTTTGATCGCCCACCCCATACCAATAGCTGACGCATTGTTGGCGGCAGAGTGATACGAGATGGACAAATTAGGAGCCATTTTCGCTGGAGGCAGCCTAAGAGGCACGTCGATAGTTAGGGATCCATTGGGGTCAACAGAGTGTTTGGCGTCAAGCGTCCCAACAATTTCAGACATAATCACAGAATGTGGATGGACGTCCGTACGTCCGTAGCAGCCTACCTCCCATCATTTATACACTTCAGCCTGTGGTGGAGACCTACGTCTCATCAGATGAAAACAATCGATCATCGATATATTCATTGGATTGACCATATCCAGAGAAGGTCAGGCAGTTGGAAATCTGGATAGAAAGCGTTGGAATTTGCCGATGTCAGCGACCTGTGGAGTTGCATAGCCTCAGCAAACCTTGTACTCCAGATGTGCCTTCAGTCAACGGAAAGAATGATTCACCTTGTCTGTAGACCCAGTCAAGTGTTGGCAGACACTTCCAAGTAACCCCTAGGTGAATCGTATGTCGCTCACACAAGCACGTAGCTCTTCATTGGCCTAGATTGTGACCAAATGATCGCAGTGTACGCGTTCCTCTCACGCAGACCACGGTGGCATTCGAATTCGACTCCGATGTCCTCATGATAAAACGAAGAGCGAGGTCGAGGTCAGACCCTAGCGAAAGATGCGGAGACATTAATAGTGTGTGATACGGAACCTTGCGCCCAACCTGATTCTAACCTCCACAACTTTCCCATTACAGTCCCTTCAAAGTATCTTCATCGGTAGAGCGAACGTTTGGGTGGATTATGCCAAAAACCGCGTTCGAGGCCACACGACACGTTTTCTTTGTGGCATGTCTGAGAGGCAGCTTCGAATATGGTGGCCGATCAAGGCGCCTTTCCTCGTGGGCTCGTGACCAGCTCAAGCGCCTGATTCAGGGGGCCTCCTTTTGTTGACTCTTATTTTCAGTCCTACATGGGTGTCAAGGATTATACTTTGTATGAAAGGACTAGCTGCCGCCGATGGCGACATAAAATTACCTTGCTTGGACTTCCAGCTGAAGCTTTGCTACCTGATGACCTGATGCATGATGCAAGCACTTTTCCGTAGAGGATGTATCCCACCCTATAGTTGCCTTGATGCGGAATGGAAGACACCAAGCTTCTGAGGAACGTCCAGAATTGCTGACGACATTCTGTCTGCTATACGGCCCATCTGGGACTCAGGCTTGAGGATAGTCCGCCTCCTCAGTATATGACCAACACCACCAATCCCGTGCCGACCCTTTTAGCACCAACATCAAGCAACATGTGACATGAATTTTTTATTTTTTTTTTAACTCTGCATTTATATACCGCTACAAGTAAGCTAAGGCTACTAAGATGCGGTGCTGGGTGGGCACGTTCGGTAGCTAAATCCCTGTCTGGAGTGTCGGAGCCCACTCCAGACATTGGCAGTGAGGGTGTATTAAAAAACCCGTTGGCAAAACACAGTGGGAAAAAGCCTTCAGGGAAAAAGCTACCTGCTGAGCCTGGTTTGGGCAGGTTGGTATACTACGAGAAGGTATTCCGTTATGGCGTGGGTCCCCATGGTGGGTTGGGAAGTTGTCTAAGTGAATGGGTGGTTAGAAATGGTTCTGACGTGAGCAGGAGAGGGAGGGAGGGGAGGGGGGAAAGAGGTGAAGGAGGACTTAGTCTTAGTCTTAGTTGGTGCTCGGGGGGCGGAAAGCCTTTGAGTTTTGTAGAAATTCAGCGATTGCTGTAATTCCTTTCTGTGTACCTAGTAAGAAGTCAACAGATAGGGTTGACGACACCTTGCGAAGGATGTCTCTGGCATGTTCATGAAGAGGGCATTCCGTGAGGATGTGGGTTCTAGACTGGAAGTAAGTCTCGCCGCAAGGGCATGAGAAGGGTAAGTGGGGGACGAAGTGAGAGTCGTATTCTCCTGTGAAAGCGTGACCCAGTATTGCTTGGATTGTGTGGGAGTAGATCTGTCGAGGGCCGTCAAAGGAGCGATGGAACTTGTCCATTTTGAGTGCAGGGGGTCTGGTTAGTGATAGGGCCGACACAGACCAATTTGCTAGGTTTTTCACCCATAGTTTAGTCCATTTTTTAATTGCTTGTTCTTTGGTGTTGGCCTTTGCCCACACTATTGTTGATCCTACAATTGATGGGAGGGATGCGGCTTGTTTAGCCAAACGGTCGGCTTCTTTGTTACCTGCATCTCGAAAATGGGACTGTGATAAATGGAGTTGTGCAGTGATGGACAGGGTTGGACAACTGCGACATACTTTTAGAAGGTTCATACAAGGCACTTTTGACATTGAGATTGACAGTGCCTCGACAGCATCGGACACACCTGGACAGACCCTGGTGGAGATGTCCAGACATCCTCGGCCACTATGTACAGTGACTGACAGTGACTGACTGCTTATTGCAGAACACAACATCTGAGCACATCACACCACACTAGAATTGCCATGCAAATTCCTGCCAAGCATTTCAAAGCCAGCGAACATATACAAAAGCTACAGTTGCCGCTGTCCATATCTGGGTCTGAATGACGCTACTGGGTTTCAACTATGCTGTCCGCTGTCTTTGAATTCCTTCAAAGCATTTCAAGCGCTTCTAGCTGATCTGTACCTAAATTCAGATAGGATAAGATAACAAGATGAGATAAGATAATCTCCCATCTTATCAATTTGTCCCAAGATCTTATCTATAGATCCAATCTAATCTAAGGTTCTCGATATCTATGATGTACGATTAGATCTGGAGGACAGGATTAGATAAGATAATCTCATTCTGATAATCAATCACAAATCTAATCTGCTTGGCGGCGTATCTGATCTAATCATACATGACTGATGCCCCATTGAATCGGAGCTCAAACACTATTCCATATTTGTACATAGTGTTTCTAAACAGGGATAGCCCCTATGTGTATCCCTATCTTGGCCCCCTTTTTGACAGGAGCCTTGCCCCTATATACAGTTACTCTTGCTCCATCACATCGTCCTCCTCCTTCTGCTTGCCTTTGGTCCGATGCTTCTGCTCCAGCTCTCTACTCACTTGTTCCAGTGCCTCCGTGTCAAACTCATCCTCCATGCTCACAGTCTCAATATCCACACTCTTGTATGGCGTTGACTCCCTGCCATCTCTCAATCAGCCAGGATCCTGCATGCCAGACAAAGACTTACACCACAGCCACATAAATGTCCTTCCTGATCTGCAAGAGGACCTGTGGATACTGCCTTTTCAGGTTATTCATGGATGTCTGCAGCAATAGGTATCTACAATGGAACAAAGCATTAGATTCAGTCTAATGCAGGGGAAAGATGAGGACGACATTGGCTCCAGGGTTTCTTGAGAGAGGTGGATTTGCCTCTTGACTCCAGTGGACCAAGCCTTCAGGGAGTTCAGCAACTGGTTTGCTGTTAGCAAATTGGAGAAATATCAGGGGAGAAAGTTAGACGCACCATTGTCATCACCACAAGAAGAACTCCCTCATCAATCCTCTTCTTCTCTCTCATCCTCTGCAGCGCTGCTCCATCCGACTTTGTACGGCTGAACCACTGCAACTGAATCAGCTCCAGAATAGCTGGATGCTGAAAGGGATTCGCCCCCACAACTTTTTCCAACTGGAATGCAACACGTCAGGAAGGATGGCCAACCATGATAATATGACAAATCATACCTCAAAATCAAGAACCTTGTTGTGAAAGGTGTTGTTCTTGATCAGCCACTGTACCCTTGCCTGAATCTCCCGGTGATCACACAAGGTGTTCAACCCATAATGTCCACACACCAAGCTGTCCGCCTTCTTCTTCAACTCGCTCCGAAGGTTCTGTGTACTCGTCCATAACTGATACCATATCAGCCATGAACATAGCCTCCCAATCGAACTCACATGGTTGGTGAGCTGCTGCATACGAAGCCCCTTGTCTTGCCTGACCGTCGTCGACACCTCACCAGCCATACTGAACCATGTCCATGCCGTGGTGGTGGACCTATCTCGGGCATTTCGCTTGAGGTATGCGTTGATGATAGACGAGACCACTTTGCTTTTCGAGGATGATGGGGGGAAAAAATCAGTGCAAGCAATATAGCACCGGACATCTGACCGTAATCCTCCAATCATCCCATGAGTATACGAAGGGAATGTAGCCAATGTTGCCCTGGATCCACCACGGACAGAGTCAGACTCCTCAGACTCCTCCTCATGCTGCACCATGAGAGTAGGTGTCCGTTTTCTCTTCTTCCGAACTGGCTCCCCTGCATCCCCCATCTCCCCAACCACATTCATGGTAACATCCTGAGGTGGCGGTGGTGCGGCTCGGGGCCGCAATTGTCTCTTGACAGGGGCCTCACCAGCTTTCACCTCTGGTGTTGATCTTGAGACAGTGGATGGAGGTCGCAGTGAAGACGATCGACTCCCATGAACCTAAGGAATCACAATGAGCAAGACATGCCCCAGAATGGCACAAGGAATTTGACCCACCAGCGGCAAACACTTGCCACTGCTTGAGCTATGGGACACCGGCCGCAAAGATGAAGACATCCGGGACACCGGTATCTACAAGGCAATCAAAGTTCATCAATGGAACCATCTAAGACCGCATCATGTACCTGCCAGACAGAAGAGCTCCCAGCACTGGCAACTCCAGATGGCGGCCGTGAAGATGGTGACTCCAAAGGGAACACTACACCAAGGGATCAGCATCGCACAAACACAAACAGGAGAGCCTACCCCAATGACCATCATTACCTTCAAGCCCCTCCTTGGAAAGGGAGGCCTCCTCGTCAGCCATGAGTTTCACACTCTTCTCTTGAACCTCTAGCAGCAACGGATTAATAGGATATGAGCTCGCAATAAAGGAAAGACAAAAGACATACTTTGGTCATGAAGGCGCTGCTTCTGGGCCTGCTGCGCACGCTGCTTCTTTTGCCTTGATTTTTTGTCTTGGGAAGTCTCCTCCTGCATAACCCGCTGCCTAAGGCTCTTGCCAACGGGAGGTGGGGCCATATGCACATCCTCAGCATCCTCCTTTTGAAAAGCACGCTTGCCAGTTCTTGACACCGTCCCTCTCTTCAAGATCACCGTCTTTACCACATGCTCCTCATCCGCCGAGGGCAACTCCGAATTGGAGGACTCCAGCTCCTCAGAAGCTCTGCCACATGGCGGTAGATACCTGCGAAAGGGAGAGCTGGGGAAACTTGAAGAAGCGGAGGATTTCACATCTTCAAAGTCGGAATATTCGAGCACCTCTTGATTCACCATGAAATTACTTGAACTTCAGCTGAATTAGTGAACTTCAGGTGAACTTCAGCTGAACTTTTGATGAACTTTTTGGCTGGGTTCCCTGCTTCAACTTGTTCACTCCAGTTCAGGTATAGTTCACCTGAACACCATTGAAGCTGAACTTTTGGTAAACTGTTCAGGTGAATTTTCAGCTGAATTTCAGCTGAATTTCAGCTGAATTTCAACTGAACGCAGTGTTTGAATGAAGGTTTCTAAAATTGAAGTTCACCTAAAGTTCACCTGAACGGAAGCTGAACTTTAGGTGAACTTGAGCATTGAGCAGGCGGTACTTGGGCGCTTATGTAAGCGCCCATGTAAGCGCCCAGAATTGAGAAGAATAACTACCAAATAATCTCCTAAATAGCCCCTATCCATATATGGAAGTCGCACATGATGAACCAGTGAGCTGAGCAAAATACAAAAATTTGCTAGGGCCCTTTCTGGACCAATAGGTAGTGGCATACAGCTAGTGATTTAGCTTACTACCACATTACACATTGGGATTAATTATGTAAAAATAATAATAATAATAATCTTTCAAGTATGATCAATAACTACAATCAGCTGAACATGCCCTAAGCTCACCTGAACTTCAGCTGAACATATGACAATCTTGCATTACTAACATTATTCTGAACCTGTTAATCATTTGTTTCTTGACTATTACTATCATTAACATTGTCAGGATAAATAAGTTAATGTAGCAAGGTTTTCTATTCCTGCTACATTAGTTTTCAGCATAATCAATGAGAGTTCAACTGAACCTTAGCTGAACTTTAGCCCATTTTAAAGACAAAAGAGATGAGTTAGAGTTCAGCAAAAGTTCAACTGAAGTTCAGGTGAAGTTCAGCTGTTTCAAAATACTACAATAAGTAAGTCAAAGTTCAGGTAGTTCCAAAAAGTTCACTTGAAGTTCAGCTGAACTTCACCTGAACTTCACTTGGCATCAAATTCAGATGAACATGTTGACTATGACATGTTCAGTTGAACTTTTGTTGAACTTTGTTGAACTTTGCTGAACTTTGCTGAACTTCAGCTGAACTTCAGCTGAATTCAACTGAACTTTTGCTGAACTTTGTGGTTCAGCTGAACTTCAAGTGAATTCATGGTGAACCTTAACATAGACGAATATTCATGAGCGTCAGCCATGGAGATGAGAGAAGAAAGAGCGCACAGAGAAACACGCCAGCAAAGACAACTTTGTAGTCATAAAAATGTATCCCCAAGGAGCAATTATGTACAAAAGTATTTATTGCCAAGCCACCCATTCCAATCGTGACACCAATATTGACCATGGCAGTCAGAGTGCAGTACCATGCTCGCCCGTTTGCCCTGGTACGGCAGATTGAAATGAGTGACATGCTTTGACTGAAACACCAACCAGTCCCCGTTCTGCAACTCGACACACATGCAAGGCTCCACCAAGCATAGTTCACCTCCTTCAAAGTCTCCAATGGGCATGACCAGACATACCGTTTGGTCCATGGGGTCCCGATGACTTTTTGTACAAACATTCATATTCACCACCACACCACTGAAGGGGAAGACAGGCTAAGCTTCGCCATATGGTAGGATAGATGAATAGAGCACCTCAATGGCCATCTCCTTTGGAAGGTGCTTTGAAAGCTGAAGAAGGCTCAGTGATCAGTCACAGCAAAATTGTACGATGCTTACCTCCTCCTTGGCATCAAAAACCACGGCAAAGTTTTCAGAGAGGCGCAAATATTCCTCTGGAAACATCCATATATCTGTTGATGGGCGCGGAAGGAACATGCTTGGGTAGGTTCCCCTCGCATTTGTTTTGACAATCTTCTCCAGGTGACAGTCAGGAGGAGCATCGTTTCCCTTGATAAAGAGATTTGGCTCCAAGGTACCAATGGATATTTGATAAGCTCACCTTTGTGCAATACCGGTTGTAGTAATCAAAGTGCAAGCTCTGCCAAGTCGCTGTCGCCTCCTCTAATGCCAGTGACTCGGGTCCCCGAATGTTCTTGAGGGGTCCAAAGACCGATTCAAACAGACTAAGGAGGCTCGCCTTGATGGCAGGGCTTAGACCACTGGCTCGAAGGAAGATGAGATCGTCATCTGGACCTACGACATGGAGAGTGTTGTCCCTGAATTCGTGTCAAGAAATACTCGAGGGCTTAAGGAAAATGGAAAGCTTACGGCTGAATGCTAAGTGTGACTCTGAGATAAGGCTGTTTCCTCTGGACCTTCCCCGAACTCCGGTCGTAGCGCTTTGGATTGTTGAGCTGCAGGAAGGTTGAGAGAAACACATCAGGAGACCAAAAGGAACTTGCCATAATTCGTAGTTGGTCCAGTGATTCCACCGTTATAGCCTGAGATGCTCGTTCCAAATTACCCTTCTGGTTGTCCCACAGAGACGATCCCAGTCCTCTATCCTTCTCTACCCGGTACAAAGTAGGCACCTTGGTCAAGTCTAGAATAGATGGGTTGCATAATGCCTGTATATGAGCATCCTCCAGACATAGCAACGATTCTGGACATGGTGTGGACAGCCTACGAAGGTTTTCTATGGGTGATAGCCAAAGATGATGTTCACGGAAGAGATTGACTTCCAATGGAGGTAGTGCTGACATTGCTGTCATGAAGGGTTGCCACAACACCATGTCATGGTCACTTCCTAGGGTGTAGGCTCTGAAAGGATGCAAAGTCAGGGCACGGCAAGAAAGAATGGGAGCTCATACTCTGAGCGTAGCCTTTGCAGGGCCTCAGCTGTGGCAGTAATATCCCCCCAGTCGAGGACCTCCGGAAATCCGAGGTGCGTTGCGACATCCTCCGGGACGAACATCTTCAACTGGAAGGGATGTCGGCGTCGGAGCAATGCGAGGGCTGGGATAATCACCGTTTCCAGGTGAGGTCGGATGTTGGAAGACGGCGCTGGAAGGTTGTTGCATACGGTCTGAATTAGCAGGTAGGATGCCTTCGGGAGCGTCAGATACTGCCGGCTCGAGGCCAGCAAGCACAAAAGGTAAAAAGATCCTGGCATCTATGAGTATCAACCAACCAGACACAGAGAAGACTCACCTGAGGACGCCAATGCCACACATTTAAGGCCAGTCATCTCCCACTCACGGAATGAGCGAGAGGTACCCATGGTCTTGATCAGATCTGTGTGACCTTGGGAGGCGAGAGAGTTGTGAAGTTTCTGCCACAGTTCAGCAGTCTTGATGGTGCCAGCCTGCTTCTGTTTCCCTTTCCCTGCTCCCATCGAGGACGTCGCTGCTTCCCTTTCCTGCCACTTATGCTTTTCCCTATCCAAGGTGCTTGGTTGTCAGTTGGCCATGAAGAACGAGCCTCCCACACTCACAGGAGCAGGATCATTGAGAACCTAATACAGCCAAGGAAATAGAGAAAACGGCTGGTCGCTGTCAACGCTTCAAATCGTTGGCATATCACACCTGCAACAATGAGCGAGCCCGGCGTGTCCCTAGCCGGCATGGTCCCGACAAATCCAGCAGTGAGCTGAGTTGCCAGCTGGTACGTCCAACTGCTACTTCTCTTGTTGTACTGAAGAGCAACACTGAGGAGGTCCACAAAGAAGTCGCTGCTTTCATCCAACACATTGACCATTTGGTTGGCTTTCCGTCCAGTCCAGCGCCGAGATCCCCTTGGGCAAGGTCCAGACTTGTTGGGAACCGGGACCGGAACTGGGGGTTCTTCAACCTCCACCTGTGCCTGTGCCTGCCGTCTGGAGGATCGACGGAGAGCTGCTGTTGTTTCCTCAAAGGCCTGCCTTGGGGTGGGAGGCTGAGGCTGAGAGGCCGGAGCCCGCAGTGACCGAATCTTTGGTGGCCCTGACAAGGACGGATCGCCAGTTGCAGTTTGAAGTTTCCGAACAACTTCAGACATTTCTGGCTGTAAAGCAGAGCCAGATCTTTCGAAGTCTTCGAAGAAGCTGAGAAGGATGGAGAGGTCGGTCCGAGAGAGTTCCATTAGAGTTTTTGTGTGTGTGGGAAAAGACCAGATGTTGCTCGACGCTGGCTCGTCAATTTACGGCCCAAATATTCCCATGCAATTCTTCTATGGTCACGAGATGGCCGTGCGTGCGGCCATCACGTGAAGACAAGAAGTTCATAAGGAACTACGAAACTCTCTTCATCTCGCCATAAATTAGCTGATACTTAAAAAAGCTGTATATTAATACTCTACAAACATATCCATTACTCTAAAGTCTGTGTCTCTCACTTGATATCGCCCAACTATGTACGCCCACCATCGAGAACGTTTTTGTCCTACCATGACATGCCTATAATCCTGGAATTTCAGCGCTTTGACAACCTCTATGCCTTCATTTGCTTCCAGAAGAGCTTTGGCTGTCTTGAACACTTTTTTTCGTCCCGGGCATGCCTTGATTCGGACAAACCGGACGCTCTTGAAGCCAAGCGGCACGGTCCATGGTTCTGTCTTCAAGAATATCAGTTCACTGGTGGTTCACTTGTGGTCGAACGGCTTACCAAACTGCCCCAAGGCACGATGAGGTGGGTTACTGATGGACAGAGCGGCGCCAGCCATCGAAACCGTTCCCGGCTCATCCCCTCAACTTCAAGATGTGTGACACTTGCTAGTCCACCACTGGTGAAACTTGCAGGCATCCCATCCCACAAATTGTCATAGCTACTCAATGATAAAGCCCGTAGCTTATGGCATCTTGCAACCAGACAACTGGCAACAGCTTTGTTTGCTCGTAAGTGTGTCAGTGCTGGCAATACCCAGTCGCTGGTGACTTCATATGTCAGCTCCACCCATCCATCCAAAGTGCAGCCCCCCAAGTCGAGGTACCGGAGCTGTTGGAAGGAGGGACCAGGAAAATGAATCATATCACTATGGATGACGGAGTTAGTATGTTGAGTATGTCTCTGAGTGCGTATGGAAAGAACGTACATGGCATTCATGCCGAGCCGCAACCATTGAAGCGATTCAAATGCCCCCAATGCCTGTGAGATTGCCTGGGTGACACCTCCCCAATCCATGCCCCAATGCATGCCATCAACGAGGGCAAGCCTCTGCACTCGTTTTGCGTGTTTAGCCGGAAACTTGTTCAAAAATGCTTCGACCGCAATGGGCCCCCAGAATTCAAGGCATCAATAGTACATGTTGATCAATGCGAGACGCCAAGTCCAGTTCAGTTGGATAACAGTGGCGAGGCATTGCCAAGGGAGGAAAAGGCCAATGGTGCAAATTATCTCAGTAGGAAGACGGGTAGACATTGAATGATTTAATGTTGGTCGCAGTGTCGGAGTCCCACTTATAAGTTCTTGACCTGAGTCATCCTCCGTCAATGACATAAACGCCACCATGCATGGTAGGGAAGTGATACACCTTGTTCTTCTACTTCATTCCGCAGATCCATCAGAGAACTTCCATAGAATGGAAGACCTTATTTAGGCAAAATACTCAACTTGGCTAGGGCTAACCAAGTGTCGCATCCTGCATGTTGCCCATGCACGCTAACACGGGTATGGCATTGTTGTACTTCATAAAAACTTCGCATGTTACTGTATCATCCCATCTGGATAAGACCAACTATTATGCTATTATGTAAGGAATAACAATACATATTACACTTCATCAGACAGGAAACGTCGAGCCTCCTCCATGATATCATGGCTGGTCTCTCTGGGACCATCCCGACCCTCTATGAAGACCCAGGAGGGCGGCGAGCCTAGTTCGGCTTCAACAACTTCAATACTCGTGTTGTTTGCCAGTAGCTCCCAGGCTAGCCTGTGAACGGTGTCGGGGTTGTTCATGGTGTCGGGGAGCCACAAGGTCAATTGCACAAGGCTAAGGTTGGGAAAACCCAAGGGCTCGTCGACTAGATCCTAAACATCTGTCCATTAGTATTGGCATCAGAATCATATGGTGTGTGAAGTCCATACCCCATTGTCAGTCGTCCGAAGGTGCACAACCGCTGGACAGTGCGGTGCAATCTCACAAAGCACTCCTGGTGGAAGTCTGCAGCAGACTCCAAGATACTTGATCCGTGCCAGCCCTCCAGTAATAAAACCTTCTGGCATCCGTCGCCAGTCATTGTCATCCCACTTCGTCAAGTCCAATGCTTCAAGGTTGGGGCATCTGGACACCAGGCCCCCAGCATCGTGCTTGGGTGCTCGAAGGTGGGTGAGTGATGGAAGAATCCAATCACCCGGGGCTATCTCAAGCTCAGAGCATCCCCAGTCTCCAACAACACAGTGCGCTACGTCAAGATACCGTAAGTTTTGGAAGGATGTGCCATGGAATGGCAGCTGATAGCTATGAAGGCACTGTCAGCAGCTGAAAACCTCTGAAAGTATGCATGGAAATGACTTACTCGAGCATGAGCGCAATAGAAAGCCACTCCAGGCATTTGAAGGGACCCAGAGCTGAGGACAACCTTGGGGTGACGGTGTGCTTGAGCCAACTGACATGATTAATGTGCAACTTCTGGACTCGCTTTGCTTGTGCCTCTGGGAACAGGTCCAGAAAGCGGTCCAGCTCTTCATGCTCCGTGATTTGAATGGCGCGGTAGTGGTTGTCCAAGAACGTCGCTCGCCAGCCGCGGTTAAGCTGAATGATGGACGACAATGCCTTCCCTTGGAGAAGACGAAAGATTGAGAGGAGTATCTCATTAGGAAGGGCCGGTGACATTGAAAGGTATGGCGAAATGGTGGTCAACATTGAATGATTTAATGTTGGGTGCAGTGTCGGAATCCGGCTTATAAGTTCTCGACCTGAGTCATCCTCTGTCAATGACATAAACGCCGTAATGCATGGTAGGGAAGTGATGCGCATTGTTCTTCTACTTCATTCAGCAGATCCATCAGAGAACTTCCATACAATGGAGGAACCTAGTTAGGGGAAGGCCTAAACTTGGATAGCACTAAGCGAGCACCGCTAGCACGTTCCCCACTACCATGAGCACGCCATTGTTGTACGTCAAAAAAATGAAGTCTTATTGTGATGTGGCTCTACAGCATGCCACAATCTAACCAAGCATTTTATCAGGGGGCCTCAACGACACAGCTGTATCCCAAAAGGCGTGCTAGAGGCATCCAAGCCGTGGGAGTATTTAGATTCAAAAGCAACGCCCGACTGTCGATCATAGCCAGAAATTGTCTCACACTCCCAGGGCTTCTCCTAACTTCTTTGTTGATGAGCCATACACAGAACACTTGTGGATAGCATTTGCATACTAGATTAATAAAATACAGCTAGTGCCTCGAAATCAGAAGGTATGAACTTTGTTCGGGCCACCCAGGTGAACTCTGAGGAAATGTGAAATGCCTCCACCTGCTCGACACTAGGATTGAGAGTCAGGATGACATCGACCATCCGTAATAGTTCAGCTGTAACCATATTCCCTATGCGCATGAATTGGAGGTTGCGGAAACCTAAGCCTATCACCCACAGGTCATCCTATGGCATCCATCAGACGACGTTCCTATGTCAGAACAGATAGCGACCCACAAGAACACTCCGAAATTCATTCTTTATGATAAGATGGGTTACAGAGGGACAAAGCCGTCCGATTTCAAAAAGCATTTCCCTTGGACAGTGCCCCATGCGCAAGTGGGTCACGCGTTGGAGATGGGCGGCGGTCAAGTCTCGTGGAAGAGTGACAGGAGGCCATACCCCCGTCGCCGATTTGAGGTGCAGGGCAGTGACATTGGGTGACCTTGCAAGGATGGTGGTGGCCACACCAACTGTTGCCGCAAGATGAGTAAGCTTGGATAGTTCCCATTGTCCAACTACCTGCAGGTCAAACTCCGCCCGTCCCGACGTGGAGCAATAAATAAGATCCAGTCGCTCCAACTCCACAAAGCTGTGGCCTGGAAGGAGAAATGTGTTACTGCAAAAGTTGGTACACAGTTTTGTCGATAGACGTGCTTCGGAACTTACGAAAAGTTGAGACACAACTCCAATGACCGAAGCTTTGTGAAACGTGACAATGTCAGGGCGGCTGACGGGGGAGGGACGTAGTGCCATGGAAAGATATCCAGGTGGATGACTGCATCGCAATGTTCAAGGGGAAACATGTTGAAGAAGCCATGGATGTGAGGCTGTCCAATCCTCAGTGTCGAATACAACTGTGTCAGGAAGGCTGCTCGTAGACAAGGATGGACACGGATGATGCTGCGAAGAGTTTCCCAGTCGACAAGGGATATAAGAATGCAGAGAACATCGAACGGTAGGGCAACAAACATGGTTGGTCTCAGTTGACATTTTCGCAATCTTATATGGCTCTCAGATGTTGTAAGAAGTGACTCATCGACGGCTCCAGCAGAAACAAAATGCCTTGAGGCATTGCCATGCATGTCTGTATTGGTGAATAATTGCACAATAGCATATGTAGGGTCCCATTCAGGTGAAAGCCCTTTACCACTGGTAAGAAGAAAGCCAGCTGCTTCTGGAACATATGTCAGCATGTGCAAGACATAGCCCATGACATCCTCTTCTTCAGCAATTGCCTCCATGAAAGTGACAATGGTGCGGCACACTTGATGAAGGTAACTTGGTAAACCTTGCCAAACCAAGCCAAGGGGGTGTCATCAGTGAAGATACTAATGTGGGCCTCCGCCGCATGCAACAAACTGAGTGCTGCTGATGAGCATCCCAGTGCCTTCACTTCATCATCCATCGTCACCAGCCAAGGGAGAAGTCGAGCCAATGTCAAAATGGAGAGGAAGACCTTGACCCCATGCGGAGTGGTGAGGTCGGGAAAGGTTGATGATGGGTGAGCTAGTGAGATATTGAGCAAAGGTTACATGAGGAAGAATAATATGAACCTACGTATTTGGTCATCGAAGATGTCCCTTTCCCAGACGGAGACCAAGTCGCCAAGGATGGAGACAACGATAGAGGGTGTGAAGGTTGATGAGTTACCCGGCATCAGGAAGGAGTGGTAAATCCCCCAAGTGCTTTCTAGGATGCTACACGAATCGTAGTAGAGCGTGGAGTCCCAGCACGATGACTCCATAGCAAACCCAACATGGATGGAGTTGGGAGGCAGGATGCTATGTGACCGATGTCATCATTGGGGAAAAAAGGCCTGCAGATGCTGACTCACAGTGACATGCCGGGATGAAGAACGGCAGACTTCCACGATGCTGGCCTAATTTCCAACAGGCTGTTGAAAGCCCCCGGTCCTTTTGAGTCACTCTCAATCTCCATCGGATCATAATATGATGAGGGATCGTCAGCCCGGTCCTCAGCATCACAAACAAGCCAGAGGGATGCTCCTACCACCTGAGTAATACAGCAGGAAAATCCGTGTGGCGATACACATGCCCCAGTGGTTGCCCCAGCCGTTGCAAACGTGGAGGACCGGAGGTTGTCCAGGACGTTCCGCTTCACTCGCAAGGGGTCCCATCCAAGATGCCAGGCACAACGGTCAACGGAGTCGTTCAGGAACGATTCCAGAGCTGGCCGAGTGTGCTGAGGAGAGGCCATGAGGATGGGCTTTCCAGTTGCAGTGATGTGCGCCTCACGCATATCGCGTATGGAGACCAATCTTCTGGTGTCTGCATGTTGCCTCCCCGCAATCGAGCAATCTATTTCATTGTGAGGATGAGTGGTCCCTGGTGTAAATAGTACGCACCAAATCCCATGTATTTTATCTTGATTGATGGCATGGAGTCCAGCAGGGTGAGAAAGTCAACACTTGCTGGCGATCCCTGCCTTGCAATCACTACAGCAGAGATGGGGGAGTGTTCCCGCCCTGCTCGGTGCTCTTCAAGACCCATGCATGGCAAGGATGATCCCTGCCGATTGACATCCATCGATAGAGCCGTCCGTAGCAGGATGCATGCAGGGGAATCAACCTGAAGGATGGACGGCGTAAGTGAGCATTGAGAAACGAGTGCAGCTACCACCACAACTTACATACTGTGGCATTGCGAAGGACACTTCCAGCCCATCACGTCCATGCAAAGCGACGTTCAGTGGATCCAGGGCTTCCACAACCTCAAGGCATGCCTCGAGTGCTGGGGGCGCCCAAACAGCGGGAGCCACTGCGACAGGAGGCGGCAATGCCATCTGTGGGCTCCCAGTTGAATGTGGTGGACCGTGACTCAGACCCGTACTTGTCACCTTCCTACGTTTTGCGACCGATTTCTTGGGCACAGGAATGATGGAGGGGGACGCTTTGGGAACATTGGCCGATGGCCAAGACAGAAGCCTTGCACTCTTACGTGGTGAGGGGGGTGGCGATGGCGATGATGACGGCCGAGCACGCTGGGAAGGAAATGTCAGTAGGAAAGCCTCACAAGCAAATGGAACTTACTTTAGACCGGGGTCTCCGGGGAGCCGCCCTTGACACTGAGACTGAGGGTTGAGGATCATGGGATTGGGATGGTGCTGGTGAGGAAAGGGAACTTGTTTGATGGGCAGGCGGAGGCGTTTCTGTGGGGAGGGGACTTGATTGATGGGAGGGTGACAACGCTGGTGAGGGGAGGGGACTGGATTGACGGGGTGGTGGGGACACTGGCTTTTGTGCTGACGCTCGTGGTGGTGTGCTTATAATTGTTTCGAGGCTGTTTGCTCGCCTATAATCATGACCGTGACCGTGGCTCGCCGGTGCCTGGGGTCCAGGCAATGATGAAGCCCGGGTGGGAAAGTCATCCCTAGCAAACAACATGGTGGACACCAATAATGTCCCCGACAGTGAGGTGGCATTGCCAGGCATCACAGGTGTTGTTTCCTGCATATCCTCATTGAAGTCATTGTCGAAGGGGATCTTTGACACTTCAATGACAGTAGGTTTAGAGATAACAACAAGGAGACTCACCATCTGCTCCAGCGCTGGATGAGTGGCAGGCTCCTGTGCCAAGCTCGCAGGTGGTACAAGGCTAGTGACGTGAGTGAAGAATGAGGTATGCGTTGACAGGTCTTGGATAGAGGAAATACTCTGACACGCCTCCAAGATGGCATCAACTGGGTCCATACCATCAATGATGCGGTCAATGGCATTCCAGGTCAGCTGCTCTGCTTCCAACACAGCAGGTGGCTTGCACCGACCCATACAGATCCAGCACTGAGGAAGATGTTAGGCACCAAGCAGAATCGGCCTCATGGTGGACACATACCTTAACCATTATCGGACGTGCATTTGCACGCCCGTCAAACCTGTGTGGTTGAAACAGGCAGAGCGGCGTCAGCGTCAAGGAAAGGTGAAGGGGGATGGCAACATCACCCAATTGTGTTCGGCTGATTTTCGCAACACCCGGTTCAGTCACAGTGTGCTGAGGTTGATATTCGGTAGCACGCCAGTGACCCTTGGATAAAAGCAGGTGAGAAAAGATGCAAGCGTGCGGAAACACAAGCTGCGTACCTTTAAGAGATGTTTCTTCGTGTACGCTGCGTGGATGAAGTTCGCCAATATCTTCTCTCCCTTGCTTGTCTTGTGCTTCAGCGCCGACAGGAGCAGCACCAGGAGCCGTTCATCTGCGGTGCTGTTTGGGGTGAGAGCCGGAAGCTCCAGAGCACTTGTTGGATCGGAAGGAGTGCGAGTCTGGTCAATCCATCCTCTTGCACTGGAAACAACACCAGTAAGGTCATCAAGACCTGAAAACACCTGCAAACCCATCACTGAAAACCCGACTCTACATGTAATGGGGACTTACCTGACGGATGGTGGTGGTGAGATCATCAGGAAACAAAGTCCTGTTCATCGGGGTGGGAACGAGGGCTATCCCTGTTGCGAGACTTCTTGAGTACGCAACGTGGTCCAACCCCAGCAGGAGAAGGAGCATCAAGCTTGTCTCCTCCAATATTGTCATGTTCGTCTGCACAAGAACTCCCAGGGACGGGCCGATCGCTGCAAGCTCCTTATATCGACACCCCGCAATGATTCCACTCCCAAATGTGCTCTCCGAGAGGTCCTTTGCCGCAGCAACGAGGTTGGTCTGTCATAGATACACAATCAACTATGGGTCTATGTTAAGGTTCACCATGAATTCACTTGAAGTTCAGCTGAACCATATAGTTCAGCAAAAGTTCAGTTGAACTTAGCTGAAGTTCAGCTGAAGTTCAGCAAAGTTCAGCAAAGTTCAGCAAAGTTCAACAAAAGTTCACCTGAACTTCTCAAATTCAGCATGTTCATCTGAATTTGATGTCAAGTGAACTCCAGCTGAACTCCAGTTGAACTTCAACTGAACTTTTGGTAAACTTGGACTCATTTCTTGAAGTATTTGAAATAGCTGAACTCCACCTGACCTCCACCTGAACTTCACCTGAATTTATTTGAACTATTGCTAAACTCTAACTCATCTCTTCTGTATCTAATATGGGCTAAAGATGAGCTAGGGTTCAGTTGAACTCTGATTGATTATGGTCAAAACTGTTGAAGTGGGAGTAGGAAGTCTTGCTACTAATCTGGCTATGTTAACTCATTAAAAGATTTATCCTAACATTGTTATTGGTGGCTGTGTTGTAATAGTAGTAGTTAATAAACAAACAATTAACAGGTTCATAATGATGATAGTAATTCAGTATCATCATATGTTCAGCTGAAGTTCAGGTGGGGTCAGAACATGTTCAGCTGATTATAGTTTTTTTTTGTGACTAACCATATTTGCAAGGTTATTATTATTATTAGCATGAATATTTATCTATTATATACTTGAATTACTTAAATGCTTTATGTAATGTGGTAAGCTAAATCACCAGCTGTATGCTACTATCTATTTGTCCAGAAAGGGCCCTGGCAAAGTTTTGTATTTTGCTCAGCTCACTGGTTCATCATGTGCGACTTCCATATATGGAGATAGGGGCTATTTAGGAGATTATTCTTTTTCAATTTAGGGCGCTTAAATTGGTGCTTATATAAGCGCCCAAGTATCACCTACTCAATGCTTGAGTTCACCTAAAGTTCAGCTTCCGTTCAGGTGAACTTTAGCTGAATTTCAATTTTAGAAACCTTCATTCAAACACTGCGTTCAGTTGAAATTCAGCTGAATTTCAGCTGAAAATTCACCTGAACAGTTTACCAAAAGTTCAGCTTCAATGGTGTTCAGGTGAACTATACCTGAACTGGAGTGAACGAGTTGAAGCAGGGAACCCAGCCAAAAAGTTCATCAAAAGTTCACCTGAAGTTCAAGTAATTTCATGGTGAATCAAGAGGTGCTCAACTATGGTGAGCAAGTAGATGTTGCTTCACTTACCCCGTCCAATAGTTTGCAAATCTGGGCAAAGTTCTCTGGTTGGAAAGCCATCCATGGCAAGTCGTAGAAGTGGGTGTTGGTGAATGGTTGGAAAGCGTCCATTATGGGTGCTGTTTGGTGATTGTGTGTTGAGAATGAGGTGATGTTTGAATGATCTGATGCTGAGAGCAATCACCGAGAACGTATTTTCGGTTGTGGCAATTGCCAGGGCCGGTAACGTGATGACCGTCTGTGCAGTGGTCACGCACAGAAATGAACGTTGCAGGACCCCTATTCCAAATCACGTACCCACTGCACAGACGGTCATCACGTGGACAATCGTTACTTTCAACAATGTCCTACAGTCGTAAAGCCGCTATTCTAGCACATGCCCAATTGTAGGGACATTTCTTCCATCTGCTGTTTTCCATGGCTGATATCTAGCTCTATAGAGCACTTGGAAAAACTCCCTCTATCCATCGTGGTCCGCATACACAACTAAGCGAGGCCAGTCGCCCCCTTCTCCCAACGACAGATGTTGTACGGGCCGCAATCCACAGCTGCTGCCAACCACACCCTCCTGTAGGCCATGTCCTTGGGGTGCTGTCTACGCTTCAGTATGGAGCTCTGCCAGAGATCGAGGCCACCGTTTCCCTGTGCTCGACCCTTGCAGAGACACTGACAGTTGTGGAGCCACTCATGGACCTCCTCTCCGCTATCTCAACCGATGCGCGTACGATTTTCGAGACAGTGGACATGATTCAAGGCCTCAAATCGGAGAAGCTGGTGCTGGATAGTGCAATGACGCTCTGGGAGATGGCAGAGTCAAGAGGCATCACGGAGTACTTAGATGTTGTAAGTGGTCCTTGTTCTCTTTGAATACCTGATAACGAGAACATCCCAAAGTATATCCACTCCCTACCCCAAACGATTCATTCCTACCTTCCGGAGGTCGGTGATTCCTTAATGTGCTTGGGGGCGCCTCGTGCAGGAGACCCCAAGTGGCTCACGGACAGCATCATTGACGCGGTGTGCTCCATATCACCAAGTGTCGATGATGTGGTTTACATGGAGATTGCATTCTTTTCTACCATCCTGGAGCCACTTATTCCACCTCCCCCCAAGGCCAAGCAGCCCACCGACAACCAACGACAACAAGGATGGTCAAAGGCTCTTTGAGTGTTCCACAAATTCCGACGACCGGATGGCTATCGCTATTTGCAGCGCCTTGTTGTGCCCTGCCATTACGCTTCTCACTGGTCGCTTCTCCACATGAATCTACTTACTGGGTCGGCTGAAGTTTGGGATAGCCAGTCAGGCAGGGTGTTGGCTCACCACACCAAGAAGTTCGAGGTATGTGCTACATTTCCAGGATTCACCTTATTCACCTGTCCTGCAGATTTTGAAGGAGCTATTTGCTCAAGTACACTGCGTCGACGATACCCTCCGCATCCCAAGTCAGTGGGAGATCAAAGCCGTCAAAGTTCCGAGGCAATCAAATGTAAACGATTGTGGTGTGTATGTGGTCGAGTTCGCTCAACACCTTCTCCTACATCCCACCCCCATTCCTCGAGCTTCACTCCACTGGCAGGCACTTGCTTGGCCGAACCTCAACCACCGCAGGTTCCGTCTAGCAAGGCTCCTTGCCAGTCAAAGCAGCCTGTTGGATGACGGCTCAAAATGGAGAATTCTCCTTGAGGATGGGCCATCCTTGGGGAGCTTGTCCTCCAGGGCACCCAGCCCGCCTCCTGCCATTCCGTCAGTGTTGGAGGTTGTAGACGATGACGAGCCGGGTGAAGTCGAGACTCAAATGGATGTGGCCAGCGATTCTGTGGCTATTCGTGATGGGGACAACGGCAGTAAGGATGACAACGTTATCATGGATTCAAGGAATGATCCTGATCCCGTGGACTCGCCGCCTGATTCTCCTCTTACTGGGATGTCAGCTTAATATGTCACTGTAAATTAATGTAATCCTTTCTTGTTTCAATTGATATTATACTGTTCTGCGCCTCAACCTGTCAAAGAATTGTCTACTCATGCAAAAGCAACGGCAGCAGTTTGCCAAAGGAAAGGCAGCCTTGGGGCCCGTGAGAATATGTATCCTTTGGCTTGACGCTCGGGCGTCCACGGCGGTGTTTATTTTTCTCACTCCTATGGCAAACTCCTGTGGTGCCCCTTTATAACAACAATTGTCACCGATGCGGCTTTACATCCAAGCTACACAGAATGAAGCTGGGAGTTTCGGCACATCATTTCCCATGTTTAAGTCTATATACACTATCTATCAAATGACATTCTAGTTGGTTCTTGGAATCGGTGGAAAACCTCCAGCAGAGGTCATACTAGTTGGTTCGTTGAACCGGTGGAAAACATCCAACAGAGTTTGCGGACCATCATAGAGTAAGAAGTCCTCGGCCCCAACGACACCATCTTCTGGTTCGCCGCCGTGGGACTGTTCCAGAGAGGTCCTTACATACTCCTCCAATTCAGAATTGACCTCCTTCGTTCGAATGTCCCACAGAACACGGAGAGGCTCGTGCTTGATTGTCTTCCAGTTGTTGATTAAGTCGTCTGGGTCCCGACAATTTGTCAACCAGAAGGCCAGCCCGCAGGTCAACAGGCCATCCAGAGTTGGACGATCAAATTGACTAGCCGCAACCCGGATCTGTGTCGCAAGCTTCTCGCAGTCAGTTACTTGTGAGGTATCTCAAGAGATAGGGCACTTACCTGACAGATAGCTGAATGCTTGAATATCTGCCCCACTTTGATGCCTGTCCCCCAGCGGTCGTCAACATAGCTCTCATCAATATGGTCTGCAGTGAAACCAATGGGCTTCATTCCGACCTTATCTTCAACTATGAAAAATGGCCAGACGTGTGCAAATGGAGCAGCTCTGACGACATCGGCCTTGCTTTGCAGCAGGAATGCAAAGATGGTTTTGTCCGGTAGCTGCGCCTTTAGAGAGATGCTCGATGGCATGTCTTTGGGAGATTTTGCATCGTTGGCAGATGTTTCATCCTTGTCAGGTGTCAAGCTGGAGCTGTAATCTGTTGGCGACCTGCTGCCTGGAACACTCAGTGAAGTCGAACTCTCGCTGGGTGTTTCTTGAGTCCTCGCCCGTTTCCCCCTTGCCGACCGTCGAGGTTCCTTCTCGCCACTATGCTTACATTTTCTGCCCCTCTCCCTATACTCACCTTCTGGATCGGAGTCATAGCTATCGCTCTCCATGGTTTCTGCCTCGCTCTCATAATCCGAGTCATTGTCGTCCATCCCAGAATGCTGTACTCGCCCCGATACCGCTTCAGACGCATCAGTATGTGTCACCTGCCAAGTCAATGTGGTTCTTACAGTCTATCCATTCTTGACTGACTGCTGCTGACTGAAACCGGTATTGATCATGGACTGTCAGGCTCAACCCGATGACATCCATCTGTACCAAAGCTCTCCTTATGAGCTCCTGCAAGGCGACATGCAGAAAGCCATAGTGTGCAGCCTCGGACCTCTCATTCCCAGGTAGCGCCATTATTTGCAAACTTGAGACATGGTGCATCTGGTCATGTATCTGGGATATATCATTAGTCCGGATCGTTGCTACTCGCAGTACTAGAATGCCGTTACCCTCATGGCTTCGAGTTCCTCCAAGTCTGCGGTGGAGTTGCTTTGAGGCATGGTGAAGTGGTTGTGAATGTTCGGTATGTAACTCCAGCCATCCTGGATTTCAGCCTTTATATCCGAGCTTCATACACATTATGCCCCTCACAGTCTTCAACTTAGTGCTGGTTCGCTCCTGCGTCTCAAGCTACATTCACAATGATTCCATTCGCAACTTTGCACCAGTCCTGGCTTCCTACACCGTAGAAGTGCTGACTTAGGGCCAATTATCCTCCCGTCTCAAGACACTTCCATTCATTATCCTCCACACAGCCCATTCCGGTCTAGACCCTACTCAGGGGTGGTAGATAAAATTTCACATCCATTAGCGCCAGCTGTCCTTCATCCTCCCAACTTCCAACATGCAAGTTTCTGCCGACACATCCCAATGTGATGACCAGTCCTCCCACTCGCCAAGCAAGGATACTCTGTCTCGCATTGATGACGATACTGCCAGGCCTGCCCTTTTCCAAACAAAATCTAAAAGGCGAGCTCCCTTACCAAGGCAGCCCCCCCGGAATGTGCTGGAAGACCCGTGGCTGCAGCCCATACTTTCGGAGATCAAGGCCTTTAGTCCGGCATGGTGCCCATATGGGCCTTATCTACGTTTCAAGGTACTCTCCATATAATTCAATGGTCTCTTAATTCATTGTTGCCACCTAGGAGGAAGATGCGGTAGCGCTCACTCCTATAAAAGAACTGCCTCGTTGCCTCTACCCCCCGGCACATCATTCGATTTGCCCTCCGACCCTTTATTATGGTTTTTGCCCTCGTATACCTCGGATGAAGAAGTTTCTCCGGGTCAAGAAGATCTATGTACCTAAAGATGGTATGCTTCCACCTCTTGCATGGGCTTACTATTCTTATCTTGTTGTAGTTAACTCAGAAATCTTCCCCTATGATTTGGAGATTGATGAGGAAGCGACCAATCGGCGGCTCCAAGGATATTGTCGCCAAAGGTATCGTCGGCAATTTCCTGATGGAGAGGACATTGAACTTCTCAAGAAATTCCCCATTGGGTATGGTGCATCAGTCAGCAGGCTACTGATGTCTAATATGGTCAAAGGTTTACGGAAGTCTGGGAAAACCAATCTGATCTTCCCCTTGTCCCCGTGGACTGTTTGGTCTTCCTTAGCAACAAGGGCGACAATTTCCATGAAGGCCTTCAGAAGCTCCCGGAACTTGAAGCACTGTATAACGACCTTCTGTTTAAGGGCCTGAAGAAATCCAAGATTGGTTGGTTTCTTATGAGCTTTGATTTTACTTGGTCTCTAGACAGAAGAGGAGAGCAAGGAAATAGGGGAGAGGCCTCCTCATCATCATCATAGCAGTTGGAATTTGGGTGCCGTAACATGTTTATGTGTCTCCATGTATTTATTTATGTGTCTCCATGTATTTATTTATACGTCGCCATGTATTTCTAGTCCTCGTGTATCAAAACCATGGATTGAGTTCTAGTCTTCAAATCCGGTTTCTGATAAGCGCCAGATCATGAGAATTTTGGCTGCATAAATTGACGGTCGAGCATCAAATTTGGCCCAAGTTATTCCCACCACCCCTATTCTCTTCTCATCCCAAATGCTCCTCTACCTTTGAACAGCCCCATTTCCACTTCTTTCCTGCCATGAATACCACCTCTATTTTGGATATTCAAGCTCAACAGACCAGCAACCTCGTATGCCTTATGGAACAGGATATCTGGAGATTCAATCCCATCTTCCTGCCCGACCATTACCTCAAAGATACCACCGGAGCAGATGGAGTTGTTATATATGGCAGCTTCCCCCGTGTCATTGCCTCAACACCCATTCCAATGGCTGCGCTCCCTGATGTGTTCTTTGTGAAATATGTTCCGCAGAGACCACCACTATTCCATTTGGGTTTCCGCCTGGACTGTCCTGGCATGGAAGCATTTTTTAGGACAAATGGTATTTGGAGAGATTGCTCTGAAGGTGAGCAAGCATCGGCTCTTCTTGTTGCTTCTGCTCATGTTCATAATGAAAGAACAATACATTCCAGAATACAGCTACAAGGAAGGCAACCTCACAAGGAAGATTTTCTCAGCTGAGTGGCGTTGCAATGGGAAAAGCAGTGCCGTGCTTTGTTCTTGGTTGAAACGGCGCAGCAGTTTGGAGAACTACTCGGTGATAACCGACCACTGCCCAAGGTAGGAGAGCCCAACTTTGAAGGACCGGGATTCTTATCTGTGACAGGTTTTGCCAGGTCCTTTGTTACGATTCTGAGAAAGGGAAAATTCAACGTGTGCCCTTCCTCTCTTTCGCTAATAGTCATGAACATCAAGATCGATCTCAATTCAACTTTATGCAACAACTGATAGTCGAGCACATTGTTCCTCTCTCAGGAATGGATGCTGCATGGCATCTGGATGCCTCTGACTTTTTGTGGGGACAAGGGAATAGTGCCAGCGTCTGGAGTGGTGTTACGTATAAGCTGTTATAGTATTACTCTTTTGTGTAGGTGTTCCTCTCATTTGTTTCTTTACTCTTCGCACCCACAATACTCTTTGCAATGTCGTCGAAGCGAATGGTCTCCGACCTGCATTGCTCTTCATGTGGACTAGTATTTCCTACCCCCCAAGGACAAGCGCGCCATGAGTCATCGCGTGCACACGCAGAGCGAAACCTGCTTGACGTAGAAGAGGAGGCCTGGGCAAGGGATTTTGGCCTGGCTCCGGACGGTTCTCCCCTACCAGATGACTATGTTCCAGCAATTGGACAGCAGGGTCTTGGGCCACAAACAACGGCGTACTGGCGGCGACACTTCCACCCAGTCCAATTTCAACCTTCGCTGGACACTCGTGTTGAGGATGTTTTTGAAGGGGCCGCCAGGGTAACCGGTGTTGATAAGGAAGTTTTGGATGCTTGGGTTCAGTTCCAGGCAAGTAAGGATGGGGGCCCTGCCGACTACGCCCCTTTTCAATCAAAAATGGATTGGAATATAGCATCATGGTTCATAAAGGACAGTGTCGGCCACGGTACCTTCCAGAACCTATTAAAGATCCCGGAGGTGAGCTTCAGATTGTTACCCCGGTGCTCAGTCTTTGACAATATCTGCAGGTGGTTGACCGTCTTGGGCTGAGCTTCACGACTACTCGTCAAGTTCATGACATTATTGATGGGCTGCCCACATGTCCAGGAAAATGGAGGACCACTCGATTGGTATTTGATGATGCTGAGGGCGAGGTTCACTTTGTGAGGTACCGTGACCCCATCGAGACTCTTCGCACCCTATGGAAGGACCCCACGCTTGCGGGAGACTTTGTATATGAACCTCGGACAGTGTATCAAGACACAGACAGGACAACTCGCGTGTACAATGAGATGTGGACGGGTGACTGGTGGTACCGTATACAGGTGTGTGTTCTTGCCAACGTCTATGGCTACTTGCTGAGACGATACCGTTGGCAGGGCAAGTTACCTGAGGGAGCCTGCCTCGCACCAATTATATTGGCGACAGATAAAACACAGCTCACCCAGTACTCTGGAAGCAAATGTGCTTATCCGGTATATATGACGATAGGAAACATCAGCAAATCAGTACGGCGAATGCCCTCCCACCATGCATGTGTCCTGCTGGGCTACCTGTCTGTGGATAAGGTGGACAAGAGCCAGCTCTCTAATGAGGCCGCCAAGTTGCGCACAAAACAACTTTTCCACACTGGAATGTGGGTCATTTTGGAATCGTTAAAAGCTGCTGGCGAACACGGGCTGGATCTTTGCGATGCCAAGGGCAATACCCAACGAGTCCACCCTATCCTAGCATCTTATGTAGCAGACTACCCGGAGCAATGCCTTGTCTGTGCATGTAAGAGCGGCACCTGCCCCAAATGCAAACAGGACCGTGATGACATGGGCGAAGCGACGAAGGCAGAGCCTAGGACACCGGAATGGACGATGGAGATGCTTCAGAGAGATGCACAGCTCACTCATGCAGAGTTTGAGCAGCGGGGGCATGACCAGGGCGTTGCGCCAATGCTCCCTGGAGATGAGCCATTTTGGGTGGGATTTCCGCATACCGACATCCATGAAGCAATCACCTCAGATGTCCTTCATCAGCTCTACCAAGGGATCCTTACGCATCTTATTGGCTGGTGCCAATCTATGATGGGGAAGAAGGAGCTGGATCAACGCATTCGCTGCCTTCCCCCCGCATATGGGGTGCGCCATTTCAAAAACGGCATCTCTGCGCTTTCTCAGGTCACGGGTCCCGAAAGGAAGCACGTCGCACGCATTCTGCTGGCTTGCCTTGTTGGCAAGGTGGCCTCTGGCGTCCTAGATGCTGTCCGCCACCTGCTGGATTTTGTGTATCTTGCTCAGTACAAGAGCCATGACACGGAGACGCTAGGATATCTGGACCAAGCGCTGGCCGGGTTTCATGCCCATAAGGATGTTTTCATCAATCTTGGGTGCCGGGACGACTTTAACTTTCCCAAAATGCATGCCCTGATGCACTACCGTGAATGTATTGAGCTGTTTGGGGCAACTGACAACTACAACACGGAAATGTTTGAGCGCCTTCACATTGACTTTGCTAAGAAGGCATGGCGAGCATCTAACAAGCGTAACGAGTTTCCACAAATGATCAAGTGGCTCAATCGGCAGGAGAAGATGGAGATGCTCAGGGCCCGAATTGCCTACGTTCCCCCTCCTCCCAAGAGGATTCCGCCCACCCTTTGGCTTGCGCAAAGACCGAGGTGGACGAAACCTGTGGCTGACTTTGCTACCCAACATTCCATTCCCAATCTCCCGGCTTCCCTTGCGCAGTTTCTTGACCCCAACAATAGGCCGTCGACGAAGCCACTCCCCTTTGAGAAACTTCGTGTCTGGTATTCATTCAAAATCCATCGCACAGATGCTACTGAAAAGTATTCGGAGAACGACACCATGGACCATGTCAAAGCCTGCCCTGCCATAGGAAGAATGCCTGCTACATTTGATACCGTCATTGTCATGCTGGGAGAACATGCCGAGGAGACATCGCTCACCAGTGTGTCCTTTCTTTCTTGTTTATTATCCTCTCACAATCCTTTGAACACAGACACACGCGCAGCCCGAATACGATTGATCTTCAAGCTTCCGGACTATGTTGAGAGCAATCCTGACCCTCATGTCAGCAGTGTCGCGCATGCATGCCGCAATGGCCTGGCCTACGTTCAATGGTATACCAGATTCTCCACTCCGACACGTTCACACCATGGTATGGTGACGGTGGCACCTACCAGCGAGTACTCTGTCATTCCCTTGCAGAATGTACGTCAATCCTGCATGCTGGTCCCTAACTTTGCCAATGACAACCTCGGTATGGACTGGACGTCGGAGAATGTCTTAGATAAGGTGACTTCTTTCAACGTCAATCCGTGGACTAGCATGTATAACTACCAAAGTATTTATTATTAAAGATGACCAAAAGTAGACCTCGTTTAAGGCAATTGATCCCTGAATGATCCGCCAAAGTGGGATTTCATGGAGACTTGTTTGATTTGTCAGAAAAACTGCTCGTTCAACAGTGCACACTAGCACCCATTGATATGTTGGTTTGCTCTCCTTTCCTCGCAGACATAGACACAAAGGTCTAACTGATGTTCAGAAGATGAAACGGCCAGCTTGGATGTCTGAGAAAGCATACTTCCACATCATCACAAAGAAGGAGAGCTACCTGCGACACTACAAGCATGGGACATCCCGGACATCCTTCTACCCAAAGCTTTTGCAGGAGATTGAAAGCATTATGAGATGTAGTCAACCGGATTTTAGGGTGTCGAGAGAACATCAAAAGGTGAGTACATGACACACTGTGCTTGTAGTCTTCCATTGAGGGTCCGGCAGACCATATACCACATGTACTTTGTCCTGCTCCGGGGTACTCGGAAGACTATGTGGGTGGCCGACTCTGTGGGGCATTGCGTGGGATCACCCACCTCTGATGATCTCCCCCGTGCTCTCCCACTCCACAGCCAGTGGCTCAGTCTCAGCAATCTCCGCATAGGCCTCCACCATTCAACACGCTATTTTGGACGGCGAGGTCGGTGCAGGAGTTACTGGAGTCCTCAGTGAAGGTGATGCAACCCACTGAAGGGTGTGTATGTGTATTCAATGTCCGTAAACAGCATTGAGATCGATATTTTGACAAGAATCACCCACTTCAGTACTCATGGATAGTTTGTAACCACATTACTAATAGCATTCCTTGAAACCCGGATTGAGTACTTTGTGGATTGAATCTACCTGCACTGGACAGAGTGTAAATGACATCCCGAATATTTGCGTAATGAATGATGGCACTGCACATAGTGATGTTCAGATATGAACAGCTGTCCAGCACTGTAGACTCTGTACAGCGCCGTCAAGAAAATAGACGCTCCAACAGTAAATCCCATTTTCCTGATGTAGACTGTTGTCAATGTAGGAGTAAACCACTGTTGAGGGGAAGGGGTCCGCAAGGGAGTTAATTGGGCCTGTGTATAATGCTGCTAGAACGGGGGATAGTGGGGAACCTTGTGGGATGCCAACTGAGCAGGGGGAGGGGTCGCAGTTTGTGCCATTAACACGAATGATAACTTGGAGTTTGAAAAACCCTTTGATGTCAAATGCGAGGGCCGAGGCCACCTGTCCTTTCTTCCAGCCTGATTGGATATCATGGGTTAGGGTGATGCCGGCATCCACTGTTGAGGATTTGTCCCTGCAGCCAAACTGGTTAGTTGGGATCAGCTCATACTTACCCACTTCAAAGAGGATGCGGCGGGTTATTATCTTCTCCAAAAGTTTGGAGAGGCATTCTAATAGGGAGATGGGGTGATAGGCTCTTGGATTAGACATGTCTGGCTTGCGTGGTTTGGGTACGATGGCGACTGCAGCCACCCTCCATGCCTTGGGGTGGTAACCTGTCTTCAGGCAAGTGTTGTAGATCACTGTGATAATGTGTCCGCATGCTGGGAAGGCCCACTTGATGAGTTAGTAGTTGATATCCGAGGGGCCGGAGCTGAGGTGTTGGATGTGTCGCCAAGGGCAGCATCAACCTCGTCGATTGTGATGGGAGAGAGGGGTCTGGCTTGTTCGCGGGGGGATCGTCTGGATGTGACGGGATGACAGTGGGGGGGATGAAGGGAAAAAGGTGGACTGGAGGGTCTTGCCCAGTTCCGAAGGGGAAGCGGCTATGTCGTTAGTAATCAGAGGGGGGATACAGGACCTACGTTTTCCAGCTGACCAATTAGCCAGTTTCCATATGTTATGTTGTCTGAGGTGGCCGATGCAAGGATTGAGTTGGCCCATTCTTGTTTAGCCTTCTTGACAATTCTGTGAAGACGGTTAGTGAGTTTGGGTTTGTTGTGGTGCGGCAAACATCGCATCTCCTCAACGGCATTCTGGCAGTCCTTGTTCCACCACCGTGCAGTGTTTGAGGTGGGTGGTTTTCGGTCTGGCATGCATTTATGTGTCGCTTCGGTGAAGCATGCCATTAGTCGTTCTACGAGGGAGTCGATGTCTTCCGGTGACCGTGGGTTGCAGAGGGGGTAGAAGGCTCGGACACGGGATGAGAAGTCCGCCACCCAATCATCGTGCTTGTCTAGGTCGAGGCATTTGCCCAGAGCAGCAGGCTCGTGAGGCTGTTCATCTGCAGCGGGTACGTACTGCCAGATGATGGTGTTATGGTCTGAGCCGAAGGCTAGTTCTTCATCCACTCTAACAGATCTAAAAGTGGATGAGTCAGTGGCTGCTAGATTGAAGAAGGTGAGGTCAATAATCAAGTCTCTCTGATTACCGGTCCCAACTCGGGTGCGGATTCCTTTTGGGTTGGCTAGTGTGAAGAGGTTGTCACCTGCCCATTCAAGCAAGTCTTCAGCTGATCGCTGGTTTGTGGAATGGTGAAGCGCCCACTCTGAGTGATGAAGGTTGAAGTTGCCGCATACCACCGTGGGGACTAAAGGATCTAGATCAAGTAACGACAGCATGGTTATAGCCTTGGCCTTGGCTCCATTGCCGCTGGTGTAGATGTTGACAGTGAGGAAGGAGGAGTTGCCGTACTTGATTTCGACAGGGAGGATGTTTGGGTGTTTGGTGATGTCAGGCCTGGCCGGGGCAGAAAGGCCCTGGGAGTTGCGCCTAACAAAGGTTGCTACCTTCGGGTGGGATGGTGATGATGGCACGAAGGACTCCCATGCCAGTGATGATGTTAGGCCGAGAATGGGTAGGCCAGTTGGAGAGGAGTCAGCCTTGTCAAGGCCGGTTTTTCGTATCATGGTTCCTGGATTAAGATAATGTGAGTGTCAGTAAGCTGGTTGAGTAAGATATGAGTGCGAATTGAAGGGGCAACATTAATCTGGACAATTTTTAGTGAGGGTGTTACTTCCATTGGTCATCGTGCATTGGGGGTGGGGCAGGGGGGCGAGTTGATGGCCAGTCCGTGGGGGGAGGTGATCAGATGGCGCAGCTGGAGGGGGAAAGCTCTGGGCCGGTTTAGGGCGGGGACGAACTTGCGCTTTTCGGGGCAGCCACCATCTGTTGCCCAGTGATCACCTTCGCAGTTGGCGCACCAGGGGGAGCACTTGCAGGATTGGCAGCCGTCCTTGAGTACTGAGGGGCAGTATATGTTATGTTCATTTGTCACGTGCCATTGTGCACATTTTGCGCAAACGTTGGGCTTGTTGCACGATCTCGTGGTGTGGCCAAGGCCTTGGCATCTATCACACTGGGTTAGCTTAGGTTTCTCTCGCCACAGGCGAACCGGAGTCATCTTTCTGTCCATGAAGATGGGAGTCTTCAGTAGCTCCTTAAGTTTGGATCCATCGGGGTCCTCAAAAGCGAACACAATCGGGGCAACCAGGGGTAGGCCTTCCGCAGGGTTGGCAATGAAGCGGGGTTCTTGGGTGATCTTGAGGTTTTTGATGAAGGAGTTTCTGCGGAGGAGGACGCCGAGGGCTTTGGGATCCCAGTAGTTCTCACCGATTCCCATGGTGGAGACTCTTGAGCAGACTGCTTTTGACCACTTGGGTATCGTGGGATATGATGACGTCCGGGAGGTCATGGTCAACTATTGGGTGGATGATGTTGGCATGAGCATATATAGTTTCGGGTTTGACTGAGGGGGGGAATGTCAGGACAATATTTCTGCTTCTGTTCCACTCCGCCCCAAGGATTTCGAGGCCATCGTTGTGAGCTGCTGCATTATTGTTAAACGCAAAGAGGAGTGCCTGGAATAGAATTTGGGATGACTTCCGCTCTGCCTCTGGAGGGAGACGCCCATGGAATCGCACTATAAATTTGGTGTTTGGGGCTGGTTTTAGCGGAGTTGCGGGTTGCGAGGGTTTTGGTGGTGTAGTGGTAGGTGCCTTCGTTGCTATGGTGGCGTATGATTTTCCTGTGCAGGGTTGGCTGGGTTGGGGTGTGGGGTCGCGGGTGGTGGATGGGGGGTGGGTCGGAAGGGGGGGGAAGGCTTCGGCATTAATCCGTTGCTCTATATTGGATAACCTAGATGATAAGCTAGCTTCGAGATTAAGAAACATGTCTTTAAATTCTTTTCTAAATGAGTCCGGGTTCTGTAGCTGGGGGTCTTGTCGGTGGGGTGTTAGGAGAGGAATATGTTGTCGTCCATGAAGGCGAGTCTCTCGATTTCCTTTGCAGTGGTGTTGAGGGCCTGGATTACCTTGGTTATTTCTTCGATGGCTATCTGCTCTTGGGACCAGTCCAATTGGCTCGCACCTCTGGCAATGTCGCATAGTACCTGGACGCACAAGCGGCGCCATTGGGTCCAGGAGAGACCGTCTCCTCCTCCTCCTAGTCTAAGTAGGTCGGACTGCTATAAGGTGGGGGGTAGGCTCGGGGCGTCGCGGGGTTTGATGACGTCCGGGCTCTTTTACGGATTGGGGTAACATCCATAGGGCTGTCCTTGCGCGCGCCCATGTGTGAGTGTGGTGTCCTGCCGTCTTGCAGCAGAGAGGGATGTCATGGTGTTGCGGGGGTTGGGGGTGGTCCTAATTCCCAAGGTCCGTGGTTTTGGATGCCTCCTGGCCGGGCATTTGAGGACTTGGGGGTGGATGGATGGTGTTGGGCCGCGAGGGCGGGTATTGCTGCTGGGTGGGCACTTAGCAATATGGTGGTGGTAAGAGGCCAAGAGGCGCTGCATGTGACATGAATGTGATAGGAGGTACAAACGAACATCACGAACAATACTGATTTCTGCTTTGAACATTGCTGTGCAGTGGTATTCTAGTAAGCCAAAAGGCAGCCACATAGTATTGGATTGTCCCATATGAGCCCTGAGTCTTACATTATAGTGCCCCACCTCTCAAACCTCGACTTCGAGCGCGGAGTTAGTCAGAAGAAATAGGCGCTCGCGCGATATTCCTATATTAGGAAACTTTTGACATATACATTGACCTTGCTCCCAAGCAAGGTAACTTTTGTTTAGTTTGGAATGGCTAAGTAGCTAGTCGAGGACCTATCTCAAAACCTGCACCTCGGATCCACACTGATATACATATAGGGGATATGGATGAGATACAGTAATTTATTTGGCTCCAGAATCTTGAGGAAACTTGCTAATCTGTATCGGACTCCCAACCAGCTCGAACGAATGAGGAATTTGACCTGGCGTATCAACGGCAAGAGTGTATCGACCATTAAAGAGCCACAAATTTCCATGATCGTCTGCGCGCGCAAGAGCTCCCAGCGTTAATTTGAGCTGAGCATTGCTCGATGATCTTGAACGAATGCCGTGCAGCCTGGTGTACGAAACAAGCCTCTTGTTAGGCCTCGGCGCGGGACCAGCGTTTCCATTGACAAACAAGAGGGCGACGTAGTCAGACGTCGCATGACCGGTGTTGCGCACGTTGACGCTGAATGTGTCGAAAGTGATCAAATCAGGCGTCTCTGAGCGGCGTACAGCAATAGCGAAATCGGAGAGTTGATATCGTGCCTTCGGGGCTTTCTGCCAAGATAAGGCAAATGTAGTGAAGTGAAGACCATGACCGAACTCGAAGACGGGTTTCCCTGTAAACCATTGGTAGGTACGACCTGGAGACGTTTCGCTCGGGCGAAGGGTCATGTCGGTCATGGGTACTTGATTCACATAGTCGGCAGGGTATTGTGTCACAGGCAAGCGGCCGGCAGGGGAAACCTTGCCAGCCAAAATATCGAAAACCGCTGTTCCTCCACTTTGTCCTGGGTATCCCGCCCATACAATTGCACCAACCTATCAAACCCGGGCAAGAGATAAGACCCTCGATCGAAGGATCAGATTCATACAAGGATAGAGGGAACTCACACTACGACTGCTTTTCAAGGACGAATCATCGACCTGACCTCCTCCAAATTGTAGAACGACCACAGGCTTGCCGACTTTCTCCAATTGCGCGAGAAGGTCAAGTTGATTTCCAGGCCAGGTGATGTTCACGCGATCTCTTCCTTCTCTCTCCACAGTCACCTCATCAATCCCACCAGCAAAAATAACCAAATCGGCTTGCCGGGCCGCGGCAACGGCCTCCGCGAAACCGTCGGTCGTATTACCCGTCATCGACGTCCCGAACGCGAAGGTAGCGTCGAATCCAGCGTTTACAGCACCTTGGAATGGGCTGACAAGGAAGGGGGCCACACCATGATAATTTCCTTGCATTTGGATGGTGGCATTTGCCCAAGGCCCCACAACCGCCACGCGTTTGAATCGTCGGGTGTTAAGTGGAAGGATTCCGTCATTTTTAAGTAGGACGATGCCTTCAAGAGCAGCCTGGTGTGCCAATGCCTGAGCACTAGGCACATTGACATCGGTCCATCCAATCTGACGGAATGGCTGTGCTTCGGGGGCGTCGAAGTAGCCTAGGCTAACTCACGTGTCATGTTAGTGAAAAGTTGACTGATATGAAAAACTGGGGGACTCACCGGACAAGGGATGTATACAGCCGAACCAGACCTCGTTCAAGGTCTGCTCTGGTAATGAGAGACTGGATGAAGGCTTCGGGGAAATGCTGAGCGTACGCAGTACCGCAATCAACATCCGTCCCGGCCTTGAGTGCGGCGGCAGCGGCCTGTGCACCAGTGGAAGTGAAGTTATGAGTGCTAAATATGTTATCGACCGCGTCGCAATCTGACGTCACCCATCGATCATCATCGAATCCCCACTGGTCCCTCAAAATATCCTGGAGCAGGTAGGAGCTAGCGCACGAAGGAACCCCGTTCACTTCATTGTAGCTGCACATCACAGAAGCGACTTTGGCATCTCGGACGCAAGTTTGGAAGGGGGGTAGGTAGAATTCGCTGAGGTCCTGCGGGGTAACGATAGCATTGAAATGGAACCTGTCGATGCCTAACCAACTTTCCAAGTCGTAAGCAGCGAAGTGTTTGCAATCGGCTGCGACCTTGAACATCGGGGGATCGATACCTCCTTGTAGTCCATCGATCAATTGGAGGACATACTGCGAGATATGGAACGGATCCTCTCCTGGGGTCTCTTGTCCGCGCCCCCACCGAGGGTCCTTGAAAGGGTTGATGTTGGGGGTGAAGTAATCCAATCCCGAACGACCATCGTTATTAAACGCACGTGCTTCGGTGCTGATAACGCTAGCGATGGATTTGATAAGTGGGTCATCGAAAGCCGCTCCGAGAAGAATGGGTTGGGGGAATGATGTCGCGGAGCTGAAGTCGCCAGATGCAGCAAATGCTACTCCCGGACTTGATGCGACGCCGTGCTACAGGGGGTGCCGATGTGAGCATCGCATGCACAAGAGACGAAGAGAAGTTCATCTCACCAAAGCTTCAGACCACCAATTATAAGTGGGGATACCCAACCGAGGTACGCCCGGAGCCGAATTGACTGTATTGTTGATGAGTTCGTCAACAGTGAACAAGCTGATCACAGCTTGAGCTCGCTCTCGCGGGCTTTTGCTGGTGTCGCAAACAGCGTTAGCTTTCAAAGGACCGTTGACGCAATCCGGGAAGCCCGCAGCCGCAGCAAAAGTGGTGTACAGGCATGCCGACAAGATGAAAGGAGTAAGATGGCGGAGAGCCATCTCAGTATCTATGGGATGGGTAAACGGTTAAACATTGGCGGCAAGACTTATATACGACGTCCTGACGCTATATGGTAGAATCAGGACTCCATATTGCTTGTCCGCGATGGCAGCACGGGAATCCATGGCATCGTCGAAGGTAGACAAGCGTATGCTTTATTGATCATGAGGGGAACAGATGCCATAAGTCACTGAACCCTCGGTCCGCGACTTGCCCCCCTCTAAGCCAGTTTCGACGAAGAGAAGCGCCATCCGGTGACCAAGCAAGTTCACAAGCTCTTACGTTGATGACGGTTAGAGAAGGTGCCCCGGATATAATGATTGTCCTAAGGCTCCGACCAAAATGCACGAGCCCAGAAGAGTTGACTTCGTCGGGAGAATTGCATTGACGCATGCTGCATGAAGACAGAGTCTCTTCCCTACACCTCGGACAGCTATTAATAAGCCATGGAATGCCAGGGACGACCAGAACCATCACCAAGAAGCCCCAGAAATTCGCGCAAGTGCAATCAGACCAAGATCGATGGGAAGCATCTCAACATCCTGTTAACATTGGTGAACCAAGGGGCATGTGGATCAACGATGGAAGGACTGCGATATAGGTAGGACCGAGGGTGAAGCTGACTCCCGAGCGTAAGAGAAGAGTGAAACTCAGACTCGCAGTCACACGAAGATTGTGGATGAAAACGACCTTCAAAAGTGACTGATGACCCAGCTCTTCCGACCCTCTTGCAAAGTGCCTTCTGTGATGTGCTCAGTCGTGCTATTGGTAATTGAAGGTTGATACGGCACGTAATCATAGAGACTACAATAGGAAGGTACAGTCAAAGAGGAACAGGGTGTAGGCGAACCATAGACTGCAACGGCATGAACACACCAACTTATGTGAAGTATGACTCTATGAGAATTATAGACCCGTACCTGTCGATCGCGTCATGCAGAGATGATGAGATATGGAAATAGGGGTAGATTATCTCACACTTGCCTTATCAATCTCATCCCCACCACGACCGACCGTTACCGGACTCGCAAAGTCCGCATCATATATAAGCCACTCTCCTCCAACAGGTCTCCATCGACAGACCCACCATGACCACCTCCCTCGACTACCTCAAGCAAACTGGCACCGTTGTCGTCTCGGACTCAGGCGACTTTGAATGTGAGTTCGCATAACGTTCTCCTTGGAATCAGCCCTCATCTGAGTCTGATGGCATAGCGATCGATGTATACAAGCCTCAGGCAAGTTCAGATAGGTAACGACAATTTCAAAGTCTAATACCGAAAGTGTAGGATGCTACGACTAACCCTTCGCTGATTTTGGCTGCCGCCAACAAGCCCGGCTACGGAAAGTTGATCGATGTTGCCGTCAACTACGCGAAGGGTAAAGGTGGTTCACTCGATGATCAAGTGAATGCTGCAACAGACAGATTGGTACGTTAAAATGGCCCCAACTTCACGGATATATCTAAGAGATTGCTATCCAGCTCGTCGAATTCGGCAAGGAAATCCTGGCCATCATTCCAGGTCGTGTATCGACCGAAGTTGATGCCCGCCTTTCCTTTGACAAGGCAGCCACAAAAGCAAAGGTGGGGACACACCTCCTTTTACCCTTACTACCACTCTTCACGTTACCTCTAGGCTAAGGAGCTCATCGCTCTGTACGATTCCGTTGGCATCAAGAAAGAGCGCATCTTGATTAAGATCGCCTCCACCTGGGAAGGTATCCAAGCCGCTAGGGAACTCGAAGCGGAGGATGGCATTCACTGCAACCTTACCCTACTCTTCGGCTTTGCTCAAGCCGTTGCTTGTGCCGAAGCTGGCGTCACCCTCATCTCACCGTTCGTTGGCCGAGTAAGTCGGACTCGCTGGAACATCACTGTTCGATGCCCAAATGACACAACGCGTGCTTAGATTCTTGATTGGTATAAGAAAAACAAGCCCGGACCCGGGTACGCTGGAGACGAGGATCCTGGTGTCCAATCTGTTGCCAAAATCTTTAACTACTATAAGCAACACGGATATAAAACTATCGTCATGGGTGCCAGCTTCCGCAACGTAAGTGCTTCTCGCTGTTCATAAAGCCTCATTCTCAACGGCACGAATGATAGACGGGAGAAATCAAGGCTCTCGCTGGTGTTGACTTCCTAACTATCGCTCCTGCCCTCTTGGAGGAGCTCAAGAATTCGACTGAGCCTGTCCCCAAGAAGCTTGACGCCTCACAAGGTCTGCAGCTCTTTCGTTTATCACCCTGACGACTCCTAACACCATTGCCTATCCGTGTAGCCGCCCAAGCCGCTCCCATTGCCAAGGTCACCTACGTAGACAACGAACCCGAATTCCGCTGGGAACTCCTTCAAGATTCTATGGCCTGGGACAAGCTCCATGAGGGTATCAAGAAGTTCGCTGAGGATGGTGAGACGCTCAAGTCTTTGTTGAGGAAGAAATTGAGCGCATGAGATGGTGAGGAATGAATCAATTGAGGCGTGGAATTCGACGTAGTTGTAATTGTTTAAATGTGTATGTATATCGTTTAATTCGTATAGACAATGTTCGTTTCAAGTTCGACGGAAAATTGATTTTCTGCGGTGGTCATTATGCGTGCTCCATGCCGCCCCCGAATAGTACCTCGCGTCAAAGATGCAAAGGCGAGGTGTAGAGAAAGCATAGGCAGACTCTGCGCCGGCCCCCCTCAAACATGCGATGAGCCCCTGTCTCCTGAGTGTAGGGCCGGCGTGAGTTATGGCGTAAAGAATCATCACAGAAATCAATACTCATCCCCATCCTCATCGCTCTCCCTCAAGCCCATCCTCAAGATTCTCAACTAAAATGGTGAGTATCGCGACCGTCGACGACCAACGAAGCTCTAGTGGTGGTACATCTTCGTGACAAACCTCATTGAACGATGGATGGCAAGTCTTCGCTTTGGATGGACATTCGACCTGTGGAAACTGACTTATCGTGATAGTACCACCTCAGCGTTTGGATATACTCCAGTATCCTCTCACAAAGCATTGCACCGAGCTCTATACACTTCTGGTGTGCTGTGCAATGACGAGCGATGTACGCTGGGCTTGCATCTCCATGAGAGATGCGAGCACTAGAGCTCCGGGGTCGATGGCGTCTGCATTTTTCATCGGGTGCACGATGACTGATTCCTCGTCTCAATGACCAGCCTCCCAAAGCCAAGGCCGGATCCGGAAAGAAGCCCGCTGCTGCTCCCTTCGGAGCCAGCAAGTCCAAGAAACCGGCTAAGAACCCTCTCTTCGAGGCTACCCCCAAAAACTTCGGTATCGGTACGTGACCATACTTTTTCGTGCATTTCGTGTCAACTCAGTCACTTGCAGGTGCCGATATCCGCCCTAAGACTGATTTGACTCGCTTCGTCAAGTGGCCCGAATATGTTCGCCTTCAACGCCAAAAGGTTATCCTCCACCAACGCCTGAAGGTTCCACCTGCCATTGCCCAATTCTCCCACACCCTCGACAAGAACACTGCTACTCAGTTGTTCAAGCTCCTCAACAAGTACCGCCCCGAGTCCAAGGTTGAGAAGAAGGCTCGTCTTGAGGCTGCTGCTGCCGCCGCCGCTGAAGGAAAGGAGAAGAAGGATGTACGTTACAATCCTAATCATTTGATCTCCCAAATTTAACTCCCTCTCGATTTTGTAGGAGAAGAAACCTCTTTTCGCCAAGTACGGCTTGAACCACATTGTTGCTCTCGTCGAGGCCAAGAAGGCTTCTCTGGTTGTCATCGCTCATGACGTCGACCCGATCGAGCTCGTCGTCTTCCTCCCTGCTCTCTGCCGCAAGATGGGCGTCCCTTACGTCATCGTTAAGGGCAAGGCCCGTCTCGGTACTGTTGTCCACAAGAAGACCGCTGCCGTTGTTGCGCTACAGGAAGTCAAGAGCGAGGATGAGCGTGAACTCGCCAACCTCATCAGCGCTGCCAAGGCCAACTTGTACGTTATCGATTTACTTCTGCTGGTGATGCCCCCGTTGACATGTGTGCGCAGCTCCGACAAGTACGAAGAACAACGCCGACAATGGGGTGGAGGTATCCGTGGCAACAAGTCCACCCAAATGCTCCGCAAGCGTGCCAAGGCTGCTGGACAGAACGCCACTGCTGCCTCCCTCGGCAAGCTATAAACCACCCCGCCGCCCCGAATCTATGGATCTGCTTGAGCTTTGGAGCCGGAGATTTGACTGGCTTATCGTTGTCTTCTCTATGGTTTTAGGCACCATGTCTATGCACTGAATATATGCTTCGTTGAGATCTGTAATTTATTCCTCGCCGCTCCCTCGTTTCTGTTTCGTGCATGCTTCATTCATTGTAATACTATCCAATCATGACTCGAACAAGAACGTTGGTGCTTTGTTGCAATTTTGTGCTCGACTCGCCGGATGGCTATGTCTACGATTTAATAAGGCGCAATGTCTCCTTCGCTCTTTTGATCTTTATCCTGGCTTCGTCCATTGAACTATAAGCATCAATGGGGTAGTGGTAACCTGGGTCGTTGCCATTAATCCGATATTTCGACCCGCCGCGAGTTCGATTCTCGCTTGATGCATGCGGTGCTATACTGGGCTTGATTTTTGTCATCTCACCAACTTGAAAGGATGGTTTCGTTTTAGTAATAATGGACGGTCGACTCCATTGAAGCTGAACTTACGGAAAACATTGACTCATCCCGTACACGGCACGGAGAATAAAGTACCTACAACTCACAGACCAGTAGTGCGTCTATGTACACGAACGCGAAGCGCATTCTATTCAAAGTGCAAAAGTGGAAGCTCTAGTATAAGTTGTACTCTATGATAGATAGGTGTGACATGCAGACAATAAATGGATACAATGTATATGTTTGAATGCTAACGAAGTGTGCAATGAATGTTGAATGTCATGACGGGGGCATAAATTAAGAAAAGTGTCTATCATTCGGATCTCTTGTCCACATCAGAGTATAGGGTCGTCTTCAAACCTTCTCGGTGTTCGCGTCACGAGCCGCTTCTGCTTCAAGCTCCTTCGCTATGCGAAGATCCTGAAGAAAATTCAGATAGGTTAGTTAGGCTAACAAAAATGACGAAGAGTCTATGGATTGGACGTACAATACACGGCGCAAATTTACTTCGTGCACGAATACGAGGACCGTACTTCTTGAATAAAAACGGTGATGGTGCTAGAATCAAACCGAGCAAACCAAGGAGTGTGCAAGCCCAATTGACTCCCATCTAACATGACGCGCATTATGATTAGCGTACGGACAAGAATAATGTGGTATTAAGAAGCCCCTACCTTGGTGAACATCTGCACCGTGAAGAGAGGGAATGCGGCGGCAGCAGCCGAGCGGCACATGGTGTTGGCTGCGAAGGCAGAAGCGCTGTACATCCTAACAGAGGATGAGACGTCCGATTCGTCATCTACGACAAGATGATTCGAACTTACAAGTATGTGTCCACAAGGTAACTCTGTCATGAAAAAAACCAGATGAGCATCTCGATGGCACCAAAAAGGGAAGCCAACTCACCAGGAATGATATAAATATCAAACTAATACTGGTACCAATGAATACCGTGCTGATGGCCGGTACGTACCAAGGTACGCTGGGATATTGACCTGTCCAACCGAGCCAGAATATACCGATCACAAGACACGGACCACCGATCATGGCGCCGTAAAGTCGTTCTTCCGGAGGCGGGAACCCTTTCCATTTGGCGATAAGTTTGGGATAATGCAGGGATGTGAAGACGTTGATTAGTGAGCCGATACTTGTTCCGAGACCGACGCCGATGAAGATGAGGCCGTCCTGGGCGATAGTGAAGCCTCGCTTGTCCATGAATATGATCGGGAAGGCCTGGAAGACTGGGCCAAAGAATGGTGAGTCAGTAATCAGCGCGTATAGTCGAAATCGGGAGAGGAAACTTACGAGCATAGAGGATAGCATATACGATGGACACATAAAACGTCACAAGAACGAGAATGGGCTCCAGAGCCAGCATCTGGAACGGCCGATATAAAGTGCGGTGTACGATCCCCTTGAGCGACCAATCGCTCCGTTCATGTTCGGAGTAAAGGGCGTGGTTCTTCTCTGGATTCGCCTTGCGTAGACGACGTGCCTAGAATCGCCTTTATGTGAGCCTTGCGCCAAAAGGAGAAATATGAGAAACACATCAAACTAACACGTTTTTGAAGTAGCACCGGTGCATATGTTTCGGGTAGGAAGATTATCATGAGGAACGTACAAAATCCGGCGAAAATCATCATGACCCAGAATATCCACCGCCAGCTCAATGAACTTTCTACGATGCTGAGAGAATTCGTCGGTAATGTCCCTTTGATAAGATAGGAAGGGCTTACTATCCGGCCACAATGGGGCCCATGACGGGGCCCATGAAAACACTGGCGGTGAAGAGACTTGTAGCATGTCCGCGAGTCTCAGCGGGCCAAATATCTGCTATGACACCTAGGGAAAGAAACGTCTCCCAGTCAGGGAACCGAGGGCGTAGGTTGAGCGGATAGGACTCACCACCACAATTGGTCATGGGAGCGACAGCGAAGAAACCTGAGAGGAACCTAGTCACCAGAAGCGTCTCTATATTCTTCGCGAGCGCTTGCCCGAGATGTAGGACTGTGTAGGAGATCATGGCGACAAGGAATATAGGACGTCTTCCCCACAACTCTGAGCCTGGGCCCCAGAATAGCGGTCCAAATACGTATCCGAGAAGGAAGTTCGTCGTCATGAGATACGATACCTCGGCGGATATACCAAAGGTACTGATAACCGCGTGAGTTGCCGCAGTAGGTGCTGAAGATGCAAACGTACTATATAAACCGAGAAGTAAGGACATGCGAAGATGGAAACAATGTAGTTTACGCACACATTGACCGTCATGAACACACACACGATCGTGATAGCCCACTTCCGCCTCTTTGACCAACTCTGTGGATTTTCAGGATCATTCGGACCATCCCAAAATACGAGGTTAGGATCGGGAGAGGAGTCCAAGACGGTTGGAGCGGTGGTTGTGGACTCTGTGGCTTTCGGAGGGGGATCATGAATATCGTTTCCGCCGTAAGTCTCGAACTCGAGTTCATCTTGAGCGATTTCTCTGTCTAAAGGCGTCGGTCCCGCAGGGGAAATCGGTAAACTGTGTCCATGATCCATGAGAGTAAGCGAAGACCGTCTTGAACTCTCCGGCATTGATGTAGCCATTTGAAGAAGAAAGGGTCGGCAGGGGTATCACTTGACCATCTGAAAGGGCGTCAAGATGAGGTTTTATGCTGTCTTTTACCGAGGCTCGAGAATGTTTGTGGCATCCGGCTACTTTGAACCCGGATAAGATACAGTCAGTGTTCAGGGATGACGAAGATAAACGGAAGATAAACGCGGATACATGGTTATCTGTTCATCGATGACCGAAGCCGAGAGGCAGTTTCACGGTTGCTCCGACGGGTGTGGCCTTTGAATCTTGACGACGGCCTCCGGGCGTGGTCGTCAAAGGCAGCTTGAGTCGGTGAGGCCACTTCCAGAGGTCGTCGTCGATCGCTGACACGAACTCCGAAAGGGAGCAACTCCCTGAGGACCTGACCGATCGGATGATCGTTTAGGCGAGAAAGTCATGAAGTAAGGCCGTATGACAGCCATTACTAGGCCCATTACGCGACAAGTACGCGCACGTCGGGTTCAGTCAGAATTGATGAGCTATACGGTAAAGTAACCCTTAAAATAGTTCAAAAGAGTTTATTGACGCGGCGTACCAATTGATATGCCCCTCGGTTATCAGGTATATTGGATGACAGTCGAACTTTCGAAAGACCATCTGTGGATACAGGATTGAGCGGAGTCCTGAAGAGAGCGCGGACGGAGAAGAGGACTAGAAGAGGCTACAGAAGAGGCTTTCCGCGGGGGGCACTGGTTGGGCGCTGGTGGAGCGGGCGCTTGAAAGTTACCATCATGCAACATTCTGTTCCCGCAATGCTGGGGATTGTGCACAAATAATCTTCTCTCTGAAGATCACAGCCCGACCGAAGGATTGCGAATAGCCCATAGACGCGGCTCGGAGGCGGCTTCGTAGGATCGATGACTTAAGAGGGTCAACCGAGCGCTTTGACAATCCCAAAGTTCGCAACAATACCGGCTCAACGCTATCTGTTGGCGGAGGAGGCGTTGACTGTGATGGGTCACCTCAAGTTTGTAGAATGGTGCTCTTCTGCGCCGTCATACCACCATGCGGTGGCCTCCGATCCATCTTTCTGGAGAGTTCAGTCACTTGCTGCGCCATTCACCACGGGTCAAACTTGGGTCGAGACGACTTTCGGAAGCAAAGAAGGCAAGAGGTGGGTGGCGTGAAAGTGCGTAGGTGACCATTGTCGTCGGAGCACGGATAGGAAACCGACAACTCTCATCGTCAGATTGAACCTTCACACTTTCGTCATAGAGACTTATAGGAATAGCCTAACGATCTTAACATCGTGAAATGATGTTCTTGTTCTTTAGTTTGGACATTCCACCACACGTCGGCCTGCGATCTAAACATTTGGCTTAGCCAGCACGTCGGTCGACGGAGAAGAAAGCGTCTGCCGGAAGGTACGTTACTTCAGCCTGTCGCCAAACGGTTCAGACCCAACCTCAAGGGCCTAGCTGAATAGTTCAGCCTCATCCTCTGACAAGGTCTGAGCATATGACGAGGGACCAAGAAGCGACGGCGGCCGGTCATGTACGCGAACAGGTGGTGAGTGAGTCGTTTCGAATCCTCAATCAGTTATCACGCGTTCAATCTCAAGTACTTGTATTGCAGGATTAAGCTTTCTCCCTGGTTCCGACAACCTTTTACGCCAATGCATATGCATTACACCACACGACCCACTGTTATACCTCGGATGAGGACGTTAGCCCAGACGAAACGCGTATCCATAATCATTTTAAGCGTCTTCTTTGCTTCCTCGGGACATTCACGCAATGATTTCGGAGCAGCTCAACTCAATTCCTGACGGATGACCCCCCGCACATGTCTATTTCTTTCATACCTACGTCAATCTCTCTTCCGACGGCCACTCTATTGCCAAAGCATATTCCGGTCTCCTGCGGTATAAATACATGCTAAAACACACTCTGAGGGTTGGCAAGTACTTTTTTACTTCCAACAATGAAGTACCTCGCTTTGCTTGGTCTTGTTTTTCAAGCTACGCTTGGCGTACGCGCCGTTAGCGAGTACGTCTGTTTTCTCCTGTCCAAACCTTTCAGAAGAATTGACGCCGATTAACAGATGGGGGCAATGTGGAGTACGTGATATACCGTGGATTTTGCGCTCGTCGCTGATGTTTTCCCCACATATCAGGGTATAGGCTGGGCTGGAAGCAGTAAGCGTCAACTTCCATATACTTTACACGCGGAGGATAACCTATTTCGTTGCTCAGCTGCTTGCGACACGGGTCTTGAATGTGTTCACATCAATGACTACTATTTCCAGTGCCTCCGTTCTACTGCGCCACCGGCACCAACTAGTCAGCCGTGAGTGATTCACTGACTTGCAAGCGTATACATCTGATACTTCGCCGTCTCAGAGCAACAACTCCGCCACCTGCCACTACGGCACCTCCTGCTACTACAGCACCAGGTACGACTGCTGTGCCAACAAGCGGGCCTGCCCCACCTAGCGGTGGCTCATGTGCCACCATCCCTTCGTCTATCACTTTCTCCAACACTGCACTCCCCGATCCATTCCAACCCATTGGAGGAGGTGCCCGCATCACCACCAAGGACCAATGGACATGCCGTCGTGATGAAATCTCTCAGCTCCTCCAACGGTACGAGCTCGGCGCTTTACCACCTAAGCCCCAATCTGTCACGGCTTCGTTCTCCGGCGGCCGCCTCACCATCAATGTCTCCGACCAAGGGAAATCTATCTCGTTCCAGGTCACCATTTCGTCGGTATCCGGCAGCGGACCGGTCCCCGCCATTATTGCATATGGTGGACCGAGTATCCCCATCCCTGCTGGTGTTGCTACCATCACCTTCAACAATGACGATATCGCCGCTCAGCAAGATGGAAGTTCTCGAGGGAAAGGCAAATTCTATACACTCTACGGAGCGAATCACTCGGCTGGTGCTCTCATGGCTTGGGCATGGGGTGTTCAGCGTATCATCGACGCATTGGAGATCACGCCTGCTGCCAACATCGACTTGAAACGTATCGGCGTTACGGGGTGTTCGCGAAACGGCAAAGGTGCCGTTGTGGCTGGAGCGTTTGATGAGCGGATTGCTTTGACTATCCCGCAAGAATCGGGGTCAGGAGGAGCTGCTTCGTGGCGCCTATCCAACTTCCAACAAACCCAGGGCCAGAACGTTCAGACAGCACCGGAAATCGTGCAAGAGAACGTCTGGTTCTCACCTTCCTTCAACACATGGGTGAACCAAGTCAATAGCGTGCCCATTGACCATCACTCGCTCGCTGGCATGGTCGCTCCCCGAGGCTTGTTCGTCATAGAGAACACCAGCATGGAATGGTTGGGCGCGCTCAGCACATACGGCTGTCAACGTGCCACGAAACTCATCTTCCAAGCATTGGGCGCTACAGCGAACATGGGGTACTCGCAAGTCGGGAACCATAATCACTGTCAGTTCCCTTCGGGTCAGCAATCGGAGTTGACGGCGTTTATTAGCAAGTTTTTGCTGAATGGGTCGGCGAATACGGATATATTCCGCACGGATGGGAGCTATAGTAACTTTAATCAGGCGCAGTGGATTCCTTGGAGTGTCCCAACCTTGTCGTGACTTTGAGCACCTTGGTACCGTACCGTTACTTCTAGTTCAGGATAAGGAATGTTTTGACTGTAATTATTTGAAGCTTTTCCAGTCGCAGATGTCGATCCCTCATACCCATGGGAGCGTGCAACCGTCAACTTGCCAACGAGGTGTTGCCGTTCAGACGAGGTTAAGACCCTATTTCACACCCCTATCATCAACTAGCGCTGAGTTTTCGAGTGCAAGACGCCTTCACGACCGTCAACGCTCAGCAGAATCCCGGCAAGCCATGCAAACCTCATGCAACCTAGTAATGCACCACTCAACCACTGTAGGGGCGAGTTTCAAGATACTTCATCGTTGCTTAAGTATAGATAGATAGATCAACATGAGGAGGAATATTCTCGTGTTGAGTCTCAACGGAAACGTGACGCACTCGACTCCTCGTTCAAGTCGTTTTTACGCGCAGGCGGCCCGGCTAAAATCACCCATGATCGCTCTTACACAGCTTCCTGAGGTGGCTGAAGTGTTTTTGAGCTGGGGCATGACGGAGACGCGACGGCAGCTGTGATGTAGGACCCAGAATAGCGAATGACGTGAACGGAGCGAATACGTGAGATAATTCATCCGTCTTCGAAGGCCCTCAGAAGCTTACATCGTATAGCAGTCATGACACAGGGCTAGGGCGGAACTACGCTTATCCTGGCGTCAAGGCTTTTTTGCCCACGGGACACTTGTCCACGGGGGCACACTCGCCGAGTTGTGTAAATCCTACAATGCGCTATATTACCTTAGAGCAACTGCCTTGACAGTCTGACGACAAAGTTTGCCTGCCCACTCCAATAGCCCTCGACTTCTTGCTCGGGGCTTTCACGCTGTGATGTCGGACCATATCACGAGCCCGCCTTGGAGATCAGCATGAATCCTTGGACGGGAGCTTCTGTTCTTCGTAAATCTACGGCTATATTGGAGCAATGCCGCCAAAAATAATCCGTATCTCGATCGTGATAGTCGTTGTGGATATAAACCTACGTTGGGCATAGTTTAGGTTTTCTGCAACCCAAGGCTGCTTGGCATTCATTACTTCCCACATGAAGTACCCCATCCTGCTTGGCTTAGTCCTTCAAATCGCAGCTAGCGTGTACGCAAATACTGGGTACGTCTACACGATCTTGCTCGTCCTTCCCCCTCTGACGATGTGTTCCTTTGTTCAGCGACGCGGTGTCTTGCGCGGCTATTCCTGATTCTATCAGCTTTTCCGATGCCGCCTTGCCTGATCCCTTTCAACCCATCGGAGGAGGGTCTCGCATCACCACCAAAGACCAATGGGCCTGTCGTCGTGATGAAATCAGTCAACTTCTCCAACAGTTCGAACTTGGCTCATTGCCTCCTAAACCCCAAAACATTACCACCTCATTCTCCGATGGCCGTCTTGCTATCAACGTCTTCGACCAGGGGAAATCCATCTCTTTCCAGGTGTCCGTTTCGCCTGTCACTGGCAACGGACCCTTCCCTGCAATGATTGTTTTTGGCGGGGCGAGCATACCCATCCCGGCGGGCGTCTCGACTATCGTCTTCGACAACAACGACATTGCGGAGCAGCAAGATCAAAGTTCGCGTGGTCGGGGTAAATTCTACACCCTATTCGGCGAAGACCACTCAGCTGGCGCTCTCATGGCTTGGGCTTGGGCCGTACAAAGGATCATCGACGCACTCGAAATCACACCCGCCGCCAACATTGATCTGAAGCATATCGGAGTGACAGGTTGTTCGAGAAATGGGAAGGGTGCTGTTGTAGCTGGGGCGTTCGATGAACGTATAGCGTTGACGATCCCCCAGGAGTCGGGATCCGGAGGTGCTGCCTCGTGGCGCCTTTCCAATTTCCAGCAGTCACAAGGGCAGGTTGTCCAGACTGCACCTGAAATCGTACAAGAGAATGTTTGGTTCTCACCCGACTTCGATACCTGGGTAGACCGAATTGATAACGTACCCATCGATCATCACTCTCTAGCCGGCATGGTCGCACCCCGAGGTCTCTTCGTCGTCGAGAACACTGACTTTGAGTGGCTAGGCACTCTTAGTACTTTTGGCTGTCAACGAGCAACGAAGCTCATCTTCCAGGCATTAGGTGTCCCGGATCACATGGGGTTCTCGCAGGTTGGCAATCACCCTCACTGCCAATTCCCTTCGGTCCAGCAGTCTGAATTGACGGCGTTCATCGATACCTTCTTGTTGGATCGGAGTGGCAACACTGACGTCTTCCGTACTGATATGAACTTTGATTTCAATGCGACTCAGTGGATGCCCTGGAGTGTACCCGACTTGTCTTGATTACATACCCTTTGTACTTCCGCCGTGTACCTTACGATGTGCCGCCATGGTTCCGGTAGAACAGCACTCTATCATTCGAGTCCCGTCAAAGTTCAGCGTCAAATATATGCCTATCAGACAAGAAACGAAAGTACAAGTACATTGATTGTAGGACTACATCACAGTGCCCAATCGAAGAGCTGAGGTACTTCGAGTATCAAATGATCCAGCTGAATATCCTCGTATGCTTTGACCAAGTTGCCCTTAGGGAACGAACTCCCACCCTGGTCAAGCGTCCGCCGAGTCCACTCCTCGTTGTAACCCCACATCTCTATGAATCGCTGGTACTTATCGCTATGGATACCGTAGGCCAAGATTAAGACCTCTTTTACGGCGCGCCAAGCACTATCGAGGGCGCCGACCACCCATCTATATGGAGGGAAGCTTACTACTAAGTAGGCTTTTCCACAGTTAAGGAGAGACTCACTTGTGGCGAACGCTAAGGGCTTCCCCGGCGAAGTGGAAACGACCATTGGAAGTGGGGACAGTCAAGGACTTATACACTTCTGAGAATATTCCTGGGCCAAAGGAAGCGTAGGCACCTATGTCAGTTCCCGTTTTTGTAAGCACCACAATATCCTGCGATGAAACCACAAAGCGTACCCATGGCGAGGGGGTCATGGCTCCAATCCCACGAATGCATGTCCTCGAATTCCTCAATAAGGAAGTCGACCTCTAGGTTGTGAACGATGGCAAGGTCGCGTAGGACAAGCTCCTTTAGCTGATCATCGTACACTTTCTTGCCAGTATTGATGAGTGCACCAAGGCGCTCAGCATCGGTTGTCCAGCAGTAGCTTGCGATAAGAACAGTGCTGGGTGTACTCTCTCGAATCCCATATGACGGGTAAACGATTGCACGAATGGGTCTGTCAGTGTGGGATTGACCACCAACGATATCAAGGGGGATTCCTGCCTCGTCTACGGATGTCGACCACCATGCGGTTCGGAATTTGATGCCAATCTTGATAGAGGGACCGTATGTCGATTGTCTTAAAGCGTTAGCTTGCTTATGTGTCAATCCGCACTCATCGAGGTCGATGGTGCTCAAGCAAGGGAGGGGGAGTGTGGATATGACGTGCGGGTAGGATTTCGTACCGTGGCCGTCGATGGAGACGTGCATCAGGTGCGTTTTCTTATCGTGGGCAACGGAGGTGACTCGGGAACCAAACTTAATGCAATTCTTGGCCTGCGAATTCAAGTATGAGGCCATGGTCTCCGCCAAGGCTGAAGAACCACCACTAAATGGGGGGTGAATTGGTTATTGAAGATATATCGTAACGCAACGCAAAGCGTGAGACTTACTCAATCAACCACCAAGGCGTGTCAGGGGTGAAGCACATATCCTCAAGGACGGTCTCCGCGAGAGACCGATCATTCCCTCCCGTCGACCCACTGAAGGTTTCGCACCAGTTGACGGTGGAAGTGGGAAGGTGCTCGGATGGAAGGCCGAGATTGGGGCTCGGGATGTACCTCGTACTCATGTAGCCCCGAGTAGAATAGGCGTCATATTCCATCAAGGACTTCCAACCATCCTTGGTACCCGCCACCAAATCCCGGGTCAACTTGTCCGCAAAGGGCGTAACCACATCCTTCATGATGGCCTCAACACCGACATCGAGATAATTGTTCCCAACGCCTAGCTGGGACCAAAGGAAGTCATCACCACCGGAAGTAGATTCACGGGTTCGTCTGACGTTGTTGTAGTACAGAAGAGATTTCCCTTTGACATCTTGAAAGTAGTACTCTCGGAGTTTCGCATTGAGCTGATAAGCTTTATGGTTGAGAGGGGGGTACCTGAATAAATGGAACAATCGAGTCATGACTCCATTCTCAGGGAAGCGCATGGCTCCGACGTCCTGTATTCTGGTTTAGAGGTGGAAAATATGCTGGGAGGAATAGGACTGACGAAGTAGTCATATTTATCACCGGGAGAGCCATCTATCTTATTGAATTTGTGAGTGTATAGACGACCACCAACTCGGCCAGAAGCTTCGATGATTTCGTATTCGATGTCCAAGGACTCGAGCATCAAGGCAGCGTAGAGGCCCCCCACGCCAGCACCAAGGATTCCAACAGTCATGCGCGGGCCGTGGTGACTACGAGAAACCAAGGATGCAGGAAAAGAGGCTTCCTTGTGAAGAAGGCGAACTCTGTGGTCAAATGAAGGTGCGGTAGCGAAGAGCTGGTCCCGGTACAGCGTGACATGCTTATCTATGAGATTTCTGCCATAGTCAGCGTATACATCGTAGGTAGATTGGTAAGGAGTAGAGGTGTTCATACTGATTGACAGAGGGATGGAGGGCTCGGATCCCACAAACGCAGGCTTTTAACATCGCTCCGTGGATGGGGTTGGAATTCTGAATTCTTCGGACCGGAGAAGAAGACTTGCAACTCGAGGTGGTCGATCTCGAAGTCGCTAGGACATTGAGCCTAGGCGGTCTCTGCCTGAGGTTGACCTATACGAGTGCATCGATAGTAAGTATCCTCGCGCGGGTGGGTTGATTAACTTACACAAGAACCTTATCCTTGATACTAGGTTCCTGCCCCATTTTATCTACTTCGCGGAATGTACCCGGAAACTGGGGTATGTCAAGACCATAGGCGTAAGGTTCCAAGGTTCGGGAAAAGTATGATGGAATCGCCGTCCTACCTACACTTGAAGCTTGAGGCCTACAGAGTAGCGCAGATCGCCGGGTGATATCGGTGTAGTATGTTTATCAAGCAATGGAATGCTTGTAATTCATATTATCCAGTGTTTAACACGTCAAACGGTTATGAGAGCTCACTCAAAATACGTACAATCAGCGGAGAGCTCGATTCGGGCAGAGTTTCCGTGAAAATTGCATGTAATAATCATGTATGCATAGTAAGATGCTCACATAAACGTTCATTGCATGAACTGACATTGAAAACCCAAGACAGCTCGCATGCCAGATTTACCCCCTTTTTCTCCTTGCCTGCGCTGCGCAAGCAGTTCACGGTTCCGAGTTGGTTCCGAGCAATGCTGGATGCAAGTACAGACTGCCTGGACCGAGCTTAAGCTTGTATACGACTGTCTCTTGTACTAGGCCCACTCGGAAATGCTATAGGAGGCTCAGGAATCGACACACCACCTGACCGCCCTTTTTTTTTTTTGTGTCTGCATTTGTATACCGCTACGAGTACGCTAGAGCTACTAAGACGCGGTTCTGGGGGAGCACAGGATATAGCTAAGTCCCTATCTAGAGCGAGAGCCGACTCTAGACGGTGGCAGCGAGGGTGCATTAAAAAACCCGCCGGCAAAACCCTTTGGGAAAAGGCCATTGGGAAAAAGCTACCTGCTGTGCCCGGGTGGGGCGGCATTGTATACTAAGTGTGCCACCTGACCGCCCTGAATCGTCACTTTCCACTCATTCGTCGACTCGTCGAATTGGGCTGCAATGTCTCGACGAAGGTCGAGCTTGCGATCGATGTGAGCAAAGTACTGTCGGAGTTCCGGAGTTCCTTCCTATCCGGGAAACCAGCAGAGTAGCTCCAATCCTTCCATACCTCGTCCACACTCAATTGGTACACATCCGCAAACGAATCGACTCGCGCACCGGGGTAGCAATTCCAGTACCAAGTCCCGCCCAGGCCACCTCCTGCTTCAACAATTTTTACCTCGAAGCCAAGCTTGCGGAAGATATGAAGTTGGCATAGACCGCTGAAACCTGCACCAACGACAAGAATGTCTAGTCTCTCAGGGAGAGATGTCATGCTGGAGATGAACAAGCTGCGGCAGGCATGGGTGATGCGTCGCCCCTCCTCCTCCGAGGCTGGCTGTTGAGGCTAAAGTCCTCTCACACTACGAGCAAGGCTTCTGATATCCTCTCAGGCAGATGACAGAATTTTTTACGGGAGGGCACGAGATCATGTGCGCTTGACTGATCATACGATGCCCGGCCGCTCTACGTACTTCATCAGTCGTAAGGGCAATTCAAATCACTTATGTTCGCATCGGAATTCTCCCTTGCCTTCGCCTAATCACCGCGACCGGGATATCCTTCTCATGATCTCGTTCACGGGACCCTCTACCTCATTGAACGTACCTTGCTTGTCGGAGTAGGCCTCAGGCTGACGATTCAAATCAAATACCCACGCGACACTCCTTCATCGCAAGCTCTCTCCGTCTCCTGGAGTCCTTCAATCCTTTCCCTCAATCCGTATGATTTCCCCCACTGAGGAATATCCGTGTGAAAAATGGCGTGCGTATTTGCTCCACCTCAACTTTTCACTACACTTGCGTCTTACCTAGAAATGATGGAAAGTACCCCTGAGCTCCTATTCTCATTGGAAGTTACTCGTACGTCGACTACATTCGTGCTCTGATTTGTTGTCCCGGCGTCTCGCGCATAGATTTTCGCTGCTACGAGGATGGGTTAGCACCAATCTCCCCTGACAAGGAACCCTACTTACCACCAAGCCATCTCGATCCTCCGTGAACTTCAATCCTTTGTACCCCTGTTCTTCAACCTCACGACACAATTGATCATAAAGCGCCACACCTCCCGCGAAATTCAAGTGTTGGACAACTTTACCAGGAATATTCGCCCCGTTGTACCATGATTTGGCCTTCATCCATAATCCTTGCTTTCCAGCATCTTCAACGAGCCTATTCCACTCGAGTTCAGCCTCTATCGTTGGTTCGATTTTGGCGAGATTGTTGTCTTTCATGTGTTTGAGGCATCGAGCAATCCAGTCGCTTTGGATTTCCTGATCAAACAACGTCAGATTGGCGATTAAAAAAGCATTCAAACGCACATACTAATGCAGTAGGACCGTTACTGAGTGCCGTCGGCCCATGTACGGCATATACGAAAAACATGTTGGGGAAATTAGCTGTCATCAAGCCAAGGTATGTGCTAGCGCTAGCCGTCCATTTGTCGTGCACCGTTACGCCGTTAGTCCCCTTGATATCGATCTGAATCATGCTTCCCGTTACAGCATCGAATCCAGTCGCCAATACAAGGACATCGAACTCATGCTCGACTCCGTCGGCCGTTTTGATGCCGTTGGGTGTGATCTCAGCAATATCATTTTCGTTAACATCAATCAGGCTAACGTTGGCTTGATTAAAGACGTCATAATATGTCTGGAATGGGCGTTAGCTTTTTGTCGGAAATCAATGACAATGATGTTCCATACTCGCCTGTTCCAGTGGAGCACGCTTCGCACCGAAAGGGTGGGGCTTTACCATTGGTGCAAGCTTCTCTTTCAGCCTGGGATCATGAACCCGCTCTCTAACTTTATCCCTCCAAAACTCGTAAACCCAGGTATTCGCAGCGTCATCGGTGTACACTTCTGCGAATCCAGAAACAAGGGGGCGAAATCCGCCCTCTTTCCAAAGCTGCTCGTAAACTCCGCTCACCTCATCGGGCGATTGGTCCGAGAACGCGCCCTCGGTGAAGGCGTAGTTGGTACCGTTGGACGTGAGTTTACGTTTCTTGAAAACTTGGGGCTGTATTTCCTTCATCTCCTTCTTTTCTTTGTCGGTAAATGGTCTCTGACGCATCGGAAGAGCGATGCATGGAGTGCGCTGGAAGACGGTTACTTGGTTCGAAACGACCGCAGCTTCCTGAACAACCTGTAGGGCACTGGCCCCTGTCCCTATAATGGCAACCCGTTTGCCCCTGAGATCGACACCGTCCTGAGGCCAGAGAGAAGTGTGGTGGTGGATCCCACGGAACGTCTCCAGGCCTTTGAACGCAGGGATGTACGGTTTGGACGCGAACCCTGTACACATGCTGAGGAAGCGACATCGAACCGCCTTACCACCTTCCATCGTCACCTTCCACTCGTTTGTTGACTCCTCGAACTCGGCCGAGGTAACACGGGTATTAAAGGTGATGTCTCGGCGAAGGTCGAGTTTACGGTCGACATGAGCGAAGTACTCTCGAAGCTCCTTCCAATCAGGGAATGCAACAGAGTAACTCCAATCCTTCCAAACCTCGTCCACATCCAGCTGATAAATGTCCGCCGACGAATCCACCCGGGCACCAGGATAGCAATTCCAGTACCACGTCCCGCCCAAGCCCTTTCCTGCTTCGACTACTTTGACGTTGAAGCCAAGCTTACGGAAGACGTGAAGCTGGTATAGTCCGCTAAAGCCTGCGCCGACGATAAGGACGTCTACCTTCTCTGGGAGGGAGGCCATGTTCTGGCCTGTGACTTGGAGGGAATTGGGGGTCTATGTAAGGCTTATGGAATAATACGAAGGCCGTATTTATCATTGATCAGCTCCGTCGTCTCCAACCTCCGGGGCATTGGTATGGGCGTGGGGGAACTTCGCTTATCCATGCTGAATGGGATTTACGGCTTCCCGATTGCTAACACTCTCACCCTACGAGCATGGGACCAGCGAAGCTGTCACTTCCTTCAGCACCGCTACCGAGTAGATGACACACTACTCCTAGGAAGATATGCAGCGTACCCCTCGATGACCCATTCAATACTATACCCGCGCTTCGTATCATCAGGATCTTGAAATTATAAGGTATGCCCGAGATGTCGGTTGCTACGGTCCGTTCATACATGGTGGTATGGTACATTGTCGACCGGTGTGTTTCATTGACCGCGGTGTCAAATCCAGAAGAGTATCGCTGCTACCGCATGGTTCTCGACTCTATTGGCGTACCTAATCCGTTAGTCACCGTGGCCATATGCTACCTCCCCATACGCTCACAGGATCTTCAATTCCCAGGCACATTTTATTAGAATAGAGCAACTCAATTAAATGACTTTATATCCTATGAACAGTACCCGCGTGAACATCTAGATATCTGAGGCTTATCCCCTTCTTTTTTTCTTTCTTGTATCTCGTTTAGCGCCGCCTTGGGTCCCCCCATGTCGACGTCTACCTATCTCCGGTATCTACGGAGTATGTAGTTGCTATGTAATAGACAAGGGCCCCAATGCCCCTCTTGACCAAGGGATCTCAACACCCAGCAGACGGAAAGGAGTCAAGCCTCGTTCCCCTTGATGTCCGGCGACAGGAACCGCCATTGCTTTGACTCCATTGTATTGGAGCCTACCTGGTAGATCCTTAGCTGTGGCTTTCGCCTCCCCGGACCCCCTTTTTCTTCTTCTTCTTCTCGTAGCTAAGCTAGAAATTATGATGAAGCATATCGCTACGCACGGAGCAACGTTTACATGGGCGGTGGTCTCTTTTTTCAGAGATCACTTTACTCGCGGGTTCTTATTAATGTAGAGCTATCTTTGTGTTTACCTGTGCCAGAGACGCTCTGATGCGTTTCTGAGCAAGTATTGACGTGGTAACAGGAGCTCTCCTATTTACTGAAAGTCAGACCATCAGTGGACGTAAATATTAAATGTTGAAACGTCGAACTTTGTACCACTTACACCAAACCTACTAACCAGGACTTGCTATCAAATGGAATTTACAGCTACTCAGCACGTTCTGTCTATCCCAGAGCTCCTGCACATCTTCCGTTTCTGCGAGTCAAACGACAACCTGTCCAACATGCGTGTATGTAAATGTATGTAAAGCATGGTCGGAGGAGGCTTTAGATATAGAATGGAGTGGGCTGCACCAGCCATGCAAGCTATTCAACGCTCTTGCACCCTTGGTGAAGAATTCAGATGGGCAATATGTAGGTCTGTAACAGCGTTCATCTAGTCTTTTAGTCGACTGCTTCAGCGTAGTGATTGGATACGCTTCGACCACTATTTGCGAAGAATCAAATCTTTATCGCTTTTAGCCGATGAAGAAACTTTGAATATGACCATTTTTCACCAAATTGCCATCAGTCGGCATCGTCTCATATGCATGAGAACCAGGCCGACGAACCCGCCCATTGGCAATAGCCCCGACCTTACAGGCCAAAGAATGTGTATGTGCATTAAAACGACACCGAATACAAAGGAACCATTATGCGAGATAATACCCAAGAAGAATCCAGCAAATACAAATGTCCGTTCGTCCGTCTGGGTATCGCTCAGTCACCTTCCTTCATCAACACCAAGGTTTCATCCACCTGTTCTGCACCCGCGGAATCGCCAATTTCGTTGAACAATTTCAAAGCCTCTAGGAGCTTCGCCTTTGCCTCTTCCTTATTTCCCTCCATCCTAAGGATCTCGCCCAAAACTTGCAATGATTGGGCGACACCGAGGATATCACGGATTCTCTCCGATTGCTCGTATGACCTCTGTACTTTCTCGTGCGCTTCGAGATACTTGCCTTGCAAGCGGAGGACTTCAGCCAAGCTGCGCAAACACTGAGCTTCACCGAGAGTGTCGTCGATGTCGTCGAAGAGCACGAACGCCCGTTCTAGCACTTCGCTGGCTTGCTCATACTTATCTTCTAGCTGTAGGATGTTACCGAGCGTCTTCAAGCACTGCGCCTCTCCAATCTGGTTGTCTAGCCGAACAAACTCCTCTAACGCCTCATTCAACTTCTGCTCCGCCTCCGCATATCTCTCCTCCATACCCAATAGTTCACCTAAGCCCTGTAAGCACTGGGCATTGTAAAACGGTTTCCCAATCTTGTTGAAGAGTTCTCGAGCTTGCTCCAGCGTATGTCGAGCTTCGGCAGTATCATCCTCAGCCGACAGAATCTCGCTGATACTCTTCAAGCACTTCGCCTCGCCCAAAGGGGTGCCGATCTTCCTAAACTCCTTGCATGCTATGGTGAAAAGCTCCTTCGCCTTCGGGTATTTATCCTGCAATTGGAGAAGCTCTGCTTGCAGTTGACGACATTCAGCTATTCCGAGCGAGTTACGAATCTTGGCGAATTGCTCTTGGGCACCTTGGATGGTCTCGTTTGCCCCGTCATAATCTTCTTCTCGAAGCTGGACGTCAGCTAGGCTCTTCAGGCATTGAGCTTGCCAAAACATATTTCCAAGTTTCTCGAACTCCTCACGAGCCCTTTTAAGCATGCTGTGTGCTTCGGCGTATTCATCCTCCACACGCAGCACTTCTCCGAGGCCTCGTAGACACTGGGCAATCCCGAATTGGTCTTCGATCTTCTCGAACTTCTGTAGAGCGGCTTCAAAGCTTTCCCTAGCCTCGGGGTACCTATCGCTGTTGAAGAGCAGTTCTCCAAGACTTCGTTGACATTGGGCGATACCAATTGGGCTTTTCATTTGTTGGTACAGTGCCAACGCTTCGTGGATCTTGATCTCAGCTTCGGGATGTTTGCTCTCCCGAAGACATAGCTCCGCGAGGCTCTGCAGACATTGTCCTTGACCATTCTCGTTCTCGGCATTGACGAATAGCTCGTATGCTTTATCGAGTTTCGCCCGAGCCTCCGCGAACTTTCCTTCTCGGCACCACATATCACCCATGACATGATACGCCACAGGTTTCATCTCAGACATATCCACCACATCCAATACCCTCACCATCTGCTGCAGAAGGTCGCAAGTCGGCCGGACTTCATACAGGAAGTATGACATCTTCAATGTCACGTTGATCAGGACCTTCGAGGGGTGTTTGCGTAATGCATATCTGATTACGCTCATGATGTTGTTAATGTGTGGGGATAATACTTGTACGGCGGTTAGGAGCCCGCTGCCGGATCGTGCTGCATGTTTGTTCACCAAGGTGATATAATAGGTTTCGAGTGCAGCCAAGTGGCAAGTAGCAAGGGTATAGTGGTCAAGGATATGGTGCCTGATAGGGGATAGCATCTTCAGCGTTCCTGAGCTGTCTGGGTATACCAATGTTGCAATTTGCACAACATCAGCAAGCCGCATATAATTGGGGAACTGAGAAGCCATCAACTCCAAGTTATTCGACCAATCCGGGATACCATCAGGTAAATTCGCCAGCAACGCGAGGAACTGCTTCACGTCCTTCTCGTTGGAGAGGATAGGTGAGTTAACGAGCATAGTTATAGAGTAGTCGATGCTTGTGAGATGATCGTGGTTCTCGCCATGTGCCTCAACGAGGGCATTTCGCTCCTTGCGCCAACGTTTAAGCAACAACTCGGGTGGTTGATGCTTCCCTGCATGCGCAACAAGTTTGACGGCGAGGGGGACATATGACAACTCTTCCAACAACGTGTCTAGTGCTTTCTTGGACTCCGCATCGGTGGCTGGTTGGGCGGAGCTGTGCGCCCAGAAAGCTTCTCTTGCCGCCTCCCGAGTCAGCGCAGGTAGCCCATGCGAGTGCTTGATAGGCAAGGTTACCCATTGGATTTCTGAAGGAAGTTCCAACCCGCGAAGGGTAAGCATTAGCGTGACATTGGCCAGTGCGGAGATTCTGGCCACCACCGACTCAACCTGCGTACGGGAAGCTGACTCGTACCAGGGAGTTTCGAAGTTATCAAGGACGAGCATCATTGGGTCTGTTGATTCGAGAGAATTGTGCAGTGCGGATATCAGGTCTGTTACAGCACCAGGAGGGGCGTCTAGGACTTGAAGGATGCTATGAATTAGGGAGCTGACGCTAGTAATAGCATCGCATGGCACAAAGTAGCACCGACCACCGAAATGGTTCTGCACTTCGGAATGATGGAGTAAGGCAAGTGCAAGAGAGGTCTTGCCAATACCGCCTGTACCAAGGATTGCTATGTTGGCACCGTGCCCCTTGCTGAGAGAAGAACGGATGACATTGACACCTTCGTCAACGATTTGCTCGCGACCGACAAACACACGTGGCTTGGGTGGAGGAACGCGTGAAACCTGAACACTGAGTCTGGTCAGTAAAGGGATGGAAGACGAAAGGAATGGAGGAGTACTTTGTGAGAATGGGATCGCCATCGGAAGTCTACAATAATCATATCAGTAACACGTCCATTTCAGAGGGATCGGCCCTCTGCGCTACAGACCAGGGGCATCACGACGCGCCTTAACGACATGGCAACCCCTACGCAGAGTGTTCAGCCACCGCAGACACGTACATGGCGAAGTTTAAGTTCGAAAACGTCATTACGCAGTTGGATGCCTGTATAAACCTTCGATAGTCGCGTGAGTTAGTGCAGATTCGGTACATTCCGACGCAACGCACCGAGAAGACACGGAGACTAGCTTCAATCATGTCCTTGCATCTTGAAATTTGCTTTTGATCGGCCTCGTGATAGAAGATTCTCCCCAAGAGCTTGCGTGATGCGACCAGTTGGAGAATGAATTTGATCCGTTCGAGGTCTCTGCATTCAGTTCGTATTTTAAGATAAGACCGATCAACGGAGAGAAGAGATCATTCACCTCCCCAGTCGATTGACATCTTCCTTTAGACGTCTATTGGATACCATACTCTTTGTGCGAGCAGAGGAGTCCACAAGCGCGTCGATTAGTCGCCAGACGTACTCTGCTACAGCTCGACAATCTTCCTTATTAGTTTTGACGGTCTGGAGAAGAACCACATCAGTTTCGTGAATTACAAAGCGATACAGGACCTGATACGCACGTCTGCAATCTCAACAATTTCGTATGCAAGAAAAGCCGCGCCTTTCAGTCCGGGGAAGTCAATGCCTTCAGCAAGACTAGCACACATCCGCATCCCAACCTTAACATGGTCAATTCCGATTCCTTTCTCCAGTTGAAATCCCAAGCTCTTCCTACGAGGGCGGGGGACTCCAAGAGGTCCGCTTGGGTGCTTGCTTTGCATCAACTTCATGGTGGTTATGAGTGAAAGAGCTGTACACAGCGCTAACTTACCGTAAGGTCAGCTACAGCTTCGGAACCCGGTGTTTCACCGGGGCGCCCGAAGCTACTGCCCCCGATGTGATCGGAGCATCTTCAGCCTAGGCTGCCTACAAGAGTCGACAAAGATTCGCGGTCGTCGTCGTTACTTGGTTGAGATGGGAGAGTGGTGGAGGGAATAGGACGCGTCGGCTTCGATCGATCGTCGGGATGATTTCAAATACACGCCACCGAGTTACATGTATACAGGTTAGGGTTGATGCAACATTGGACACCCTACAGACTATTAACGACAAATCCCACAAAGAGAGTATAGCAATAGAGTACAAGGAACGAAAGTATCATCACGAGCTATACCAAGTAGAGTCCAAAAAATCCCAATAATGATGATAATAATGATAGCGTGATCCACGTCTTGAGTTCATCGGCGGATGGCGCAGAATTAGCAAAGCCTTCGCTGGGGCTATGAGGAGGACGTCCAGGTACACTGGTAGACGTTGCAGATTGATCCACTGAGATGGGCGTGGGGCGGGTAGAGACAAAAGGTCCTGGTGAAGGAGGTTCAGATAACACTAGAGGAACGTGAGCAAATGACGGGAAGTAGGAACGAGTGGTAGCTACGCACCAGGGAAGCCACCCCCATTGCGAGACGCTGAGGCTACCGCTGCCTTGAGGCTCTTGTCTACATCTTCCGAGACCGTCGATAGTAGCCCGATGCGAGGAGGGTCTCTTGAGGGATACGTTATATTCCCGTAGTGAAATGCAGCAATGACTCTACATTCCTATTAGTAAACCTCAAGGGACGTACAGACATACCACCTACCCTTTCAAAAACGGTGCCCCAAGGCTCCAGCTGTACAGGTAATTCTCACCCTCAACAGGCGTATCTGTCGCTACCAAATTCGCGAAACACATTTCGGTGGAAGTGTTCGAGACGGGGCCTATGAAGTCCCTTGGGTCAACCGGAAACATCTTGCCGCTGATTTGAAATGCAAGGGAATGCGGTGTTGAGCAGTCGAACTGCGAGGATCCTAGACGGGAGAAAATGCCTGCAACAACGTCGGCTGGGCCGCGTATGAGCGAGTTTCCCTGCGAAGACAAAATCAGGAGTCGCTCTAGGGGAAAGAAAAAAGTATTGGCATACGGTATCCACGAGCGCGGTTACTGAGATGTTGGTCTTTGGCAACGACGAACGCTGGAGCTTGACTCCATCGAAATATACATCGTCGACCAAGATCTCCCATGCCATTGGATAAGTCTAGCACATCCATGTTAGCACATGAACACGAGTCTAGTGTAGATTCATACCTCTTGAGGAGAATCAGATGGCGGAGGCAGACCTTTCTGTGCTACGGTATATCCACGTACATTGGCCCACGTTAAGCTTTCGAGTTTCACTCCTTGGGGGAGTTCGCCTATGCTAAGCATTCCGGCGTTGCCACCGATGTCTATTGCATCGCGTTGTAAGGCCACCGTGAACATAGGTTCCTTTAGAACATCATTCATAGCTAGGCGGGGTATCAAAGGTCCCATAGATGGCAGTGACTGGAGGATCGCATTTGTAGCGGTAGATCCAGTGATCTGGCGAGGTGCCACTCGTGACGAGAGAGAAGGATGGTTCGGGGAAGTCGAGTGGGGTGAAAAGCGCGAAGAACGCTCGGGCGCGCGCTTTTCTTGGTAAATCATTGGATCAAGCGTCTTAACGTAGATATCGTGCCATATAAAGCTGATGGGAAGATAGCTGGCTATAGGCGAACCCGCCTTGAGAATAGAGGTCCACATACCTATTGATGGGAAATCCAAGCCCGAAGATGCCTGAATAACCAGAATCAAGAACACTCGTATTTGTTTCGTTGATTGCGGCAAAGTATTGGTCCGGAAGCGACAAATCCAGCAATGCAACCTCGTCCTGGCCGATTGGACCTGAGGCAAAGGTTCCTGTCCGCGAGTCGCCGTATTGCAGGCGGACGCTAAGGCCAGAGGATTCAAGTTTCGCCTGCGGGTAAAGTTGAGGACCGCCTTCAGCACAAGATGCGCATCCATCTGAGAGAACCCAGAGATCTGCCGAGCCCGTGTCTTCGAGAACACCGTCGTCAGCCTTTCGCTGATCATTCATGTGTAGGCTATGAATGATGAATACTGACCGAGGACAAGGGGTATATCCTTTCCACTCATCGTTAATACTACTCCATACGTACTACAAGGCGGATGATCAGGGCGTGGAAATAGAGAAGCTTAGAAGCACCGACACGTCTTTGAAATCGCCCATCCCGACAACTGCTGTCCGCTCGCCGCGCTTGGCGATCTCCTTCCTAGCCCGATAACGTATTGGAACGTGAATACCACCATCGACGCGTCGAATTGCAGCCTTTGTACTGGCAGCTATAGAGAAAACGAAAAGAAGCACTATTGTTGAGATCCTGTCCAAACCATGCATGACCAAAAAATCGCGAAAAATGAATGGATGGAAGAAGCTATAGCATCGGTTTCCGACCGACAAAAGGAAAGAGAGTGGTATACACGGGCGACGTTGAGAGGCGGAAGAATCAACGCTTAACCACGGCGATCGTGGTGGTCGTTGAAAAGGTGTTCAGGTCGAGATTGGGCTCGAACGAACGGAAGTCATTTGCGAGGGGCTCCTGCTAGTCGATATTCACAGGACCATGCTTTGCATATGCCATGTCGCATCTCGGATTGCAACAAACTGAGATGCTTCGTCCACAGGGCGATCTGCTTGAAATCGCTATGGGAATTGAACATTCTGACGAGCGTGGGATGGATCGCACATCGACCCTGTGGCCGCCTTGGCTCGGCCCGCCGTTCGAGAGCTTCTTCGAACCCAACGATATATCCGAGTCCGACTTGGAACTACCTCAGTAAGTGGCAGCTCACAAGTAATTCCTACTACATACTGCCTGGCGTGCTTAATCGACGCTCATACAAATTAGTGCACCTAGTAAAGAGGAGATAAATCGCGCATCGGTCACTTGTGTGTTGTGATCATTGCATGATCTTAACACGTACGAGAAATGATCAAGAAATGATCTGATGCATCTTTTGCCAAGCCCAAAATCTAGCTGTATCAGACCTTCTTTAGGCGACGAACACACGACTCCTCCCGAAACCATCTGTGGTTCAATGGAGATGTTCGCAGGCCAGTCAACCATATTGATGTGGTTACAAGAAGTGTGTACGTGCGTATGGAGGGACCAATGATGAGAATATCAAAAGAAATGGTTAGTGTGCCGACGAATCACCCAGAGTTTGATCGTTGTATCTCGCAGGTAGCAGTACTGGTCGCTTGGAGGCTGTAATTCGGCGCAGCTCCGGAGCGAGTATGGAAGAACATACCTTCATACCTGGTGGATCTATGTGTTGCCTTCTCTCTTTACGTTTCGGAATCACCCTGGCAGCGATCACAGAACATTCGCCTCCTGGGGAAGCCTGACTGGCTAGGCCAGTATAAAACCAGGTACCCAGAGCCCAGAAAATCACACCAAATTGCAGCGGCTGGCTCTGCACTTCTTCTACCTCGTCGACCTTTTCACAACGCTCTGGCTTAGCAGGTTTTCGGCTGGTTCATCCCCCTTTCCCCCTTTTTAGCAGCCCCTTTTACCCCCGCCATGGTCGCTGGGACTTCGATTTTGACCGCTGCTGTCTGCATCTTACTCCATGTTTCTCCAGCACTTTCATTGCCCCTCAAATTTTTAACGCGCCAGAACACTCCTCCCATAGGCTCTGGTCCAGCCACCGCTCCCGATGGTAGCACAATAATTGAGAATGAGGTCGTCATCAAGTGCGTAGTTGTTTAAATCTACCTACGGACGGTTCTAATGAATCTAATCACTTATATCTCCCAGTGGCTTTAACATGAGATTCAAAGTCTCTGCACCTAGCACTGAGCTGGTATCTACCGCGGGAGCTAAAGCTGGAACTTTGGGTGTCAATGTCCTCTTTCATGGCGACGGCGGGCAGTCGTTCTTTGATTTTCCGGTTCGTGCCACAAGCTTCCCGTCAGTTCTCGCCCTGACGCTGCAACAGAACCAAGGTGTCAATTCGGGTTTGATGGGTGTCGCCCTCCTGTCTCCTGACCCTAATTTACGATGGGGTGGTTCCGACCCGCGAAACTCTTTAGTAAGGTGCGCATATCATTTATCCTCCTCGATGTTGTTGAATAATGTGCCCATTGCTTTACCTAGACCACAGGGAGCGGTACATAGTTCGGCAGTCAACCAATTCCTTACCACGGTATGTTCTTTCTTTCCTGTTCCTCGATCCCCTTAATGATACCTTTCACAGGAATTACCGAAGATTGTGAATTTCGATAACACCAAAATCTTCATGGAGGGCGTGAGCGGCGGGTCTCTACTACTGAGCGGTTGGTATACTGTTTGTTTATAGCCTCTTGGATCTTAGTCGCATTCGGTTTCTAGGTTTCATGGTCCCGACCTTCGGCGCGTCGCTGGGCGTCCCAGGAGTAATCATGGGCTGTGGCGGGTTACCTCCGTGAGCACGATTGCCCCTTTTGCTCGGATGGTTATTCTGACCAATATTAATAATAGGCAAGTCCAAGTGCAGGGTGATATCACTGATATCCGAGTTCACTGGCAAAGTACAGTGAACGATTTGCCAGAGTTGCAGCAATCAATGTACGTAAATGTATCCTGTTAATTGACCGACCAGCAGTACTGAATGCAAACCTCTCGGTAGCCCACAAGCTATAGCTGCTTATGAGAAAATTGCCAGCGACGCTGGCCTTGCAGCTGCACAAATCAACCAGTTGCAGACGGCTGATGCGTCTCCTAACGGGGGTCACTGGTGAGAAACAAACAATCTCTCCGCACCTTTCAGGTGTACTAACTCCAGTCAAAGTGAGTTTGACGAAAGGGATTTCGTATCCGGCGTACAACTCCTAACGGATAATTATGCGAGTATCCTTTCGGGTCAGGGGACCCTTAATGGGGTCAACGTCGTTAAGGTATGCACTTGCTCAATCGTATCAAACGCCGTTTACTTAACGATTCGTCGTCATAGGGAGTTGTAGGTAACGAGAATCTCTTTGCTACCGCCGGTGGAGCCACAGGAAATAATGGTGCAGCGACGGCTAACCGTGTTGCAAACGGGAGCGGGCGGACCTCAGGCCAGGGAAGAACCGCGAACAGGGTTGCTACAGGGGGACGTGCTGGTGCTACTGGAGGTCGAGGTAGAGCTAACTGAGTTGTGGTCAGGCAACAGGCTTCCTTTGTGCTCTTGCGTAGCATTCAGAGTTGAATTCTGTATGAGAATTGGGGTGTAGCTAGGAGTTTCTGACACACGAGTTATGATAGGGGCTGAGGATACCTCTAGGGGCTCCTTCGTTTGCACTTTTTCTCTTTGAATGCCGTCATCGGTCGCGTCTACTTATGTTCGAAGTAAGCCCTCAAGAAGAGGCTGCATACAGTAACCCCAAGTGTCAGCCCTCCTAAGCATAGCCAAACGCTTCCACGTGTAAAGTCACACTCGGGCCTCCTTTCAGGGGATGCAAAGGGCTTGATATAGGTATAGAGAGGGCACTCTTCACCGTTTTCGCAATACTCTGAGATCCACAAACTACGCCATGGTTATCAAGTTTTAGCACCAGAGATGGAGTGCAGAAGTAAAACGACGAACCACTGACGACCATACGTCCTTGTGTCTCCTCTACTTCTTTGTGCAGTAAAGCCTTCAAGTCAGGACGACCAGAAGACACTTGTAACCCGGGTGTGTTGAGCACATTGGGTAAGCCAGTAACGGTTTTCTCGCTCCTAGGGGTATCCGGTTCGCTTGAGTCGTTCTTAATGGAAGACGCGTCGTAGTTGAGGACGTCACAATTCTGACTAGTGATGAAGACCTTGACAATGACTTCGAGGGAAGGAGGAGCAAGAGAGCGACCCCTTTCAAGGGCTTCGTAGACCCAGTTGATGTAGGCTATGGCACCAAACTAAGGGACAAGATCCTTCCATATAAAAGTCACCGACACACCGATATTGCGAATAGCCCATATGAACACAACTTTGGCACATCTGGTCTTTCCACGGCGAGCTTTCCTGAAGCCAAGTCGTCAACTCCCTTCGCAAGGATCCAGAAGGGATGGTGTCTTACTCGATAATACTCAGGAAAACTGGCAAAGTGTGGGTAACCCCAGAGCCACCTACAATGCTGCTCAACCAAAATTGATCAATAGGGATGCCGTAAAACCGACCTGAGATAAGGATGGAGGTGTCGAAGCGTCTAAGGTCGGGTGAAGGACCGTAGGGACCGTCGACGAAGACTTTGATTGCGCTTTTCCTTGAGGCAACATCTAGTAGCCTTCGGGTACATCCGTCCTGGGGACTGACGAGAAACACCAATTCCTTCCAGAATAGCTTATCGCCCGACATGCGAGTGTCCTTATCATCCTCGCGCTCGATCCCAGTCTCAGGGTCCTCCGGCTCGTCTAGAGTTGAATCGAAGCTGGCGATGGTAAAGGGATGCGCTTCGAATGGCAATGTGGACACACTTGGCATGATGAGGTAGGCGGACTGGCCGGGTCGCCAATGAAAATGCGGGGGCCTTCTAAGGGTCAATCTGACCATATCGCCTGACAGAAGTTCCGCTTGGGCATCGAGGGTGCCGCTCCCCGATTTCCATCCAAAGTAAGAGTAGTTGAAGGTGACAAGGCGGACGAGGCGGATTAAACGATCGAGTCCCCATATAATGAAGCACGCGATCATATAAGGGTCAAAGCTATATAGGACGAGTCAATCATCAGACTAGGATAGCGAGGGAGGAAAGACGGACTGTCTATATCGAGCGTGATAGTATCCACCAATGAGGAAGGCTCTACCGGTGTGTGTTAGAAAGGTGATAATCCCAAGAGAAAACGCAATTAACTCACAGCACCAAGAAAAAGTGGACATAGAAGAAGAGCTCGTATTGTTTCGCGCGGAGCGGTCGAACCGAGATAATGCATATGATTGTGAAACCGACGCCAGCCATCATACCCGTCCTCAGCCATGCTTCTTCCCATTCATGGGATGGAACACTAGCGCGGTAGTAATATCATCAATGGCCATGGAGTTAGTTGTATAGATTGATTGGTCGTACCCTTTCAAGATCTGTAACGTGTGCAGTAAGTTATCATAGGCACCCTGGGAGAAGCCGATAGACTTACCCTCCCGATTCCATGGACCCATATCAAGACGAAAGTTACCCGAGACGTCATGCGATGCATGTAGTTCAACTGTGGATGAACTATCAACGAGCGATCGTCGGTCTGGCGAACCTGATACATACCTTGCCATAGCTTATGCCCGTGATGTCTGAAGAGTGCCGAGATCAGTGTACCAGGAAGCGATAGTCGGGTTAATAGAGGGCCTACAGGAGATTAGATTGTTCTTCGTTCCAAGGGCGGTAATCAAAGGGAACTGGCTGGTGGCGATTGTTCCGGTGCGATTAGACCAATAAGGGTTGGATAGCTTGTTGCCTCGAATATCAGTAGCTGAGTGAATCCATTAGCAAGGCGGGACGGCGTGAGTGTGTATCAAGCTTACTATAGATGAACGACCACGTAAACAAGGCGATAATGTATAGAATAGTCAAGACAACCTCGGTAACATTCAGGGTATATCCGAAACCAAAATCAACGGTCGAGCGGAACGCGATGACGCGATATGAGTTGATTATGGCGGAAGGGAGTCGCTGAAAGAAACCTTTGCTTCGAGGTCGAAATACATGACCGCTTTCGCCATTATCCTCGTCCACAAGGGCCGACCGAGCTGCGTACTTCGCGTACAGATATGAACTGAGCTGGAAGGCTGAGACAAGGCAGAAAAATGCAGCCAGACACCACCAGACTTTCCAAGGATATTCTAGATTACGCGTCTTATAGAAAGCACGATCTGGATTGGAAGATGGGTCTGAATGAGCGGCGAGAAGGGGGTAGGTTCCCGGTTGATGACGCGTCCAGGACATGAGTCCGAGGGGGAGGAGATGCACTCTTTGAAGACGCCTACATTATCGAGCCTTTTATGCTGTAGATGTGCCAACCCTAGCCCATACCTTGTGGACGCAGCAAACCCGAATGCGAAGATATTCAAGCTCTAACCAGGCAAAGAGCGAGACAGAAGACCAGAACCAAAACATTGGTATTCGGAAATCCGCATTACTTCGAGGGAGCTGACAATGAACCCACACAGGCCGCACGCGCATTTGAATTTCGAGAAAACTAGTAGGAAAGAAAGAAGGAGCACGAAAACGGAGAATCGTCGTTCTAGTAGCGTATCTGATAAGATAAAGGCGAGTGTCGGTTAGGCGGACATACATGTAGCGCATGCTCTAGGCAAAAATGCGGATGCAGCAGTACATCTATACCATGAGCATATGAAAACACGCGTTAGCCAAGTGTAGGAGGAGGAAGGAGGAGGTATACCTCCTAGTTATATTGGGAAGGGGAGCCGCTGGGAGACTTGAAACAGGTGTGCAGGCGTCACCGGGCGGATGCTCAAAAGTCGCCATTGAGTCATACTTGCAGATATGAACATGTGCAACGGGAGGATGGTCGAATAGATAAGATAATCTTTCACTAGGTGACCCCAAGGGTATAGATAAGGAAAAATGAAGCGATTCCATCGCTCATCATGATCGCTGTGTCGCATCTCCAACAACGATGACCTTATCAGATAGACAGCGAGCCATGATCTTCCTGATTCACATACGTGCAGACACTCGTGGAATGTCCATATGCCCGTTTCCACAAAAACTACGGATACTCGGCGTGCATACGGCTGCTATTTGCATTGCTATGTATGCATCTGGGGGGATCGGAGAGTCCGGATGAGGCGAAGGTGGCCTGAGGGTTATGTCATGTAGAGACCACAAAGGATATCGACGCGGTTGCATTTCATAGCCAAAATGATCCTAGAACATGGGGTTTATAAGGGACTATAGAATCAAGATTCGCTAAAAAAGAGGCAATTACCGCGTCCCAGTTACAACCGCCATCACGTGGTGACAAAAACTTGGAATAGACAGCGAGCGAGCGAAGACCGGGGAAAGTGATAGATAGGACATCGAAAACTTGGCCATCCACCGAGCAAACGTGCAAGTTCAATGTTTCAATCTGCCAAGAGCATCCAGATCGTCGAAATGTATGGCAGAAGGTAGCGATATCTTCGGGCATCATCGGAGGACAGAATATGTTGAGGGAGGTAAGCGACGAAAAGCCGAGGGTGCCACTCCAAAACTGATGAGAGTAGTCCTGTGGGATGTGATAAAGGGTGAGCTTGAGGGATCTGACGGATGGGAGTTGGAGTGCGGAAAGAGGGGTAATCATAGCATGTGATGATACAGTAGGGGTGAGATGAAGCTCTGTGAGCAAGCTATCGTGTGCATTGAGAAACCGGGAGATGTCTGGGCCAAGGGTGTCATCGAATGGCGCTTGAAGAGCCACGTTCTTCAAACGTTCAAAAGGCACTAAGGTGAACTTGTGTGAGTGAGCTATCATGAGCTGCTGACATCGACACGACTTACAGAGATTCTTGAAAAAGAAGCGCAGCGCCAGCGAGCCTTCTCCACCATTCAAGTGCAATGAGATGGATGAGATGGTTTCAGAGGTTGTGTTGAGAAAGTTTGCGACATCGATAGCCGCGTTGATGGTCCACTGGCTCGCCCATTGCAAGGCCCTCGTGGTTACCACGATGTACAGGTGCTGTACCAGCGATATATCCGTAAAAATGGGGAATACGATGTGCGTTGCATTGACGGGGATTTGGACAGTGAGTGAACGGGTGCTTCTCGAAAGCCCTGACCACAGGCGAGTCAAAATGGCAAGATGTTCAGGTGAAGAATATTTTGGTTCTACACGAAAATACGCAGAGCGCACATTGCGCATGCCCTTGGTTGCATTGAGGAGAAGATCGAAAACTTGGTGGGCGGGCTTGGAAGTTAGGGAGTAGGGATCAACTCTCCGTCGACGGCCAACCAGCACTCGAAGGTATTCCATGGTGACTCTTTTCCACCTCGTCTTCCTCCCTTCCTCCAGCAATCCGAAAGCTGCAGTCTCAATCTCAAGTTCCTGAGCACTCCTTGCGAAAGTGACGTCCCTGTAGAGTAGACGAGAAGTTGAGAGCATGTTTAGGCCAAAATAAAGATAACTTGCCTTAAACATTGAAGTTTGGAAATGAGCTCGTTGTTGAAGTAGCGTACACGTACGACCCTATAGCGCGCACTCATTGCAAGTGCATAGAAAGCCCGGTTCACACCAAGGAGGGTTTTCAGCTCGTTCTCCGGGATGTAGGACGCGATTTTGGACCAAATTTCCAGTGGGAGCTGGTTAGACATCTTCGTGGGGCAGAGGGGGGGACGAGCGCTATATTGAGAGCCCAATATATTTTATACCTTAGGTGTCCCTGCAAAGCACGACGCCGCAAAGGAATTTTGATGTGAGGCGGCGCGGCTCGCTTAATGCTTGAGCTTGAATTGCAGCCCGAGAGGTTGGTCTTAGCTTGCAAAGCACTCGGAAGCTGTATAGCTCGTAGAATGGTGCGCCCAGCGGCGTGCGTTCAGGTTGGCAAAGATGGGTATGACGGGTAACATGGTGAACGAGGTCAACGTTCCATTCGTCCGTCGGGAGGTCGGGTTCATCGGACTAAAATGATGATCACCATCTTATCTTATCTTACGCTCTTCCGGCCAAACCTTTACCGCCTGACAAACATGGAGACGTTTCCCACAATCACAACATGGCTCCATGACCAGGGGTATCTGAGGATTCCATCACCGTTGCCCTTTGTCGTTCTCCAGAAAATATGTCAAAGAATCTATCCACTAAACCACGCGTGCAGGACACAGAGGATGATCTGGACGACCTCGACGGTTCGAGCTCGTCTTCCATTCTGATTCTGAAAAACGCTGATCCATGATATGACATTAACAGATGTTATATCGCAATTCGCTCCTACGGGAAAACCTGAGGCATCATCTAGTCAGGCAGCTGGTTCGTCTGGGATAACCACTTCTCCACCAGCTCTGTTACCGACAGCGGCGACGAGGGTGGGATCTACAAGACCTCGGCACAATACACGAGTGGAGCCATTGCCTCTTGCGAAAGACACGAAATCAGGCGGGCTTACGACGACGGAGGAGGAGGAGGAAGTTGCTGATGCTTTCGCGAGGGAGTTGTCCAAGGGTATGGAGAGTCTAATGCGTGAACTCGTTACAGACAAAGCAGGCGATTCAGAGAAAGGGGATGTCGATGAGGAAGCGATGAAGAAGGCTTGGGAAGCAATGCTTGTGGAGGGGATGAACGGCCTCATGACGGATCCAGAAAAGATGGAAGCTGGCGCGGCTAGTGGCTCAAAGTCATCTGACAAGGACGATTTCCAGTCCAAAATCCGACAAACTATGAATAAGATGAAGGAGGGAGAGCAGGTAAGTCGCTGATAAGATACTACTATTGATTGTTGCCGTAATATGTTGATGCATCGGCTACTATTCAGGGAGACCCAACGCCAGATTTCGAAAGCTTGATGGCCGAGCTTACGAGTAGCATGAAAGGCGAGGGAGGAGATAATGAATCGGAACTGGCCGAATTCATAGAAACTATGATGACCCAGTTAATGAGCAAGGAGATCCTCCACGACCCACTCAAAGAGCTCAACGAAAAGGTCAGTCCCCCATCCATCCAACCGGAGCAATCCAACGTTATACCCTCTACGCAGCTACCGGTATACATCAAAGACAACTCCGGTAAACTCCCAAGCGCTGATGTGGAACGTTACGAGCTCCAGCTCGCGTCTGTGAGAAGAATAATCTCAGTATTCGATGACCCCGGGTATAACGAGAGCGATACTCAAACTCAATTAAAAATAGTTGAAATGATGACCGAGGTAAGTGATAAATATCTATATATTTATACATTTCTCTGCTGCGCGTCGACTGACCGACCCACTTGACACCACAGATGCAATCATACGGATCACCTCCACAAGAATTGATGGGCGACTTGCCTGCTGCATTTGGTCAGGACGGCGCGCCCCCGTTACCTGAAGGCTGTACCATAGCTTAATCGGAGGAAACAAGACAATTTGACTGTAATGTATATGTATATTCATCAGACGCCTTGGTTTAACAGATATTTGCACACTCTAAGCACACCCCTTTGGCTTAATATCAATATCAATTTCAAAGGGGACACCAGCTTCGGCCGATGGTGCTGCAGTGGGCCAGGTTTGTTTCGCCGCGATCAGCCATCCGTACAACGGGAACACCCAATTTACGACTCCTGGGCTGGTCGAGGTACGTCTCCAAAACTTTAACTGATTAGATTCTTCCATATATATTGAGAGAAAGCCCGTGGCTCTCTCCATGAATTCACATACGTATACTTCAACTCTACGTGCTTCTGTCACCCCTCCCAACGAGGCCAGTTCTCTCCAAGCACTTCCAACCCGACAGTGCCAGAATCATAGTTTGACCCTGCGCCGTCCTGAAGATCAGCCCCTTGTCAGAGCCTTCGGACAAATACCCCGCGTTCTGTCGGGCGTTGTGAAATGCGGGGTGTTGCGGGGAAATAATTCCGAAAGCTATCCGGTACGGCAATCCGCTTAGCGACATAATAGGGGATACTCTATTTAAGCCTCAACCTTCTCAGCGCCAGCGAGTTTACCTTCTCTTCCCTTGCTCCCCATCGTTCTCAACGTAGTTGACAATTGAATCCAACCTTGGGATGAGCCCCTGCTTCAATTTTTGAGTGTATCTTCATTCTGAAGCAGTTTCGAAGGGGATCGAGACTCAAGTCGATTCAGAATTGACTTCGTATCGCTGGTTCAGCCATTAGTTCCATTTTAGAACTTCCAGGGCTGGAATACATCGGTTAGCATTCTTCTGTACACACGCCTGCGACCCGGGACCATACGAGGACACATTGAACTACAAGGGTACGTATATAAATACCTGCAATCACCCACGAAAGGCAGGCCATCAACCTTACCCTTGCTTTTCAGCTTTCACTACAGATTCCCTAGTTTCAACCTACTAGAATCTAGCCTTCCTACCTAGATTAATCGTTATACCATAGAGGTAGCAAAGATGTCGTCACCTCCAGCACCCATCACCCCTTCAACCCAAATCCCCCTTCCCCCCATGCAGAAGAAGAAGCCTTATCCGTTTTGGCTGGGAGGTGCGTGTCTTTGTGTGTGGCCGTTTGATGGCTGTTGAAAGAGGGAACATTCCTTGGGTGTGTGCAGGAGTCGCAGCTACCATCGCAGCATCAATCACTCAGTAAGCTCCCTCATCTCGGCATCCTTGACCGGGTTTCTCAAGCCACTCCCCAGTCCCTTGGATCTCACGAAAGTTCGTCTCCAAGCGTCGGGGGACAAGCGTATGGTAGAGAGCATAAGGAAGACGGTGCGGACAGCGGGTGAGTAGTTTCGCCCCACGTCCATCGATGCCTCGTTTCCTCGTGTGATCATGAATGAGCGTAACTAATCAAGCAATGACGTACATCTATTAAGGCATGCGCGGACTTTTTGATGGAATTTCCGGAACATGGATGCGTCAGATGTCCTATTCCATGTGTCGCTTTTGGGCATACGAAGAGAGTAAGAAGATCCTTGGGGCAGGGAAGGACGCGCCTGCCTGGAAACTTGGTTTGGCGGGAAGTATGGGTACGCGTCGATTATGTCCCCTTTGGGTAATAGCGAGTTGATGTCTGGATTGTGTTCTTCGCAGCCGGAGGTATCGCTGGGCTCGTCGGAAATCCAGGTGGTCAGTGGTACTTCCCGCTCCATGGGCGTATCAAGTCCTCCCTACTGACGTGATCGTTTCAGAAATTGTTATGGTCAGACTACAAGGAGACTTTGCCAAGCCTCCAGAGAAGAGGTTCAACTACAAGCATTGCTTCGACGCATTGTTCCGAGTACGTCGTCCATATCATATCCTGCCCGAACTCTTGTGCTTGATGCAGCGATGATGTAGATGGTTAGGGAAGAAGGCGCATCATCCCTTGCTCGTGGCGTCGGACCGAACGTTTTTCGTGCTATTTTGATGAACGCCTCCCAGCTAGCTTCGTATGTGATCTTTGTCACGGTCCCCTGGTTATTACCGGCTTAAATGTGTCGCCTTCCTTGTCTTTCAGATATGATTTCTTCAAAGCCGAACTACTCAAGTCTGGATACTTTGAAGATAACATCGCCTGTCACTTCACTGCTAGCTTCGCAGCGGTAATGTCCTCTACTCTCTACATGAATGATTGACTGATCGTGAATGTAGGGAACTGTGGCGACGACCGTGTGTTCACCCGCCGATGTCTTGAAGGTTAGCACGCCCATGCCTCTCGATATCCTCCTTCTCACCATTTAATCAGAGCCGAATCATGAATGCTTCCGGTCCAGGATCTAGCGTACGCCCTTCCTTCTCGCTCCTCCCTCCTCATAATGATCAATTCGCACTCTCAGTCAACCATGGCCGTAATCCGCTCCTCGATGAAAAGCGAGGGACCAATGTTCATGTTCAAAGGCTGGCTCCCAGCTTGGACCCGTCTCCAACCGACGACAATTCTGATCTTCCTCACCCTCGAACAGCTGAAGAATGGTGTTGATTGGTCTAGGAAGAAAGGATGGGATGTTTTGTAATTTTTTACTATTGCTGCTTTAGCACGCAGCAGCACATTGGACGGTTTCAAAGTTGTATGTATTTCTACGTACTTGTTTGTACGGTGTACTTTTTGCCGCGATGGATAGTGTTCGTTCACGTAAACTGTAGGCTGGTGTCAGCTATTGGCACGCCTTTTATGGACATGCGACTCACCTGACAAGCCGTTCAGCCAATCAGAACGCTTAAAAACGCCACAAAACACCGTAAGTCCAAAATGCTATAGCCCCTCGGACTGACATAGTCTCCCCGTCGGTGCTCGCTCTAAGCCAGCGGAAAACGAGGGTCTCCCCCCGGTTTCCGCTGGTGTGTATTCAGGTGAGTGTCTACGGACATGCAGGGTCTAAGGCTACAGTGCTACCGAGGAGGACACAGAAACTAACTACAGGCAGTAGCATTCACTTACCAAAGACAGCGACCCCGAATTGGCGAACGACATGTATGGTTGTCGTGAACAAGTCTGTCACTACATAAAACCGTTGTCAGCACAAACACAACACGAGAAACACGGTCTGCGAACTTACGATAGGATCCGGGGACTATGAAAGATCGTGACATTGAAGATCCCATGTCCTTGAAAGGGAGTGAATCAGACGCCCGAAAATCGTTGAAGCGTGTTGACATTGGGAGGTACAGGTGCAATAGCGGCAAAAAAAAACTGGTGTGCTACTATAAACCCGGTATCAGTACTCAGGCAATGATGACAGCGCTGAAATATGAACTTAGCAAACAAACCATGATAAGGGCCTGGATCTGGCGCTTGAACATCTTGGAGGTGACTTTTGAGGCGAGGGGCTTGATGGAACGGGGGACGAGTTGAGCAGATGGTTGGATGCGTAGTAGGCAATGATGGTGGTGGTACGGTCGTACACGCAACACAATGGCATATACAGAGGACGAGAAGAGCGGAGCTGATGAAACGATGGTGTGGGCTGGTTGGGGGGGTCACCGGCTGGTAAACGTTGCGAGTAGGCGACATAGCTGGGACGCAGCATGATGGTAAGCCGTTTGTACTAGTTGGTGGGTACGGGCAAGAGCGGGGTAGAAAGTGCAAAAGCTAAGCTAACGGACCGTTGGACGATCAGAAACGAAGAACCTGAAAAGAACACTTGTAATCACTCACCAATAGTAACCGGTACTACCCAAACCAGGCAGTTCCGCTACTTGAGCAACTCAGCCTCCGTGGTGAGCGATCCGTGAGCACCAAAGAACTGTGTTCCGCCAGATAGCGGTGGGGGAAACTTGAACATTGAGACTGGTGGACACGTTCGCGGTCATCCATCTACAAGGTTTACCAGAACGTAAGTGAATGAAATCGTGAGATCAACAAACTAAAACTTACAAAACTTGAAATAAGAATGGCTGAAACGATGGCTCTACAGCCACACTTCCCTATGCAGGCACAAAGGGGATGACCCAGACGAATCCTGCAACGCAATCATGAGGGTAGGGGGCGGAATAACCGTGGGTTGGAAGGCCGGCATCTTAAACAATGGTGCACCCTTTGATACATTGAAGTGGGTTTGGTTTGAAAGGGTGAGGGTGGGTACGCAGGGTACGCCAAACCTAAGATAATCAACGATTAGACACAGAGAGCATGGCACAAACATTTGTGGTCACTCACCAATAGGTGTATCATCCGAATATACGTACTGCTGCAACACGGTCAACTCAACCTCCACAGCGTCTCCCGATGTGGTTGGGAGGGAACAGTAATGACAAACTCAAAGCTGCTAGGAAAATACATGGTTAGAATTCACCAAAGGGGAGTGTGGTGGGGGCGAACTTACGTCACACGGTCAAACAGGAAATAAGGGTGGCTCCCTGCCACACCCCGTAGGCATGCACCCGCGACGTTAAGGGCAAATCCGGCGACGAGAGCATCTTGGAAGAGGGCCAAGTTGCAAGCCTGATGCAGATGGATGGACAAGCGAATGAAGTGTTGGCGCGTTAGATTGATGATTGAGGACCAAGTAGACTCGATGATTTGTGACGGTTCAGCACCTTTTGGGTTAAGACGCATGACAAGTTGATTGAACGGCCAATCCTTTGAGTATGTGCATCTGAGAGCGAGACTTTGAGCTACCGGGAGGTTGGATCATGGGTAGATATGGTGGGAACAGGGACCTTGAAGTACCTATGGCCGCAGCATCACAACATGCTAGTAGGAGCAAGTTGTCAGCACAATGAATCAATGATATAGCCACGACATACTCACTGAAATGATCAGACGACCGCTCCAACATCAGGACCAGTTTGAGAACACATTCAGACCAAGCTTCGCGTAGTATCCAAGTGAAAAGAGTGGTAGGAGCATCATCGGGGTTTCAGACAATGATGGAGCGAGTATCTGGTATCGTCCTATCAAAATCTATGAACAGGAATATGTGAATAATCGAAGCCAAGGGGAGACGAGGGGAGTGGGCGGCGAGACTTACAGCATGATCAAGTGCGGCGTGACCCATGCGCAAAATCAACAATACTAAGTGACCATATGTCTATACAGATGATATCGCTAAGTGATGGTCATGAGTGAAGCAAGATGGAGGGCGCTTACGAAGCTGATGAAAGGAGTGTCGTCAAGGTGGATGAATGATGAATCGACAAGGCCTATAAGGACCCGGGCCAGTTTAAGACCTCGGGAGATGCCCATCCGCCTGTCGAGACACGTAGCAAGTTGGATCGGCGGCCAATCTGGAATGCTCATTGTCGACGTTGATCGCAGAAGGGGAGTATGAGCGCAGATCATTGGACCAGGCATCATCGTGAGTATTCGAGGGACAATCGTGATGAAACATCACCGGAGGTTCAGAGGACGAGGCAGCGAGCATCCACTGAGTCAGGCATTGTCCAATCCACATCTATGTACCAAAATATGTCAGCAACCAAGGCCAGGAACATAAGGGAGTCGACGGCCTACTTGCATTTGTGGAGGTACCCAGCGTAACGTGTGGGGCCATGGATGCGACTAAGCAGGGAGTGTAGCATAATCCAAGCAATTAGAGAAGGGGAATGGACGGCTCGAAGGACATAGTGACGGGATATTATGGGGGGCTGGGATGAGAGGTGCGTACTCTCAACTCGACTTATATACACTCAGTCATTATTATTCCATTGCATCTCCGACCATGTGTACAATACTTACAGTAATATTATGCTCAATTCTTGTATATCCAAGCCGACTTGTGGAGCGCTTCTCCCGCTGTCTTAGCTTTCTCTTCAACACATCACAGCTTCTATCCTAGTTAGTATGGCCGAATTATGGGGACACACGTACACCTCATCCTCATTCTCTCATTTTCTACTCTTAATTTTTATCCACCCCAGATGCTGTTGCAGATTTCTCTTGGTGTCCGGGTGCGAGGCTCTATGCCAACAGCACAAGCGTAAATTTGCAAATGATCCGTCTCCCGATTTGCTAGCTTTGTTTCTCAAACCGGAAGAGCAAGTTTGGCCTAGGCTGAGGCGTTGCAGGTGGGACTGAATAACTGTTGCACTCTAGAGACTTGATATTTCCTGACAAACATACAATGCACCTCTGGTATATAGAATATCAGTTTGTACTAATGAGCTTTGGGGACGAACATAAGTAGAACAAGTCAGCCAAGGATGATGAGAAGTAGGGGGGAGAATGGCATGAATGTGATGATTCGGCGGGGGTAGCAGGTGGAAATGTAGATAGTACCAACGATGCTCTCGGCGGTTGGTGACTTCACTTGTCTTCGAGTGTGAACCATGCGATCCAATGCAATATCTACTACTCGCATAGGATAGCATTTGGATTTTCACATTGATCGGCACTGTCACAATTGTTTCATAAGCACAGATCGAGTTTTGGTAAGTTTGAGACATTTCCTCAGCTGAGAATCTGATCTTTACAGTATACAGGGCATACATGTGGTCCATACAAGGTGCCTTGCAGGTTAATCATTGATTAGAGCAACAACGACGCTGATATTCAATGGTTCAGAGGAATAGGGGACTGACCCCTGTGCTCAGTCAACTTTGGCAAATCGATGTTGGCGCTCTCGTTTTGTGTTGTCGTCTTTCGTATGCACATGTAGCGTTGCAAGAATCGCCTGAAGAGTGATTTTGCTGCATAGTCGCTCCTTCCTGCTAGAAATTTGAAGGTAGAAAATGAGAAAATGGACGGTATCCAGAGCGACCCAACCCGCACCCCCGCACGAACCAAAACAAATGAACTGATGCCTGTAGAGCATTGGAACCCATAAGCAAGGACTATATCTTACTGCGCAAATGCTCCAATTTGGATCAGAGACACCTGGTAGCCACGGGATATGTGGCGCACTTGGTCAACACAATCTAGTGCAATGAAAGCTTGGGGGCTTCAACTGCGTCGAAGAGCCATGTGCTATATCATTCACAATTCATTCAATCATTGAAATTGGAGAAGATTCCCATGTTGAGCCATCTGAACAGAGTACGTATGCTCACACATTCGCCCATTGTCATCTGTATCCATGTGTTCTCGCACTCATTGTTGCATCCACAAGTGCATCTACTTCCAGGTCTGATTTGTCTCTGATCGCACACTATGTTGCGGTCATCGCCAGTGTATGTACGACGATCCTGTAGGACTGATGGGCTGCATAGAGGTATGGCCGTCTCGTTATGATTATCTTGGTAAGAAACACAGTATGTCAAACGAACGAACTCGAGCATCTCGTTTACTTGGACTGGATGCTTCCATACACAACTCTCGGCAAGGCCATCAGACGACAAGCCAATTGAGTGCTTGTCCATCGTTGCCAGCACCTGTATCATTCCGCAAACAACTAGTACAACCTCCCATAACATCGCACTTGTTTGTTTGCAGCACCCATAGAACTGAAATACACCATGAAACATACCATGAAATCAATACCTGCAAACGACCAAGTCCTCTCGATTAGCTTCGCCTCATGTGCGGAGCCGAAATAAGTGACCTGGAGTGATCACGTACGTACCATAAGTTTCCGTGCCTACAAGGTTTAAAAATTTCCCACTGAATTCTCGTGTGATGCAGCATGCTCCTCACTACTTCCTATTCGCACCCGAACAAGCTTGTGTGATATAGATTTCAGGAACCAACAGAGGACGAAGGAAATCATAGTGGGACCTTGCCACCACCAACACGCACTCTTCCAACGGTTACACTGTGTTTAATTCAGCGACTGATCAATAGAACATAGACAATATGGAAGGGATATATTGGTAGGTTCAGGTGTCAAGGGAAACGGGGGACCGAGGGACAAAATGCCTTTGCGTGCGGAACAAGTCACTCTGTCCTCCATGTAATCCGCGGGTTACCCTCGTTGCCAAGACCCTTGGATACTCCAAAGTCAATCGGAGCCGCGTGCGGAAGTAAAAAACTTCCACCAGCAGAGTAAGTTGAGAGTTTAACTTGCCGAATAGGCATGCAGAGTCATGACAGACATGTCGTAAATGCTGGTACCTGCAAACTTGACTCGCATTTTGTCTGTATTCGCATCCGAACGGGAGAAGTTTGTATGAGTTCTGATTGATGGTTCAGGTAACTGAGCAGGAAAACGGTAGGTTACTCCACCCACTTACATACTATGCCACTCACCCAACACCGCGGCTGGATTCAGAACGAACCCAGCCGAAGTTGACCTTGGGTTGAGGTAGAGTAGTACCACAGCAACGGTTTGACATGGTATGTCTCTTACGGACATCGGCTGGAACGAGGAGCCGAGGAACCGAACACCCTGGGCGGATATGCAATGACGGCGGCATGCTTTGTTGCTATCGTCAATCGCCGCCGCGCAACGAGCGAAGGGGATAGCTTAAAAATGACCTCACCTCAAGTTGAGTTTGGGGCGTGATATCCCATCCTTTGAAGCTCGTGGATGAGAACTTCCCGGAGGTGAGTCTAACCGTATATCCCAGCCTTCTCTTCTCTTCGCAATAGTGTATTCCAGCACGCAAAAGCAGTCCGAGATTGTCTATAATGGGATTAACCGACATCTTCCAACAATGAAACGCGCCTAGAAAACGTACGTACGGGGGACAACCGTTACGTCGGCCTGCCTCACAGACTCGATCCGAAGAGCTTGAAAGTTCGTTTGAAGTAGACGGTCAGTTTGTTACCTTGCTTGACATAAGTTGTTCGCATGTCGTTAATGTGTTGCGGGGACGACAGAGGAAAAGTGTAATATTTAGAGTTACTTGTTAATGTCCTCGTAGGTATGGATGATGCTTTGGTGCCGGCGCTTGGGGTTTGTCTTATTTCGAGTTTATTCTTCCAAAAAGTGCGAGCTCTCGGTTTGGTAGTTGAAAAGAAAAGATCTAGAAAGGTAATTCCCGGCAAATGGCAAGCCTGAGTTGGATCTTGGATGTAAGTTTGATAGGCTTTGGAGTGGGAACTGTGTCTTCTCGCCCTCTATGTTGATTTTCCTCAGCCTGTCAGAATTAAGTAGCGAACACGTCAACGAGCAAGGTCATGCAAGTTACATACATACGTATACCCTGCAAGTCATCGACAGCGCCTCGCCTCGCCTCGCAACCACATTCAATCAACCAACCCCCCAATTATTTTTACTCATCTTAGGCTTTTCGGGTGCTCCAAGCACCCCATACTCAATTTGTTTTAGCGTTCATTGCAATATTCGGACCATCACACAACACAAGGTTTGCCAACTTGACGAAGGAACTTTGTAAATTTGACTTGCATGGGATAGGGCAATACGGAGATACAACACCGAGGAGGTGCGAGCAGGGGCAGGAGAACGAGAACGAGAACGAGAAGGGGGAGGGGGAATGCAGTATAAAAGGATGAGCAGGAGTTGGTCGAAAGGTCAGCGGTTTCCCGCATTCCTCTCTACCCATCTCCGGTACCCATCTGCCATATGCACTACCTTCTCTTCGCCTTTGTCAAGGCCCAGCCCTCCCTCTCCCAAGCTGTGCCGGCGTGACCGTCTTCTTCATCATCGTCCTCATCCTCGTCGTCGTTGTCCTCATCCTCGTCGTCGTTGTCCTCATCCTCGTCGTCGTTGTCCTCATCCTCGTCGTCGTTGTCCTCATCCTCGTCGTCGTTGTCCTCATCCTCGTCGTCGTTGTCCTCACCCTCGTCCTCATCGTCGTCCTCATTCTCCTCGTCGCCGCCGGCCGCTTCTCCCCCCTCCTCCGTCGACATTATATCGGCGTTGTTGTTAGGTTGTCGTCGTCATCGTTAGTGTATTGTTCCGAAGTTTGGTCGCCTACAAAAATGATGAATGTGCGCAAGGTTCACCGTTATGGGGGTAAACTCACCATTTTTGCCATCTTTTCCTCTCTTTCATGGATCCTTGTAAGTTAATCTCCTCCTCGAGATCGGTTGTCCGCTTACGACCGGGTTGCATATCGACCCATGATTAGTGTCCCGACATTCTGCTCCGTATCGGACGGGCGTTGACGCAGATGACGAGGGGAAGTGGTCGAAAGGTGAGGTGCAGGCTACGCTGCCCTGACGATCTGCTCATGCAATGGTTGATCCTGTCAGGGATCGTCGATTGATGCTGAGGGCCAGTAGAAGAGCATGGGGGAAAGCAAGGGGAAAGAGAGGGGAAGGACGAAAGGTGAGTGCCTGACGCATCAAGGAGGAGGGGTGTGACGGAAACTCACTGACCGATCGCTACAGTGACAACAAAGTACACGCATCGTAATGGTTGGAATGGAGCGTGGGCTGTTGAACTAGCAGGGTGAAACGGTAAGCAAGTGTTGATGACTCGAGCGGATAGGTAGTGGACGGGTGGCGAGGGATGGATTGTTGAGGGTCGATGTCGATGCAGAGAGAGGGAGTGAAGGTTGACGTTGACGCTGAGAGGAAGGATTGGAGCGCATACATAAACCCAATGTCAGGTTGACCCTTGAAATGCGGGGTGATAATTCCGATCCGCTTAGCGACATAATAGGGGATACTCTATTTGTGCATCAACCTTCTCAGCGCCAGCGAGTTTACCCTCTCTTCCCTTGCCCCCCATTGTTCTCGACGTCGTTGACAATTGAATCCAACCTTGGGATGAGCCCCTGCTTCAATTTCTGAGTGTATCTTCAATCTGAAGCAGTTTCGAAGGGGATCGAGGTGCAAGTCGATTGGGAATTGACTTTGTATCGTTGGCTCAGCCATTAGTTCCGTCTTAGAACTTCCAGCGCTGGAATACATCGGTTAGCATTCTTCTGCACACACGCCTGCGACCCGCGACCATGCAAGCACACATGAACTAGCTACAAGGGTACGTATACGAATACCTGCAATCACCCACGAAAACCTTACCCTTGCTTTTCAGCTCTCACTACAGATTCCCTGGTTTCAGCCTACTAGAATCTAGCCTTCCTACCTAGATTAATTGTTATACCATAGAGGTAGCAAAGATGTCGTTACCTCCAGCACCCATCACCCCTTCAACCCAAATCCCCCTTCCCCCCATGCAGAAGAAGAAGCCTTATCCGTTTTGGCTGGGAGGTGCGTGTCTTTGTGTGTGGCCGTTTGATGGCTGTTGAAAGAGGGAACATTCCTTGGGTGTGTGCAGGAGTCGCAGCTACCATCGCAGCATCAATCACTCAGTAAGCTCCCTCATCTCGGCATCCTTGACCGGGTTTCTCAAGCCACTCCCCAGTCCCTTGGATCTCACGAAAGTTCGTCTCCAAGCGTCGGGGGACAAGCGTATGGTAGAGAGCATAAGGAAGACGGTGCGGACAGCGGGTGAGTAGTTTCGCCCCACGTCCATCGATGCCTCGTTTCCTCGTGTGATCATGAATGAGCGTAACTAATCAAGCAATGACGTACATCTATTAAGGCATGCGCGGACTTTTTGATGGAATTTCCGGAACATGGATGCGTCAGATGTCCTATTCCATGTGTCGCTTTTGGGCATACGAAGAGAGTAAGAAGATCCTTGGGGCAGGGAAGGACGCGCCTGCCTGGAAACTTGGTTTGGCGGGAAGTATGGGTACGCGTCGATTATGTCCCCTTTGGGTAATAGCGAGTTGATGTCTGGATTGTGTTCTTCGCAGCCGGAGGTATCGCTGGGCTCGTCGGAAATCCAGGTGGTCAGTGGTACTTCCCGCTCCATGGGCGTATCAAGTACTTCATACTGACGTGATCGTTTCAGAAATTGTTATGGTCAGACTACAAGGAGACTTTGCCAAGCCTCCAGAGAAGAGGTTCAACTACAAGCATTGCTTTGACGCATTGTTCCGAGTACGTCGTCCATGTCATATCCTGCCCGAACCCTTGTGCTTGATGCAGCGATGATGTAGATGGTTAGGGAAGAAGGCGCATCATCCCTTGCTCGTGGCGTCGGACCGAACGTTTTTCGTGCTATTTTGATGAACGCCTCCCAGCTAGCTTCGTATGTGATCTTTGTCACGGTCCCCTGATTATTACCGGCTTAAATGTGTCGCCTTCCTTGTCTTTCAGATATGATTTCTTCAAAGCCGAACTACTCAAGTCTGGATACTTTGAAGATAACATCGCCTGTCACTTCACTGCTAGCTTCGCAGCGGTAATGTCCTCTACTCTCTACATGAATGATTGACTGATCGTGAATGTAGGGAACTGTGGCGACGACCGTGTGTTCACCCGCCGATGTCTTGAAGGTTAGCACGCCCATGCCTCTCGATATCCTCCTTCTAACCATTTACCCAGAGCCGAATCATGAATGCTTCCGGTCCAGGATCTAGCGTACGCCCTTCTTCCTTCTCGCTCTTCCCTCCTCATAATGATCAATTCGCACTCTCAGTCAACCATGGCCGTAATCCGCTCCTCGATGAAAAACGAGGGACCAATGTTCATGTTCAAAGGCTGGCTCCCAGCTTGGACCCGTCTCCAACCGACGACAATTCTGATCTTCCTCACCCTCGAACAGCTGAAGAATGGTGTTGATTGGTCTAGGAAGAAAGGATGGGATGTTTTGTAATTTTTTACTATTGCTGCTTTAGCACGCAGCAGCACGTGGGACGGTTTCAAAGTTGTATGTATTTCTACGTACTTGTTTGTACGGTGTACTTTTTGCCGCGATGGATAGTGTTTGTTCACGTAAACTGTAGGCTGGTGTCAGCTATTGGCACGCCTTTTATGGACATGCGACTCACCTGACAAGCCGTTCAGCCAATCAGAACGCTTAAAAACGCCACAAAACACCGTAAGTCCAAAATGCTATAGCCCCTCGGACTGACATAGTCTCCCCGTCGGTGCTCGCTCTAAGCCAGCGGAAAACGAGGGTCTCCCCCCGGTTTCCGCTGGTGTGTATTCAGGTGAGTATCTACGGACATGCAGGGTCTAAGGCTACAGTGCTACCGAGGAGGACACAGAAACTAACTACAGGCAGTAGCATTCACTTACCAAAGACAGCGACCCCGAATTGGCGAACGACACGTATGGTTGTCGTGAACAAGTCTGTCACTACATAAAACCGTTGTCAGCACAAACACAACACGAGAAACACGGTCTGCGAACTTACGATAGGATCCGGGGACTATGAAAGATCGTGACATTGAAGATCCCATGTCCTTGAAAGGGAGTGCATCAGACGCCCGAAAATCGTTGAAGCGTGTTGACATTGGGAGGTACAGGTGCAATAGCGGCAAAAAAAACTGGTGTGCTACTATAAACCCGGTATCAGTACTCAGGCAATGATGACAGCGCTGAAATATGAACTTAGCAAACAAACCATGATAAGGGCCTGGATCTGGCGCTTGAACATCTTGGAGGTGACTTTTGAGGCGAGGGGCTTGATGGAACGGGGGACGAGTTGAGCAGATGGTTGGATGCGTAGTAGGCAATGATGGTGGTGGTACGGTCGTACACGCAACACAATGGCATATACAGAGGACGAGAAGAGCGGAGCTGATGAAACGATGGTGTGGGCTGGTTGGGGGGGTCACCGGCTGGTAAACGTTGCGAGTAGGCGACATAGCTGGGACGCAGCATGATGGTAAGCCGTTTGTACTAGTTGGTGGGTACGGGCAAGAGCGGGGTAGAAAGTGCAAAAGCTAAGCTAACGGACCGTTGGACGATCAGAAACGAAGAACCTGAAAAGAACACTTGTAATCACTCACCAATAGTAACCGGTACTACCCAAACCAGGCAGTTCCGCTACTTGAGCAACTCAGCCTCCGTGGTGAGCGATCCGTGAGCACCAAAGAACTGTGTTCCGCCAGATAGCGGTGGGGGAAACTTGAACATTGAGACTGGTGGACACGTTCGCGGTCATCCATCTACAAGGTTTACCAGAACGTAAGTGAATGAAATCGTGAGATCAACAAACTAAAACTTACAAAACTTGAAATAAGAATGGCTGAAACGATGGCTCTACAGCCACACTTCCCTATGCAGGCACAAAGGGGATGACCCAGACGAATCCTGCAACGCAATCATGAGGGTAGGGGGCGGAATAACCGTGGGTTGGAAGGCCGGCATCTTAAACAATGGTGCACCCTTTGATACATTGAAGTGGGTTTGGTTTGAAAGGGTGAGGGTGGGTACGCAGGGTACGCCAAACCTAAGATAATCAACGATTAGACACAGAGAGCATGGCACAAACATTTGTGGTCACTCACCAATAGGTGTATCATCCGAATATACGTACTGCTGCAACACGGTCAACTCAACCTCCACAGCGTCTCCCGATGTGGTTGGGAGGGAACAGTAATGACAAACTCAAAGCTGCTAGGAAAATACATGGTTAGAATTCACCAAAGGGGAGTGTGGTGGGGGCGAACTTACGTCACACGGTCAAACAGGAAATAAGGGTGGCTCCCTGCCACACCCCGTAGGCATGCACCCGCGACGTTAAGGGCAAATCCGGCGACGAGAGCATCTTGGAAGAGGGCCAAGTTGCAAGCCTGATGCAGATGGATGGACAAGCGAATGAAGTGTCGGCGCGTCAGATTGATGATTGAGGACCAAGTAGACTCGATGATTCGTGACGGTTCAGCGCCTTTTGCGTTAAGACACATGACAAGTTGATTGAACGGCCAATCCTTTGAGACTTTGAGCTACCGGGAGGTTGGATCATGGGTAGATATGGTGGGAACAGGGACCTTGAAGTGCCTATGGCCGCAGCATCACAACATGCTAGTAGGAGCAAGTTGTCAGCACAATGAATCAATGATATAGCCACGACATACTCACCGAAATGATCAGACAACCGCTGCAGCATCAGGACCAGTTTGAGAACACATTCAGACCAAGCTTCGCGTAGTATCCAAGTGAAAAGAGTGGTAGGAGCATCATCGGGGTTTCAGCGGGGTTTCAGACAATGATGGAGCGAGTATCTGGTATCGTCCTATCAAAATCTATGAACAGGAATATGTGAATAATCGAAGCCAAGGGGAGACGAGGGGAGTGGGCAGCGAGACTTACAGCATGATCAAGTCCGGCGTGACCCATGCGCAAAATCAACAATACTAAGTGACCATATGTCTATACAGATGAAATCGCTAAGTGATGGTCATGAGTGAAGCAAGATGGAGGGCGCTTACGAATCTGATGAAAGGAGTGTCGTCAAGGTGGATGAATGATGAATCGACAAGGCCTATAAGGACCCGGGCCAGTTTAAGACCTCGGGAGATGCCCATCCGCCTGTCGAGACACGTAGCAAGTTGGATCGGCGGCCAATCTGGAATGCTCATTGTCGACGTTGATCGCAGAAGGGGAGTATGAGCGCAGTCATTGGACCAGGCATCATCGTGAGTATTCGAGGGACAATCATGATGAAACATCATCGGAGGTTCAGAGGACGAGGCAGCGAGCATCCATTGAGTCAGGCATTGTCCAATCCACATCTATGTACCAAAATATGTCAGCAACCAAGGCCAGGAACATAAGGGAGTCGACGGCCTACTTGCATTTGTGGAGGTACCCAGCGTAACGTGTGGGGCCATGGATGCGACTAAGCAGGGAGTGTAGCATAATCCAAGCAATTAGAGAAGGGGAATGGACGGCTCGAAGGACATAGTGACGGGATATTATGGGGGGCTGGGATGAGAGGTGCGTACTCTCAACTCGACTTATATACACTCAGTCATTATTATTCCATTGCATCTCCGACCATGTGTACAATACTTACAGTAATATTATGCTCAATTCTTGTATATCCAAGCCGACTTGTGGAGCGCTTCTCCCGCTGTCTTAGCTTTCTCTTCAACACATCACAGCTTCTATCCTAGTTAGTATGGCCGAATCATGGGGACACACGTACACCTCATCCTCATTCTCTCATTTTCTACTCTTAATTTTTGTCCACCCCAGATGCTGTTGCAGATTTCTCTTGTTGTGTCCGGGTCCGAGGCTCTATGCCAACAGCACAAGCGTAAATTTGCAAATGATCCGTCTCCCGAGTTGCTAGCTTTGTTTCTCAAACCGAAAGAGCAAGTTTGGCCTAGGCTCAGGCATTGCAGGTGGGACCAAATAACTGTTGCACTCTAGAGACTTGATATTTCCTGACAAACATACAATGCACCTCTGGTATATAGAATATCAGTTTGTACTAATGAGCTTTGGGGACAAACATAAGTAGAACAAGTCAGCCAAGGAATGGGATGATTCGGCGGGGGTAGCAGGTGGAAATGTAGATAGCACTAACGATGCTCTCAGCAGTTGGTGACTTCACTTGTCTTCGAGTGTGAACAATGCGATCCAATGCAATATCTGCTACTTGCATAGGATAGCATTCGGATCTTCACATTGATTGGCACTGTCACAATTGTTTCATAAGCACAGGTCGAGTTCCGGTAAGTTTGAGATATTTCCTCAGCTGTGAACCTGGTGTTTATAGTATACAGGGCATACGCACAGTCCATACAAGGTGCCTTTCAGGTTAATCGTTGATTAGAGCAACAACGACGCTGATATTCAATGGTTCAGAGGAATAGGGGACTGACCCCTGTGCTCGGTCAACTTTGGCAAATCGATGTTGGCGCTCTCGTTTTGTGTTGTCGTCTTTCGTATGCATATGTAGCGTCGCAAGAATTGCCTGAAGAGTGATTTTTCTGCATGGTCACTCCTTCCCATTAGAAATTTGAAGGTAGAAAATGAGAAAATGGACGGTATCCAGAGCGACCCAACCCACACCCCCGCAGGAACCAAAACAAATGAACTGATGCCTATACAGCATTGAAACTCATAAGCAAGGACTATATCTTAATGCGCAAATGCTCCAATTTGGATCAGAGACACCTGGTAGCCACGGGAAATGTGGCGCACTTGGTCAACACAATCTAGTGCAATGAAAGCTTGGGGGCTTCAACTGCGTCGAAGAGCCATGTGCTACATCATTCACGATTCATTCAATCATTGAAATTGGAGAAGATTCCCATGTTGTGCCATCTGAACAGAGTACGTATGCTCACACATTTGCCCATCATCATGTGTTCTCGCACTCATCATTGCATCTGCGAGTCATGTACTTCCAGTCTGATTTGTCTCTGATCGCACACTATGTTGCGGTCATCGCCAGTGTATGTACAACGATCCTGTAGGACTGATGGGCTGCATAGAGGTATGGCCGTCTCGTTATGATTATCTTGGTAAGAAACACGGTATGTCAAACGAACGAACTCGAGCATCTCGTTTACTTGGACTGGATGCTTCCATACACAACTCTCGGCAAGGCGCATCAGACTACAAGCGGAATGAGTGCTTGTCCATCGTTGCCAGCACCTGTATCATTCCGCAAACAACTAGTACAACCTCCCATAACATCACACTTGTTTGTTTGCAGCACCCATAGAACTGAAATACACCATGAAACATACCATGAACTCAATACCTGCAAACGACCAAGTCCTCTCGATTAGCTTCGCCTCATGTGCGGAGCCGAAATAAGTGACCTGGAGTGATCACGTACGTACCATAAGTTTCCGTGCCTACAAGGTTTAAAAATTTCCCACTGAATTCTCGTGTGATGCAGCATGCTCCTCACTACTTCCTATTCGCACCCGAACAAGCTTGTGTGATATAGATTTCAGGAACCAACGGAGGATGAAGGAAATCATAGTGGGACCTTGCCACCACCAACACGCACTCTTCCAACAGTTAAACTGTGTTTAATTCAGCGACTGATCAATAGAACATAGACAATATGGAAGGGATATATTGGTAGGTTCAGGTGTCAAGGGAAACGGGGGACCGAGGGACAAAATGCCTTTGCGTGCGGAACAAGTCACTCTGTCCTCCATGTAATCCGTGGGTTACCCTCGTTGCCAAGACCCTTGGATACTCCAAAGTCAATCGGAGCCGCGTGCGGAAGTACAAAACTTCCACCAAAAGAGTAAGTTGAGAGTTTAACTTGCCGAATAGGCAAGCAGAGTCATGACAGACATGTCGTAAATGCTGGTACCTGCAAACTTGACTCGCATTTTGTCTGTATTCGCATCCGAACGGGAGAAGTTTGTATGAGTTCTGATTGATGGTCCAGGTAACTGAGCAGGAAAACGGTAGGTTACTCCACCCACTTACATACTATGCCACTCACCCGACACCACGGCTGGATTCAGAACGAACCCAGCCAAAGTTGACCTTGGGTTGAGGTAGAGTAGTACCACAGCAACGGTTTGACATGGTATGTCTCTTACGGACATTGGCTGGAACGAGGAGCCGAGGAACCGAACACCCTGGGCGGATATGCAATGACGGTGGCATGCTTTGTTGCTATCGTCAATCGCCGCCGCGCAACGAGCGAAGGGGATAGCTTAAAAATGACCTCACCTCAAGTTGAGTTTGGGGCGTGATATCCCATCCTTTGAAGCTCGTGGATGAGAACTTCCCGGAGGTGAGTCTAACCGTATATCCCAGCCTTCTCTTCGCAATAGTGTATTCCAGCACGCAAAAGCAGTCCGAGATTGTCTATAATGGGATTAACCAACATCTTCCAACAATGAAACGCGCCTAGAAAACGTACGTACGGGGGACAACCGTTACGTCGGCCTGCCTCACAGACTCGATCCGAAGAGCTTGAAAGTTCGTTTGAAGTAGACGGTCAGTTTGTTACCTTGCTTGACATAAGTTGTTCGCATGTCGTTAATGTGTTGCGGGGACGACAGAGGAAAAGTGTAATATTTAGAGTTACTTGTTAATGTCCTCGTAGGTATGGATGATGCTTTGGTGCCGGCGCTTGGGGTTTGTCTTATTTCGAGTTTATTCTTCCAAAAAGTGCGAGCTCTCGGTTTGGTAGTTGAAAAGAAAAGATCTAGAAAGGTAATTCCCGGCAAATGGCAAGCCTGAGTTGGATCTTGGATGTAAGTTTGATAGGCTTTGGAGTGGGAACTGTGTCTTCTCGCCCTCTATGTTGATTTTCCTCAGCCTGTCAGAATTAAGTAGCGAACACGTCAACGAGCAAGGTCATGCAAGTTACATACATACGTATACCCTGCAAGTCATCGACAGCGCCTCGCCTCGCCTCGCAACCACATTCAATCAACCAACCCCCCAATTATTTTTACTCATCTTAGGCTTTTCGGGTGCTCCAAGCACCCCATACTCAATTTGTTTTAGCGTTCATTGCGCTATTCGGACCATCACACAACGCAAGGTTTGCCAACTTGACGAAGGAACTTTGTAAATTTGACTTGCATGGGATAGGGCAATACGGAGATACAACACCGAGGAGGTGCGAGCAGGGGCAGGAGAACGAGAACGAGAACGAGAAGGGGGAGGGGGAATGCAGTATAAAAGGATGCGCAGGAGTTGGTCGAAAGGTCAGCGGTTTCCCGCATTCCTCTCTACCCATCTCCGGTACCCATCTGCCATATGCACTACCTTCTCTTCGCCTTTGCCAAGGCCCAGTCCTCCCTCTCCGAAGCCGTGCCAGCGTGACCGTCTTCTTCATCATTGTCGTCGTCCTCATTCTCCTCGTCCTCGCCCTCATCGTCGTCCTCATTCTCCTCGTCCTTGTCCTCACCCTCGTCCGCATCGTCGTCCTCACCCTCGTCCTCATCGTTGTTGCCGCCGCCCGCTTCTCCCTCCTCCTCCGTCGTCATTATCGTCGTTGTTGTTGCTGTTAGGTCGTCGTCGTCGTTAGTGCATTGTTCCAACGTTTGGTCACCTACCAAAACAACGAACGTCAATGCCTGTACACAGTTCATCATTATGGGGATACTCACCATTTTCGCCGTCTTTTCCCCTCCTTCATGGATGTTTATTGTCCTCCTTGTTCTCCTCGAGATCGGTTTGTCCGCTTACGACCGGGTTGCATATCGACCCATGATTAGTGTCCCGACATTCTGCTCCGTATCGGACGGGCGTTGACGCAGACGACGAGGGGAAGTGGTCGAAAGGTGAGGTGCAGGCTACGTCGCCCTGACGATCTACTCATGCAATGGTTGATCCTGTCAGGGATCATCGATTGATGCTGAGGGCCAGTAGAAGAGCATGGGGGAAAGCAAGGGGAAAGAAAACGAAAGGACGAAAGGTGAGTGCCTGACGCATCAAGGAGGAGGGGTGTGACGGAAACTCACTGACCGATCGCTACAGTGACAACAAAGTACACGCATCGTAATGGTTGGAATGGAGCGTGGGCTGTTGAACTAGCAGGGTGAGACGGTAAGCAAGTGTTGATGACTCGAGCGGATAGGTAGTGGACGGGTGGCGAGGGGTGGATTGTTGAGGGTCAATGTCGATGCAGAGAGAGGGAGTGAAGGTTGACGTTGACGCTGAGAGGAAGGATTGGAGCGCATACATAAACCCAATGTCAGGTTGACCCTTGAAATGCGGGGTGATAATTCCGATCCGCTTAGCGACATAATAGGGGATACTCTATTTGTGCATCAACCTTCTCAGCGCCAGCGAGTTTACCCTCTCTTCCCTTGCCCCCCATTGTTCTCGACGTCGTTGACAATTGAATCCAACCTTGGGATGAGCCCCTGCTTCAATTTCTGAGTGTATCTTCAATCTGAAGCAGTTTCGAAGGGGATCGAGGTGCAAGTCGATTGGGAATTGACTTTGTATCGTTGGCTCAGCCATTAGTTCCGTCTTAGAACTTCCAGCGCTGGAATACATCGGTTAGCATTCTGCTGCACACACGCCTGCGACCCGCGACCATGCAAGGACACATGAACTAGCTACAAGGGTACGTATACGAATACCTGCAATCACCCACGAAAACCTTACCCTTGCTTTTCAGCTCTCACTACAGATTCCCTGGTTTCAGCCTACTAGAATCTAGCCTTCCTACCTAGATTAATTGTTATACCATAGAGGTAGCAAAGATGTCGTCACCTCCAGCACCCATCACCCCTTCAACCCAAATCCCCCTTCCCCCCATGCAGAAGAAGAAGCCTTATCCGTTTTGGCTGGGAGGTGCGTGTCTTTGTGTGTGGCCGTTTGATGGCTGTTGAAAGAGGGAATGTTCCTTGGGTGTGTGCAGGAGTCGCAGCTACCATCGCAGCATCAATCACTCAGTAAGCTCCCTCATCTCGGCATCCTTGACCGGGTTTCTCAAGCCACTCCCCAGTCCCTTGGATCTCACGAAAGTTCGTCTCCAAGCGTCGGGGGACAAGCGTATGGTAGAGAGCATAAGGAAGACGGTGCGGACAGCGGGTGAGTAGTTTCGCCCCACGTCCATCGATGCCTCGTTTCCTCGTGTGATCATGAATGAGCGTAGCTAATCAAGCAATGACGTACATCTATTAAGGCATGCGCGGACTTTTTGATGGAATTTCCGGAACATGGATGCGTCAGATGTCCTATTCCATGTGTCGCTTTTGGGCATACGAAGAGAGTAAGAAGATCCTTGGGGCAGGGAAGGACGCACCTGCCTGGAAACTTGGTTTGGCGGGAAGTATGGGTACGCGTCGATTATGTCCCCTTTGGGTAATAGCGAGTTGATGTCTGGATTGTGTTCTTCGCAGCCGGAGGTATCGCTGGGCTCGTCGGAAATCCAGGTGGTCAGTGGAAGTTTCCTTTTCATGGGTGGATCAAGTCCTCCCTACTGACGTGATCGTTTCAGAAATCGTTATGGTCAGACTACAAGGAGACTTTGCCAAGCCTCCAGAGAAGAGGTTCAACTACAAGCATTGCTTCGACGCATTGTTCCGAGTACGTCGTCCATATCATATCCTGTCCGATTCCTTGTGCTTGATGCAGCGATGATGTAGATGGTTAGGGAAGAAGGCGCATCATCCCTTGCTCGTGGCGTCGGACCGAACGTTTTTCGTGCTATTTTGATGAACGCCTCCCAGCTAGCTTCGTATGTGATCTTTGTCACGGTCCCCTGATTATTACCGGCTCAAATGTGTCGCCTTCCTTGTCTTTCAGATATGATTTCTTCAAAGCCGAACTACTCAAGTCTGGATACTTTGAAGATAACATCGCCTGTCACTTTACTGCTAGCTTCGCAGCGGTAATGTCCTCTACTCTCTACATGAATGATTGACTGATCGTGAATGTAGGGAACTGTGGCCACGACCGTGTGTTCACCCGCCGATGTCTTGAAGGTTAGCACACCCATGCCTCTCGATATCCTCCTTCTAACCATTTACCCAGAGCCGAATCATGAATGCTTCCGGTCCAGGATCTAGCGTACGCCCTTCTTCCTTCTCGCTCTTCCCTCCTCATAATGATCAATTCGCACTCTCAGTCAACCATGGCCGTAATCCGCTCCTCGATGAAAAACGAGGGACCAATGTTCATGTTCAAAGGCTGGCTCCCAGCTTGGACCCGTCTCCAACCGACGACAATTCTGATCTTCCTCACCCTCGAACAGCTGAAGAATGGTGTTGATTGGTCTAGGAAGAAAGGATGGGATGTTTTGTAATTTTTTACTATTGCTGCTTTAGCACGCAGCAGCACGTTGGACGGTTTCAAAGTTGTATGTATTTCTACGTACTTGTTTGTACGGTGTACTTTTTGCCGCGATGGATAGTGTTCGTTCACGTAAACTGTAGGCTGGTGTCAGATATTGGCACGCCTTTTATGGACATGCGACTCACCTGACAAGCCGTTCAGCCAATCAGAACGCTTAAAAACGCCACAAAACACCGTAAGTCCAAAATGCTATAGCCCCTCGGACTGACATAGTCTCCCCGTCGGTGCTCGCTCTAAGCCAGCGGAAAACGAGGGTCTCCCCCCGGTTTCCGCTGGTGTGTATTCAGGTGAGTATCTACGGACATGCAACATCTAAGTACGGCTACGCTACAGGGAGCAGAGTCTGCACAAAGAGTTATCAGCATTTGAATGGCGCCAGATTGATTATGATTGGACACACCTACCAAGTGGCAGTATTCTTGGTACCAACAGACCGGCAACTAGATGCACTTACCAAGCTGAATGGCTTGACTGTTGACTCGTGCTGCGAATGTGACAAGGCCTTCAACGGTGCTGACGGCGGCGAGCAAATATGAGTGACCACCCCACTGCGCATTCATGTGGACCCGCTTCAGTTACTGAAGATCTACCGTTTCGATAGGTAGCCTGAGACCCGAGAATGATGAGGGGATAGTTTGGAAGCGAGGTACCAGCGCCAGTCAACAAGTGTCGGGGACATGGGAGGGGTGCGTGTGTGTAACTAGACGATGAATGCCGGACAGCAACACGACGAGCATGGATGGAGCACGTCGCTTCGTCTCGGGTAGAGAGCGACTATTGAAGATTGCACAACGGCACAAGGCGATGAGAGTTGTGATATGGCCAAACAGTAAGAGGAAGGCCATAGCACTAGACGTAAAACAGCCCGACTGACGCAGGGAATGAGTTCATGAAAATCAACCAAAATATCGAAAACATACCTCTACCAGTGATCGTCGAGACCAGTGTGATGGTGTGATGTTTGTGTAGAAAGCCTGAGACAAATGGGGTGATGGCTACAGAACCGAGGGGATGGGTATTAAGCAAGATAAACAAGACTAAATGCAAAACATACCTGAGAAGAACCCGACATTCATCCGGCTACGAATATGCGAGCAATAGCAGACGGCGCAGAAAGGAGGACGGCTAAAAAACGAGTGTTAGCGATGAGAACAACCCCGGGTAAGCAGGGATCACACCTAGTAATGGGTATCCAACAACGGTGCGCCAGATAGGCACCAAAGGCCGCACGCGCATCGTCTTCCTCCACATATCGATGGGTGTAACTTGGTTGTGGATATGTTCCCCATCCCTTGCCTACAACGTTCATCACGATGTCAGTGACCGAAATCGTAATATCAGCAAAATAAAACTCACAAGGAAAAATAATGATAGCTCGATCGAGGCGCAGATTGACGGATTATGCTTAAAGAAATCAGAGCAGTCGCTGGCTGACGTGAGGAGCAGTCACGAGGCAATCATGAGGGTACGGGGCGGAATAACCGTGGGTTGGAAGGCCGGCATCTTGATCAATGGTGCACCCTTTGATACAAGTGGGTTTGGTTTGAAAGGGTGAGGGTGGGTACGCAGGGTACGCAAAACCTAAGATAATCAACGATTAGACACAGAGAGCAAGGCACAAACATTTGTGGTCACTCACCAATAGGTGTATTATCCGAATATACATACCGCTGCAACACGATCAACTCAACCTCCACGGCGTCTCCCGATGTGGTTGGGAGGGAACAGTAATGACAAACTCAAAGCTGCTAGGAAAATACATGGTTAGAATTCACCAAAGGGGAGCGTAGTGGGGGCAAACTTACGTCACACGGTCAAACAGGAAATAAGGGCGGCTCCCCTGCCACACCTCGTAGGCATGCACCCGCGACGTTAAGGGCAAATCCGGCGACGAGAGCATCTCGGAAGAGGGCCAAGTTGCAAGCCTGATGCAGATGGATGGACAAGCGAATGAAGTGTCGGCACGTTAGATTGATGATTGAGGACCAAGTAGACTCGATGATTCGTGACGGTTCAGCGCCTTTTGCGTTAAGACACATGACAAGTTGATTGAACGGCCAATCCTTTGAGTATGTGCATCTGAGAGCGAGACTTTGAGCTACCGGGAGGTTGGATCATGGGTAGATATGGTGGGAACAGGGACCTTGAAGTGCCTATGGCCGCAGCATCACAACATGCTAGTAGGAGCAAGTTGTCAGCACAATGAATCAATGATATAGCCACGACATACTCACCGAAATGATCAGACAACCGCTGCAGCATCAGGACCAGTTTGAGAACACATTCAGACCAAGCTTCGCGTAGTATCCAAGTGAAAAGAGTGGTAGGAGCATCATCGGGGTTTCAGACAATGATGGAGCGAGTAGTATCCAGTATCGTCCTATCAAAATCTATGAACAGGAATATGTGAACAATCGAAGCCAAGGGGAGACGAGGGGAGTGGGCAGCGAGACTTACAGCATGATCAAGTCCGGCGTGACCCATGCGCAAAATCAACAATACTAAGTGACCATATGTCTATACAGATGAAATCGCTAAGTGATGGTCATGAGTGAAGCAAGATGGAGGGCGCTTACGAAGCTGATGAAAGGAGTGTCGTCAAGGTGGATGAATGATGAATCGACAAGGCCTATAAGGACCCGGGCCAGTTTAAGACCTCGGGAGATGCCCGTCCGCCTGTCGAGACACGTAGCAAGTTGGATCGGCGGCCAATCTGGAATGCTCATTGTCGACGTTGATCGCAGAAGGGGAGTATGAGCGCAGATCATTGGACCAGGCATCATCGTGAGTATTCGAGGGACAATCGTGATGAAACATCATCGGAGGTTCAGAGGACGAGGCAGCGAGCATCCACTGAGTCAGGCATTGTCCAATCCAAATCTATGTACCAAAATATGTCAGCAACCAAGGCCAGGAACATAAGGGAGTCGACGGCCTACTTGTATTCGCGAAGGTATCCAGCGTAACGTGTGGGGCCATGGATGCGACTAAGCATGGAGTGCAGCATAATCCAAGCAATTAGAGAAGGGGAATGGACGGCTCGAAGGACATAGTGACGGGATATTATGGGGGGCTGGGATGAGAGGTGCGTACTCTCAACTCAACTTATATACATTCAGTCATTATTATTCCATTGCATCTCCGACCATGTGTACAATACTTACAGTAATATTATGCTCAATTCTCGTATATCCGAGCCGACTTGTGGAGCGCTTCTCCCGCTGTCTTAGCTTTCTCTTCAACACATCACAGCTTCTATCCTAGTTAGTATGGCCGAATTATGGGGACACACGTACGCCTCAGCCTCATTCTCTCATTTTCTACTCTTAATTTTTATCCACCCCAGATGCTGTTGCAGATTTCTCTTGCTGTGTCCGGGTCCGAGGCTCTATGCCAACAGCACAAGCGTAAATTTGCAAATGATCCGTCTCCCGAGTTGCTAGCTTTGTTTCTCAAACCGGAAGAGCAAGTTTGGCCTAGGCTCAGGCGTTGCAGGTGGGACCGAATAACTGTTGCACTCTAGAGACTTGATATTTCCTTTCAAACATACAATGCACCTCTGGTATATAGAATATCAGTTTGTACTAATGAACTTTGGGGACGAACATAAGTAGAACAAGTCAGCCAAGGATGATGAGAAGTAGGGGGGAGAATGGCATGAATGTGATGATTCGGCGGGGGTAGCAGGTGGAAATGTAGATAGTACCAACGATGCTCTCGGCGGTTGGTGACTTCACTTGTCTTCGAGTGTGAACCATGCGATCCAATGCAATATCTACTACTCGCATAGGATAGCATTTGGATTTTCACATTGATCGGCACTGTCACAATTGTTTCATAAGCACAGATCGAGTTTTGGTAAGTTTGAGACATTTCCTCAGCTGAGAATCTGATCTTTACAGTATACAGGGCATACATGTGGTCCATACAAGGTGCCTTGCAGGTTAATCATTGATTAGAGCAACAACGACGCTGATATTCAATGGTTCAGAGGAATAGGGGACTGACCCCTGTGCTCAGTCAACTTTGGCAAATCGATGTTGGCGCTCTCGTTTTGTGTTGTCGTCTTTCGTATGCACATGTAGCGTTGCAAGAATCGCCTGAAGAGTGATTTTGCTGCATAGTCGCTCCTTCCTGCTAGAAATTTGAAGGTAGAAAATGAGAAAATGGACGGTATCCAGAGCGACCCAACCCGCACCCCCGCACGAACCAAAACAAATGAACTGATGCCTGTAGAGCATTGGAACCCATAAGCAAGGACTATATCTTACTGCGCAAATGCTCCAATTTGGATCAGAGACACCTGGTAGCCACGGGATATGTGACGCACTTGGTCAACACAATCTAGTGCAATGAAAGCTTGGGGGCTTCAACTGCGTCGAAGAGCCATGTGCTATATCATTCACAATTCATTCAATCATTGAAATTGGAGAAGATTCCCATGTTGAGCCATCTGAACAGAGTACGTATGCTCACGCATTCCCCCATTGTCATCTGTATCCATGTGTTCTCGCACTCATTGTTGCATCCACGAGTGCATCTACTTCCAGTCTGATTTGTCTCTGATCGCACACTATGTTGCGGTCATCGCCAGTGTATGTACGACGATCCTGTAGGACTGATGGGCTGCATAGAGGTATGGCCGTCTCGTTATGATTATCTTGGTAAGAAACACGGTATGTCAAACGAACGAACTCGAGCATCTCGTTTACTTGGACTGGATGCTTCCATACACAACTCTCGGCAAGGCCATCAGACGACAAGTCAATTGAGTGCTTGTCCATCGTTGCCAGCACCTGTATCATTCCGCAAACAACTAGTACAACCTCCCATAACATCGCATTTGTTTGTTTGCAGCACCCATAGAACTGAAATACACCATGAAACATACCATGAAATCAATACCTGCAAACGACCAAGTCCTCTCGATTAGCTTCGCCTCATGTGCGGAGCCGAAATAAGTGACCTGGAGTGATCACGTACGTACCATAAGTTTCCGTGCCTACAAGGTTTAGAAATTTCCCACTGAATTCTGATGTGATGCAGCATGCTCCTCACTACTTCCTATTCGCACCCGAACAAGCTTGTGTGATATAGATTTCAGGAACCAACAGAGGACGAAGGAAATCATAGTGGGACCTTGCCACCACCAACACGCACTCTTCCAACGGTTACACTGTGTTTAATTCAGCGACTGATCAATAGAACATAGACAATATGGAAGGGATATATTGGTAGGTTCAGGTGTCAAGGGAAACGGGGGACCGAGGGACAAAATGCCTTTGCGCGCGGAACAAGTCACTCTGTCCTCCATGTAATCCGCGGGTTACCCTCGTTGCCAAGACCCTTGGATACTCCAAAGTCAATCGGAGCCGCGTGCGGAAGTAAAAAACTTCCACCAGCAGAGTAAGTTGAGAGTTTAACTTGCCGAATAGGCATGCAGAGTCATGACAGACATGTCGTAAATGCTGGTACCTGCAAACTTGACTCGCATTTTGTCTGTATTCGCATCCGAACGGGAGAAGTTTGTATGAGTTCTGATTGATGGTCCAGGTAACTGAGCAGGAAAACGGTAGGTTACTCCACCCACTTACATACTATGCCACTCACCCGACACCGCGGCTGGATTCAGAACGGACCCAGCCAAAGTTGACCTTGGGTTGAGGTAGAGTAGTACCACAGCAACGTTTTGACATGGTATGTCTCTTACGGACATTGACTGGAACGAGGAGCCGAGGAACCGAACACCCTGGGCGGATATGCAATGACGGCGGCATGCTTTGTTGCTATCGTCAATCGCCGCCGTGCAACGAGCGAAGGGGATAGCTTAAAAATGACCTCACCTCAAGTTGAGTTTGGGGCGTGATATCCCATCCTTTGAAACTCGCGGATGAGAACTTCCCGGAGGTGAGTCTAACCGTATATCCCAGCCTTCTCTTCTCTTCGCAATAGTGTATTCCAGCACGCAAAAGCAGTCCGAGATTGTCTATAACGGAATTAACCAACATCTTCCAACAATGAAACGCGCCTAGAAAACGTACGTACGGGGGACAACCGTTACGTCGGCCTGCCTCACAGACTCGATCCGAAGAGCTTGAAAGTTCGTTTGAAGTAGACGGTCAGTTTGTTACCTTGCTTGACATAAGTTGTTCGCATGTCGTTAATGTGTTGCGGGGACGACAGAGGAAAAGTGTAATATTTAGAGTTACTTGTTAATGTCCTCGTAGGTATGGATGATGCTTTGGTGCCGGCGCTTGGGGTTTGTCTTATTTCGAGTTTATTCTTCCAAAAAGTGCGAGCTCTCGGTTTGGTAGTTGAAAAGAAAAGATCTAGAAAGGTAATTCCCGGCAAATGGCAAGCCTGAGTTGGATCTTGGATGTAAGTTTGATAGGCTTTGGAGTGGGAACTGTGTCTTCTCGCCCTCTATGTTGATTTTCCTCAGCCTGTCAGAATTAAGTAGCGAACACGTCAACGAGCAAGGTCATGCAAGTTACATACATACGTATACCCTGCAAGTCATCGACAGCGCCTCGCCTCGCCTCGCAACCACATTCAATCAACCAACCCCCCAATTATTTTTACTCATCTTAGGCTTTTCGGGTGCTCCAAGCACCCCATACTCAATTTGTTTTAGCGTTCATTGCGCTATTCGGACCATCACACAACGCAAGGTTTGCCAACTTGACGAAGGAACTTTGTAAATTTGACTTGCATGGGATAGGGCAATACGGAGATACAACACCGAGGAGGTGCGAGCAGGGGCAGGAGAACGAGAACGAGAACGAGAAGGGGGAGGGGGAATGCAGTATAAAAGGATGCGCAGGAGTTGGTCGAAAGGTCAGCGGTTTCCCGCATTCCTCTCTACCCATCTCCGGTACCCATCTGCCATATGCACTACCTTCTCTTCGCCTTTGCCAAGGCCCAGTCCTCCCTCTCCGAAGCCGTGCCAGCGTGACCGTCTTCTTCATCATTGTCGTCGTCCTCATTCTCCTCGTCCTCGCCCTCATCGTCGTCCTCATTCTCCTCGTCCTTGTCCTCACCCTCGTCCGCATCGTCGTCCTCACCCTCGTCCTCATCGTTGTTGCCGCCGCCCGCTTCTCCCTCCTCCTCCGTCGTCATTATCGTCGTTGTTGTTGCTGTTAGGTCGTCGTCGTCGTTAGTGCATTGTTCCAACGTTTGGTCACCTACCAAAACAACGAACGTCAATGCCTGTACACAGTTCATCATTATGGGGATACTCACCATTTTCGCCGTCTTTTCCCCTCCTTCATGGATGTTTATTGTCCTCCTTGTTCTCCTCGAGATCGGTTTGTCCGCTTACGACCGGGTTGCATATCGACCCATGATTAGTGTCCCGACATTCTGCTCCGTATCGGACGGGCGTTGACGCAGACGACGAGGGGAAGTGGTCGAAAGGTGAGGTGCAGGCTACGTCGCCCTGACGATCTACTCATGCAATGGTTGATCCTGTCAGGGATCATCGATTGATGCTGAGGGCCAGTAGAAGAGCATGGGGGAAAGCAAGGGGAAAGAAAACGAAAGGACGAAAGGTGAGTGCCTGACGCATCAAGGAGGAGGGGTGTGACGGAAACTCACTGACCGATCGCTACAGTGACAACAAAGTACACACATCGTAATGGTTGGAATGGAGCGTGGGCTGTTGAACTAGCAGGGTGAGACGGTAAGCAAGTGTTGATGACTCGAGCGGATAGGTAGTGGACGGGTGGCGAGGGGTGGATTGTTGAGGGTCAATGTCGATGCAGAGAGAGGGAGTGAAGGTTGACGTTGACGCTGAGAGGAAGGATTGGAGCGCATACATAAACCCAATGTCAGGTTGACCCTTGAAATGCGGGGTGATAATTCCGATCCGCTTAGCAACATAATAGGGGATACTCTATTTGTGCATCAACCTTCTCAGCGCCAGCGAGTTTACCCTCTCTTCCCTTGCCCCCCATTGTTCTCGACGTCGTTGACAATTGAATCCAACCTTGGGATGAGCCCCTGCTTCAATTTCTGAGTGTATCTTCAATCTGAAGCAGTTTCGAAGGGGATCGAGGTGCAAGTCGATTGGGAATTGACTTTGTATCGTTGGCTCAGCCATTAGTTCCGTCTTAGAACTTCCAGCGCTGGAATACATCGGTTAGCATTCTGCTGCACACACGCCTGCGACCCGCGACCATGCAAGGACACATGAACTAGCTACAAGGGTACGTATACGAATACCTGCAATCACCCACGAAAACCTTACCCTTGCTTTTCAGCTCTCACTACAGATTTCCCTGGTTTCAGCCTACTAGAATCTAGCCTTCCTACCTAGATTAATTGTTATACCATAGAGGTAGCAAAGATGTCGTCACCTCCAGCACCCATCACCCCTTCAACCCAAATCCCCCTTCCCCCCATGCAGAAGAAGAAGCCTTATCCGTTTTGGCTGGGAGGTGCGTGTCTTTGTGTGTGGCCGTTTGATGGCTGTTGAAAGAGGGAATGTTCCTTGGGTGTGTGCAGGAGTCGCAGCTACCATCGCAGCATCAATCACTCAGTAAGCTCCCTCATCTCGGCATCCTTGACCGGGTTTCTCAAGCCACTCCCCAGTCCCTTGGATCTCACGAAAGTTCGTCTCCAAGCGTCGGGGGACAAGCGTATGGTAGAGAGCATAAGGAAGACGGTGCGGACAGCGGGTGAGTAGTTTCGCCCCACGTCCATCGATGCCTCGTTTCCTCGTGTGATCATGAATGAGCGTAGCTAATCAAGCAATGACGTACATCTATTAAGGCATGCGCGGACTTTTTGATGGAATTTCCGGAACATGGATGCGTCAGATGTCCTATTCCATGTGTCGCTTTTGGGCATACGAAGAGAGTAAGAAGATCCTTGGGGCAGGGAAGGACGCACCTGCCTGGAAACTTGGTTTGGCGGGAAGTATGGTACGCGTCGATTATGTCCCCTTTGGGTAATAGCGAGTTGATGTCTGGATTGTGTTCTTCGCAGCCGGAGGTATCGCTGGGCTCGTCGGAAATCCAGGTGGTCAGTGGAAGTTTCCTTTTCATGGTGGATCAAGTCCTCCCTACTGACGTGATCGTTTCAGAAATCGTTATGGTCAGACTACAAGCATTGCTTCGACGTTGTTCCGAGTACGTCGTCCATATCATATCCTGCCGTCCTTGTGCTTGATGCAGCGATGATGTATGGTTAGGGAAGAAGGCGCATCATCCCTTGCTCGGGCGTCGGACCGAACGTTTTTCGTGCTATTTTGATGAACGCCTCCCAGCTAGCTTCGTATGTGATCTTTGTCACGGTCCCCTGATTATTACCGGCTCAAATGTGTCGCCTTCCTTGTCTTTCAGATATGATTTCTTCAAAGCCGAACTACTCAAGTCTGGATACTTTGAAGATAACATCGCCTGTCACTTTACTGCTAGCTTCGCAGCGGTAATGTCCTCTACTCTCTACATGAATGATTGACTGATCGTGAATGTAGGGAACTGTGGCCACGACCGTGTGTTCACCCGCCGATGTCTTGAAGGTTAGCACACCCATGCCTCTCGATATCCTCCTTCTAACCATTTACCCAGAGCCGAATCATGAATGCTTCCGGTCCAGGATCTAGCGTACGCCCTTCTTCCTTCTCGCTCTTCCCTCCTCATAATGATCAATTCGCACTCTCAGTCAACCATGGCCGTAATCCGCTCCTCGATGAAAAACGAGGGACCAATGTTCATGTTCAAAGGCTGGCTCCCAGCTTGGACCCGTCTCCAACCGACGACAATTCTGATCTTCCTCACCCTCGAACAGCTGAAGAATGGTGTTGATTGGTCTAGAAGAAAGGATGGGATGTTTTGTAATTTTTACTATTGCTGCTTTAGCACGCAGCAGCACGTTGGACGGTTTCAAAGTTGTATGTATTTCTACGTACTTGTTTGTACGGTGTACTTTTTGCCGCGATGGGATAGTGTTCGTTCACGTAAACTGTAGGCTGGTGTCAGATATTGGCACGCCTTTTATGGACATGCGACTCACCTGACAAGCCGTTCAGCCAATCAGAACGCTTAAAAACGCCACAAAACACCGTAAGTCCAAAATGCTATAGCCCCTCGGACTGACATAGTCTCCCCGGGTGCTCGCTCTAAGCCAGCGGAAACGAGGGTCTCCCCCCGGTTTCCGCTGGTGTGTATTCAGGTGAGTATCTACGGACATGCAACATCTAAGTACGGCTACGCTACAGGGAGCAGAGTCTGCACAAAGAGTTATCAGCATTTGAATGGCGCCAGATTGATTATGATTGGACACACCTACCAAGTGGCAGTATTCTTGGTACCAACAGACCGGCAACTAGATGCACTTACCAAGCTGAATGGCTTGACTGTTGACTCGTGCTGCGAATGTGACAAGGCCTTCAACGGTGCTGACGGCGGCGAGCAAATATGAGTGACCACCCCACTGCGCATTCATGTGGACCCGCTTCAGTTACTGAAGATCTACCGTTTCGATAGGTAGCCTGAGACCCGAGAATGATGAGGGGATAGTTTGGAAGCGAGGTACCAGCGCCAGTCAACAAGTGTCGGGGACATGGGAGGGGTGCGTGTGTGTAACTAGACGATGAATGCCGGACAGCAACACGACGAGCATGGATGGAGCACGTCGCTTCGTCTCGGGTAGAGAGCGACTATTGAAGATTGCACAACGGCACAAGGCGATGAGAGTTGTGATATGGCCAAACAGTAAGAGGAAGGCCATAGCACTAGACGTAAAACAGCCCGACTGACGCAGGGAATGAGTTCATGAAAATCAACCAAATATCGAAAACATACCTCTACCAGTGATCGTCGAGACCAGTGTGATGGTGTGATGTTTGTGTAGAAAGCCTGAGACAAATGGGGTGATGGCTACAGAACCGGGGATGGGTATTAAGCAAGATAAAAAGACTAAATGCAAAACATACCTGAGAAGAACCCGACATTCATCCGGCTACGAATATGCGAGCAATAGCAGACGGCGCAGAAAGGAGGACGGCTAAAAAACGAGTGTTAGCGATGAGAACAACCCCGGGTAAGCAGGGATCACACCTAGTAATGGGTATCCAACAACGGTGCGCCAGATAGGCACCAAAGGCCGCACGCGCATCGTCTTCCTCCACATATCGATGGGTGTAACTTGGTTGTGGATATGTTCCCCATCCCTTGCCTACAACGTTCATCACGATGTCAGTGACCGAAATCGTAATATCAGCAAAATAAAACTCACAAGGAAAAATAATGATAGCTCGATCGAGGCGCAGATTGACGGATTATGCTTAAAGAAATCAGAGCAGTCGCTGGCTGACGTGAGGAGCAGTCACGAGGCAATCATGAGGGTACGGGGCGGAATAACCGTGGGTTGGAAGGCCGGCATCTTGATCAATGGTGCACCCTTTGATACAAGTGGGTTTGGTTCGAAAGGGTGAGGGTGGGTACGCAGGGTACGCAAAACCTAAGATAATCAACGATTAGACACAGAGAGCAAGGCACAAACATTTGTGGTCACTCACCAATAGGTGTATTATCCGAATATACATACCGCTGCAACACGATCAACTCAACCTCCACGGCGTCTCCCGATGTGGTTGGGAGGGAACAGTAATGACAAACTCAAAGCTGCTAGGAAAATACATGGTTAGAATTCACCAAAGGGGAGCGTAGTGGGGGCAAACTTACGTCACACGGTCAAACAGGAAATAAGGGCGGCTCCCCTGCCACACCTCGTAGGCATGCACCCGCGACGTTAAGGGCAAATCCGGCGACGAGAGCATCTCGGAAGAGGGCCAAGTTGCAAGCCTGATGCAGATGGATGGACAAGCGAATGAAGTGTCGGCACGTTAGATTGATGATTGAGGACCAAGTAGACTCGATGATTCGTGACGGTTCAGCGCCTTTTGCGTTAAGACACATGACAAGTTGATTGAACGGCCAATCCTTTGAGTATGTGCATCTGAGAGCGAGACTTTGAGCTACCGGGGTTGGATCATGGGTAGATATGGTGGGAACAGGGACCTTGAAGTGCCTATGGCCGCAGCATCACAACATGCTAGTAGGAGCAAGTTGTCAGCACAATGAATCAATGATATAGCCACGACATACTCACCGAAATGATCAGACAACCGCTGCAGCATCAGGACCAGTTTGAGAACACATTCAGACCAAGCTTCGCGTAGTATCCAAGTGAAAGAGTGGTAGGAGCATCATCGGGGTTTCAGACAATGATGGAGCGAGTAGTATCCAGTATCGTCCTATCAAAATCTATGAACAGGAATATGTGAACAATCGAAGCCAAGGGGAGACGAGGGGAGTGGGCAGCGAGACTTACAGCATGATCAAGTCCGGCGTGACCCATGCGCAAAATCAACAATACTAAGTGACCATATGTCTATACAGATGAAATCGCTAAGTGATGGTCATGAGTGAAGCAAGATGGAGGGCGCTTACGAAGCTGATGAAAGGAGTGTCGTCAAGGTGGATGAATGATGAATCGACAAGGCCTATAAGACCCGGGCCAGTTTAAGACCTCGGGAGATGCCCGTCCGCCTGTCGAGACACGTAGCAAGTTGGATCGGCGGCCAATCTGGAATGCTCATTGTCGACGTTGATCGCAGAAGGGAGTATGAGCGCAGATCATTTGGACCAGGCATCATCGTGAGTATTCGAGGGCAATCGTGATGAAACATCATCGGAGGTTCAGAGGACGAGGCAGCGAGCATCCACTGAGTCAGGCATTGTCCAATCCAAATCTATGTACCAAAATATGTCAGCAACCAAGGCCAGGAACATAAGGGAGTCGACGGCCTACTTGTATTCGCGAAGGTATCCAGCGTAACGTGTGGGGCCATGGATGCGACTAAGCATGGAGTGCAGCATAATCCAAGCAATTAGAGAAGGGGAATGGACGGCTCGAAGGACATAGTGACGGGATTATGGGGGGCTGGGATGAGAGGTGCGTACTCTCAACTCAACTTATATACATTCAGTCATTATTATTCCATTGCATCTCCGACCATGTGTACAATACTTACAGTAATATTATGCTCAATTCTCGTATATCCGAGCCGACTTGTGGAGCGCTTCTCCCGCTGTCTTAGCTTTCTCTTCAACACATCACAGCTTCTATCCTAGTTAGTATGGCCGAATTATGGGGACACACGTACGCCTCAGCCTCATTCTCTCATTTTCTACTCTTAATTTTTATCCACCCCAGATGCTGTTGCAGATTTCTCTTGCTGTGTCCGGGTCCGAGGCTCTATGCCAACAGCACAAGCGTAAATTTGCAAATGATCCGTCTCCCGAGTTGCTAGCTTTGTTTCTCAAACCGGAAGAGCAAGTTTGGCCTAGGCTCAGGCGTTGCAGGTGGGACCGAATAACTGTTGCACTCTAGAGACTTGATATTTCCTTTCAAACATACAATGCACCTCTGGTATATAGAATATCAGTTTGTACTAATGAACTTTGGGGACGAACATAAGTAGAACAAGTCAGCCAAGGATGATGAGAAGTAGGGGGGAGAATGGCATGAATGTGATGATTCGGCGGGGGTAGCAGGTGGAAATGTAGATAGTACCAACGATGCTCTCGGCGGTTGGTGACTTCACTTGTCTTCGAGTGTGAACCATGCGATCCAATGCAATATCTACTACTCGCATAGGATAGCATTTGGATTTTCACATTGATCGGCACTGTCACAATTGTTTCATAAGCACAGATCGAGTTTTGGTAAGTTTGAGACATTTCCTCAGCTGAGAATCTGATCTTTACAGTATACAGGGCATACATGTGGTCCATACAAGGTGCCTTGCAGGTTAATCATTGATTAGAGCAACAACGACGCTGATATTCAATGGTTCAGAGGGAATAGGGGACTGACCCCTGTGCTCAGTCAACTTTGGCAAATCGATGTTGGCGCTCTCGTTTTGTGTTGTCGTCTTTCGTATGCACATGTAGCGTTGCAAGAATCGCCTGAAGAGTGATTTTGCTGCATAGTCGCTCCTTCCTGCTAGAAATTTGAAGGTAGAAAATGAGAAAATGGACGGTATCCAGAGCGACCCAACCCGCACCCCCGCACGAACCAAAACAAATGAACTGATGCCTGTAGAGCATTGGAACCCATAAGCAAGGACTATATCTTACTGCGCAAATGCTCCAATTTTGGATCAGAGACACCTGGTAGCCACGGGATATGTGACGCACTTGGTCAACACAATCTAGTGCAATGAAAGCTTGGGGGCTTCAACTGCGTCGAAGAGCCATGTGCTATATCATTCACAATTCATTCAATCATTGAAATTGGAGAAGATTCCCATGTTGAGCCATCTGAACAGAGTACGTATGCTCACGCATTCCCCCATTGTCATCTGTATCCATGTGTTCTCGCACTCATTGTTGCATCCACGAGTGCATCTACTTCCAGTCTGATTTGTCTCTGATCGCACACTATGTTGCGGTCATCGCCAGTGTATGTACGACGATCCTGTAGGACTGATGGGCTGCATAGAGGTATGGCCGTTCGTTATGATTATCTTGGTAAGAA